>OY728163.1:1170584609-1171184609 GCA_963277665.1 Viscum album
GATTCAATGATCTTATTGATAGAATTACCTCATCTCTGGGGTTTGGTGACTAGAAAATGACTAACAGGGGTAGGGGATATTTCACATTTTATTTCCTTATGATGAGCATATGAGGCATGTATAGAGCTTTATATCCATTCCTTTTTGGCCTAAAATGTTAAGGATTAATGATTGGGATCATAATTTTGATTCATTAAATGTTATAAATTCCAACACTCATGTATCGATTCGTATCTACAAATTAAACTATCTATTTTTGGAATCCCCATATCCTATAGTACATTGCATCATAAGTTGGTAATATGATCATAATTTATAGGTATACTGATAATTGAATATTTGGACACTCTTCAAGATTCCTTGTTCAAGTTTATATGGTTATAAATCTTGTTAAAGAATTGGTTCTCACTATGAGAGACGATAGCTTTCATTTGGAGATATTCTATAAAATAAATCCTAGGTTTTATAGTGATTGCAAACTTTTTGTATACATTTTATCTGAATTCAACATATGAAAATTCTATAGTATTTTTAACATAAAGGTTCATGATTACATGCCCTTAAAAAGAGTTTCTAATAAAGGAAAAGAGAAGGCTCAACCCCCCCCCCCCCCCCACACACACACACACACACACCACCTTCAATTCTAAGGTAGGGCCTAGCCTGTTGATGAATCAAGCTAACATATTGGATTTTGGAGTTGTTGATAATGAACTTAGTACCTTTATTGGACTTTTTGAAGTGGAAATGGATTCTAAGGATCTTCATTTTCAATACTATTGCACTACTCTTGTTATTTTTGATATGTAGGTGGCTTGAAACAATGGTTTTTTATGGTGTCTATGACAAACCACTACAACTACTAACTTGTGTAGATTATAATAGGTTGGTTGGATGCTTGGAGAATAATATCACTGAAAATGCAGTTGCATCTTCTCCACCTTTGGACTTTAATATAGATCCAATATAGAAGGATTTTGTACCTTCATATCAGGAGTACTATTTTGAGCATATAAAGGACCATATTCCACATAACCTAATAATTATATAGTCCAATGAGTTGGCCACATTGGCCTCAACTAAGAATGCATAGGATCACATCCAATATATGAATTCTAGTCCCTAATATTTATTGGTTGTCCCTACCTATGATCGGGTTGGTTTTTAGGTGAATTCTATGGAACAACCTAGTTTAGTGACTATTAAATCTAGGATGAAAACCCCTGTGTGGATGATATAGTGGGAAAAAACATTAAATGGAAGGATTTCTTGGATATTGATCATATTTTGAATGAACTAACTAATAATTATCAAGAAGATACTTCTACTTTTGGTGATCCTTTGGATATAATTAATAAACTTGATGATTATGGTGCTGGTATAGCCTATGTTCAGGACTCCCAAGATGATATTTATGCCTTTTATTGGATAATAATATAGCTAAAACTGTCCCTCAGTTTTAATATATGATCTGAAAAATGATAATGAAGATTCATTCTCTCAAGTCCCTCTACAAAATTTTCCAAGAGAATAAATTTTGAGGTTGCATAAATTGGAATTATTCATTACCCTAACCAGTTTACACTTATATGTGGGAAATTGTGGACAGATGATAAAGAGACCCTTCTCTCTAATGATGAGTTACTTGATACCCTTCAATTAAATGATAAAAAAATTATATGGATGGGTTGATAAGAAGAAAAGGAAAGGTAAGGGGAGGAAATGTAATAGGGACTTACCAAAGGAACAAGCTCCCCAAACCAGGGGGAAAACATCACTTTTTAAATGAAGATCATCTGATAGAATTATTAGGGGATTTGGAATCCTCCTACTGTTATATCCATATGAAATTTCATTATTTCCAAAAATCCTATGATTACTTGTTTTTCTAAACCTAAAATGAAATTTTAATGATAGAATGTTTTTAAGTGGTCCTCTCTTGGTTATTCCTTTTTTAAAAAAACAAGTGACAATGAATCTTAAAATCTAGGGATTTTAAAGCATGATAGTATAAATATTAACTCTTATTATAAGGATAATTAGGATTTCACTATTGATATTGGAATTATAGGAATCTTTATTTTATTCACTTTTTTCTATTCATCCAACTCTTATATCAAAATAAGAAATATTTGGAAAAATATTAAAATGATGGCTAATCAAATATATCAATGTTGGGTTATCCTAGGTGATTCAATGTCATTATAAGACTTAATGAAAAACTAGTTCTCACTTAAATAGGGTAGAAGCTTGTGATTTCTTCTCTTGTATTGATATATGTAGCATGGTTGAAGTTCCAACTATGGGTGGTGACTAAACCCGGTTCAGATACACCCCAAATGGAAGGAAATATAGAAAATTGGACAGGTTGTTTGTTGAAATTGATAATAAGAATGATTATCTTCATGTATCAGGTTTTATTCTCCCCAAATGTCACTCGGATCATAATACCATTGTGGTTTATATTTTCACTAGAAAATTAAGGTTGGCTCCCCTTCCCTTTAAATTCAATAATGTGTGGATTGTTGTTCTTGGTTGTGGGGAGGTTATCATTAATGCTTGGGAAATTGTCACCTTTGTTAGTCCCCTCCAAATCTTGTTCAAAAAGATGAGGCATGTTAAAAAATGATTTATGAATGAAGTAAATATCCTTTCACCATCGTTGATAATGATATAATTGAGGCTAAAAAACATCTTATATAATGTCCAAATGTTAATCAGAGTTAGCATGGCCATTCCAGGGATGAGATAAATGCCTTATCTAAGATTTATGATATTATATATCTTAAATAAATGTTGGTTCAAAATCAATACAACATAATATGGTTGTAGGATGGAGACAAAAACACTATTTTCTCTCATTGTTTTCAGAAATAAAAGAAGGTAAGAAGAGGAATCACTACCCTAAAAATTTATGGGTCCTTATACAGCTTAGAAAATGATATTTCTAGAGATTTAATTAATTACCCTTAAGGATTGTATTCATATAAGGGGGATATTATAATAATAATATGTTGAATAATATTACTTTTATTATTTATGATCATCAAAACAGGATTTTAATTGAGGCTCTGGATGAAAATAAAATCGAGGATTCTCTTTTGTCATTGAATATTGATAGTATGGTAGGACCTGATTGGTTTACCAAAAAATTATTTATGTTTTATTGGGAAATTGTGAATGATGAGGTTTTCAAGGATATAAGAGAGTTCTTCAATCATTTATCTATTCCCTATGGTGTTAATTCCAACATTATTTCCTTGATTTCAAAAAAATAGAATGAGATTAATATGAAGGATTTCAGGAATGTTTCTGTGTAACATCCTGGGTATTTAAAGAATAATAAATCTTAATATCTATTAATATTTATGAATTATATAGTTGTTTTTCCTTAATGGGTATTATTTCTCTGATAGAGTACTCAACACCCAACAACGGGTTTCTCTTAAATCTTACATTGAATACAACATTGAGTTATACCAAAAAATAATACAATAATATTATTATTTTTAAATGGTAGTTAAAATCTAACCATTGTATTAGAGGTAAAGAACAGAACTAATTATTTTATGATTACACATATTTTTCAAAAAAATTACATTTATCCAATATATTTTAGAGGCATAAAATGATAATAAATCCAATTTTAAGAAAAAAAATACTCTAATATTTTTAAAAGGTAGTTTTACCGCCTTTTAATGGTGATCCATTTTTAAATATAATTTTTTCACTTTTATACATTATATTTGACAAAATAAACTTCTTCTTTAGAATCAGAACATCAAAATTTAATTTGGTTGAAATTTTGGTATTTTTTTATGAAATTTATTTTGAGAAATACTACATTTTAACTCAAAACTACCTTTTTCATCTAATTTATTAATATAGTTAGGTTATCCTTTTAATTAGTGTTAAAGTGTAATTGAATGAATTTTTATCATTTAATTCAGTTTTGATCATTCAAAGTACTTTTACATTGAAATTAGATATAAATACATGTTAATCTTTTGATGGTTTATACTTTTAAAAAATATGTTTTCTCATTTTGACAACAAAAATAAATTATAAATTAATTACTACAACGTCTATATTTTGAATTTAGAAAAATGGCTCCCATATTTTGAATCAAAAGTACCAAATTATGTAAATCTGTTTCTTTTATTTTTTTACATGAGTAATAGTAACATTGGTAATTATTTTTATTTACTATATTTAATTGGTAAATCAAGTAAATAAGGGTAAAAATAATATTAAAATAATATAAAACTAACCCAACACTTGTCCTAGTCCTATTTTATGAGATATTTTCGACTAAGACAACACATGGGATGGAAATTTGGCATTTGGAAGGCACTTGGGTGTGATTATGACACTTATAACTTTTAAATTAAAGGAAAATATGTTATAAACATATATCTTCTTACTAAAACAATTTTAATATGGGTTTATATAAGTGATATCTTTGACTATAAGTAGTAATTAGAAATATAAAATGATTTACTATATCATGGTATTGTATTTATAATTTTTATACATTAAATAAAAAAATATTTATGACACAATAATGATGAAGTGTTTTCTTTATTAATGAATCAATCAAGTAAATGATATTATAAATATTAAAATAAATATTATTTAATTTATTTGATTCCATCAAAGAATTTTCTGGATAAATATTATATGTTATGATTGATTTAATATATTTTTCGAAGGAATAAAGTTATTATGAATTTTTGAAAAAGCCAAGTATGAATAGTGTCAAAATTGACATAATTCATAACTTAAAATATAAAATAGTTTATTAAATGTTCTAAAATTCCTAAAAATATAATATTAGACAAAATGGTTAGTATAATTCTTAATATTTCATAAATGACAAATTTTTTCTAGTTTGAAATCTTATGGTAATTACATTAACACGTAAAGTCTAAATAACATGATATCATGGTAGGATTAAAAAGGGTAAAATTAGAGTTAAACCAAAAATATAAGGATTAAAAAAACTCAAAACTTGTCTAATTTTAATTTTATAATGTGTATAAAACCTTAAATAATATTATTTTTTAAATAAATTAGTTTGGGACCATTATAAATAGAAAATAAATTTATAATAAATTAATATTTCAAGACTTTCCTAAAGTACCCCTCCCCTCTCCTATAAAAAGGCACCCTCTATTCTCAAATAATCAGACTTCAAAATTCTTTTGGTTCAAAAAATATATTTCCAAACCTCTTCCTAGAATACCTCCCCACTTTCTTGAAGCCTTATTTTAGGTATAACACCTTTCTTAGAGGAGTTAAGGTGTTCTTCAAAGGCGATCAACCAAAGAAGAGGTATCGTTTTCTTTAAGTGTTTCTATTTTGTTTCTTCTTCTACTTAATTTAAAGATCTCATCCAACCATGATGAGATAATAACTCTAGTATCCTTGATATAATTATATGTTATTATGTTACTATCATCCCCTAAATCCATCTCTACTTCCATCAAATGAGAAAAGAATTAATCATTCGTGTGTATGTGTGAATTATCACCTCCACGAACCGATTTAGTTCATTTTCCATTACCATCTATCAAGATTGGTTATAATGATGGAATTAATATTAATATTTGATATTCATGAAATATTTTTCATTTTAAATTAATAATATGTCAATTATTTTCTTACCTTTCATGTGCAAAAAAATGATAACGTTGTTTGTGTGTACGTGTAAACTATCACCTCCACAAAGCGATGTGAATCGTTTTTATTCACCACAAAACTTATTAATATATATATATAAGTATAATTTAATGATTTTTATAATGTTAATAATATCATGATCATTATGGAATGACAAAATTATAAGTACCTTATTTCCATATTGATCAGTGAAAAATTGAAACGTTACTCATGCGTACGTACGACCTACTGTCTTCATGATTATAACATTGTACATTTTTAATACCATAAATGATTGGTTTGATTTTAAAAGTATAAATGATAAGCTATTATTATTTATTGAGTATTACTCTATATATGATGGACTTATGACCACATTAACTATTGACATCATACCACATCCATTTTGGAATCATGTACTGAACATCGATAAAACTTCTGATATGAACTTAAATAATTATGTAATTTTTATAACATAGTAATAAGTGATATAAAAGGAATACTAAAATTAAAAAAGGTTCTTAATAAATTATAAATTAACCTAAGTTTATTATTTAGTAATATAATGATTGTATGTGATGATTCAGACTCAAGGTAAGGGGCTTTGTCTCAATATCCTTTCATTGAGGCATATTTTGATTTATACATGACCATATTTTATATGGAGTATAATAAAACCCTTTGACTTTTAAACTTATTCAACAGTTTTGAAAATTAATCTTTCTATATAGATCATTTTACTTTAAAAAATGACAAAAAGAATGTTTTTAACGTATGCGGCAACAATGACGTCTCTGTCGCTACAACCATTATTTGATATTTGGATTATTCTACAAGTCCAAATGTTTTTAAAATAAAATAAATAACATATTACCTTTTTAGGTATTTTGGTATTGAAAATGGTTTTGAGAATGAATTTATTATATCAATATATTTAAATGATTTCTTATTAATTCGGTGTAGAAATGTTATTTTTTCCTTTATGCATGGTTTGTGTGCTATGATTATGTTAAATTTCTTGGGAATTGCTTATGTATACGGGTGGTTCCATGATAAACCTAAGGTGGGTGAGCCCATAATAGCTCTCAAATTCTTTGGGTAATGTGACAGAGTTAAATAATAAGGTTTTTTCTAATATATTTATGGAATATACTGTGATAGGTATTCCAAACATAACCATGAATATAACGACCCATACTTTACATACATTGTTAATACTTCAAAATTGAAGTATGCTTATTACAACATATAAAAAACTATTAAAGGACCGTATAGGTATAGGGTCTTTAGAAACTGGGAAACATAAACAACTGGTTCATAAATCATCTACGTTGTCTCCCATTTATTTCATCATATCTAGAGTCCCTTTTTGGAATATCTTACTTAATAACCTTATTCCTGACCTGGGGAAAGAAAACATACAAAAGGGTGAGCTCAAATGCTCAGTAAGGGTAAACAAAAGAAATATCAATCACATCATATTCATTAGAACATATCATTTTGGAAATATTAACCTATAAAAGAGATCATAATTTCATAACATGGGATAAATCATAGTAGTGAAATATAATCCCAATAATCATAACTTAAAACATGAAAATTTGTTCCATACACACATAATCATAGAGAATCATTTCTTAGTAGTAAAGACTCATTTCCAATACTATCTTAGCGGAAAAATTCCATTTCTGAACTGAGTTCACTCCTCGTTTCAGTCTTGTTTCACTAAACCGGATTAACATGCTGTTCCATCCATGTCTATATTATGAGATATAAATCATTACCCAATGCATTGGAGGGAGATATAGGTCACACCCATCTCATAATGATACCATTCTTATGTGTTCCACAAATCATAAATCATACATCATAGCATAACCCATGTAATAAAAATAGGATTATTAATCATCATGCCATCATAACATAATCCATATAAGATAAAAGGGCATCATAAAAATAATTCCATCATAACATAAGCAAAAAAATGTAAAAATAGGGACAGAAATAGAACCCTATATTATCTTAGATGGATAATAATTTTGATAAAACCCTTGAACTCCATTCTTGAGGAAAATATCCTTTCTACTTCAAAAACATTTTTCTTTCATAACATGTCATGTAATTTTGAACTAAAAGAATTTGATTAAAAATAAACTTGAAAACTTGTAAAGTAAGATTCATGGAAATAATGTTCTAAAAATCCATTCATTCCGTATAAGTTAAAAAACATTCTTCTCGTACTTTGGCCGAAAAAGTCAAAAAGTACCTCGTACAAAAAATGACTAAAGATTCCTTTCATATCTTTTACTAAAAACTGAACGAAGGGTAAAATTGGATTTAAACAATTGTAGGAGGATAGAAATAATATTACATATTGAATAAACATAGATTTGGATGATAAATATTCCCCAGTAAATTTTGAAATATAAACAATCTCGGATAAAAATTGAGATTGCGAGATTTTCCCTTACCTTAGGTCCAATTTGCTTTGTAAGTGTCCAAACCTCCTGTATAATGATTTAAATAATGTCATTGACTTATTCCAGAATCATACTTATTTTTATGATATCATATGTGGTCATATTCTTAGCTTCTTATTAGTAATATTTCATTGCTACTTGTTATTCGGGTGTTTATTACTTTTTGTTCTTATGTGTGTTTTGTCGAATAAATTCTTATTATTATTTTTAGGTTATAGATACATCATTTCCAGAATGTTATTACTGTAATATATATCGTATTAATTCATTCAATTCATTTATATAATTATTATTCAATTAAGATCATGTAGAACGAGTCGCATCACATCGTGGAGATGGTATTCTGTACGTACGCACGAGCGATGATATCATTCCCATGATCGTAAAATTGTATTGGAGTGTATGTATACTATTTCAAAATTAATATCATTTTACAATAATCATATATATTTATTATTTACACCATTATACCCATCCAAGTAAGGTGGTGGTGTAAAATAGATTACACCACGGCGTGGAGACGGTATTCCGTACGTACGCATGCGCAGTGATTTCATTTTCCATAGGATGGATAGATGGTGAAATAGGGTTGTTTCATACATATAATAATATATAAGTATATGAGTGATAATGATGTTATTACTTCATAATGAAACAACTAAATAAGAAGAAGTGGAAGAAGAAATAAAGTTGAAAGAATCGGTAACGGACATTACCTCTTTTTTGAAGCGCCTCTTTGAGACCTCCTTTTAGGGCACTAAACTTGGTCTTTGAAGAAGACCAGGACCTCTAGGATTTTTCTAGGGAAATGGAAAATATAATTTTTCAGGTGTTGGCTGAGATTGAAGGCTCAAAGTGGTGTGAGGAAGAGAGGGAGGAGGTGCCCTTTTATAAGAGAGGAGAGGGGCACCTTTGGAAAAACTAAACATATTATTTTATTATAAAGTCATATTCGGTTTTTAATAGCTCCAAATTAATTTATTTCTAAGTTAAGGTGGGTATGGGTCTAAATCCTATCATACAATAGAATTTAGACAAGTTTATATTTCTATATTAAACTTATCATTTAGATTTAACTTTAAGTTTGATAATTTAACTTTTACCATGTCTTCTTGTTTTCTTACACTATAAGGTTAATAAACTTACTATAACAAGACAAACGAACCAAAACTTGTTTATTATTAATATATATAACCTTATCTAAGTCATTTGGCTGAACCTTAGATTTTTAGGAATAAAATAACAATTAATAATATAATATTTGTTTTAAAAACTATTTTCTGTCAATTTTGACACTATTTGGTAATTGATTTTTATGAAAATCATAAAAGAAATATTAGTTCTAAAAAAGTTATTTAAATCAATACTAACATGTCATAGTAACATATAAAATTATTGTAATTCATAAAAAGTCTCAAATTACATTTATTTGGTTATTTATAACATCAATTATGTCAATATTTCATTAATAATATAATTACTGCATCATCATTGTGTCATAAATAAATTAAATTATTTAAAGTCTAAAAATTAAAAATAAAATACCTTTATGTAGGAAATATTTTTATATTTCTAATGAATATTTATAGTCGAATTTATCTTATGTATAACCCTATATTAAAAATGATTTATTTATTAAACTTTGATTTTAACTATTTTAACCCTTCTTTAAATAAATTAATAATAAATGTCCTAATCTAATCCAAGTGGGCCTAAATGGTCATATTTTATTCTTAAGGTTGTTTTTGGTCGAATTAAACTTATCCAATAGAATTAGTACATGTGTTAGGGTAATAATAATATCATTTATACCCTTAATTACCCAATTTACTTTTAACCGTGGTAAAAAAAGTACAAAGTTACTATTCACCAAATATTATTTTCATCCCATTGAACCACATTTTAGTCCTTGATATTAAACGTGTCTCTTGGATTTTCGAAATTCCACTCACAAAAGTGGTAAAATTATGTTTTATGTGAATTTGGAAATTCTCCTAGGAGGTGGGTAAAAGACGGTGAAAAGTTCAATAAAATTTTTATATATCTAAAATTATTATAAAATGACACCAATGAATTGCATTGAACTTATATAGGTATTATGTATCAAATTTGACCTAAAATAAATTTAAATAAAATAAATAATTATTTAAATAAAAAGTTGGTTTTTAAATAGTAACCCGGTGTTTTCACTATTCATCAAAAATTGAAAGTTTTTAGAAAAATACCAAAATTTCACCCTAGGATAATTTCGATATTCCGAATCCAAAAATGAAGGCCATTTTGAAAAATAAAATTTCAAAAATTTCAAAAAGTGGGTATTACTATTCATAACGGCTAGTTTTAATAATATTTTAATAGCATATCGTTGTTTAGTGAAACTCAGTATTGTGTACGACACAAGCGATCGAGGAAGGTCACGATTGTGTGTAAAGAAAGCCAAGCTAGTGTTGTGTGTAGTGAAAGATTCCTTTGATGATTTATATAAAAACAAAATATTTCTCATAAAAGTCTTGGGTGTTACATTCTACTCCCCTTAAAATGAATTTCGCCCTCGAAATTGGTCACTTTGTAACAAACAGATGAGGATACCTCTCCCTTATCATATCCTCAAGATCCCATGTAGCTTCTTCTAATTGGTGGTTCCTCCATAAAACTTTCACCAAGTGATTGGTCTTGTTCCGTAGGACTTTTTCACTATGATCGAGAATCTCTATCGGTTGTTCTTCATAAGAAAGATCTTTCTCCAGCGGTACAACTTCTGAGCTGAGTACATGTGAAGGATCAGGTATGTACTTTCTTAGGAGAGATACATGGAACACATCGTGAACTTGAGATAGATTTGGTGGAAGCGCCAATCAGTAAGCTACCTTCCCAACACGATCCAGTATTTCGAAAGGACTGATATATCTAGGGCTCAAATTTCCCTTCTTTCCAAATCTCGTTACTCTCTTCCAAGGATAAATTCGTAAGAACACTTTATCACCCACTTCAAACTCTAGGTCTTTTCTTAGGTTGTTGGCATAACTTTTTTTTTCTACTCTGAGCAGCTCTAATGTGTTGTTGAATAGATCTGATCTTTTCTACCATCTCATCAACAAGATCAGGTCCTAATAGATTTCTTTCCCCAACTTCATCCCAGCAAGTTGGAGTCCTGCATTTCTTTCCATAGATAGCTTCATGAGGAGTCATCTGAATACTGGAGTGAAAGCTATTATTATAATAAAATCCCACCAAAGGTAGGTGTTGATCCCAACCACCTTTGAAATCCATAGAGCAAGATATAAACATATCTTCTAGAGTTTGAATTGTTCTCTCAGACTGACCATCTGTCTGAGGATGATAAGCAGTGCTGAAACTCAACTCTGTGTCCAGAGTATGCTAAAAACTTCACCAGAACTTCGAGGTAAATCTCGGATCCCGATCAGATATAATATAAAGTTGTACTCCATGCAATCTTACCACTTCCTTCATATATAACCTGGCAAGCTGATCCAGAGAGAAATCATATCTAATAGCAATGAAGTGTGCCGACTTTGTAAAACGATCAACTATGACCCAGATAGCATTATTGCCTTTGGATGTTTTATGCAGTCTGGTGACGAAGTCCATAGTGATGTTTTCCCATTTCCATTTTGGTATGGGTAATGGTTGTAACATCCCCTTAGACTTTTGTCTCTCATCTTTAACTTGCTGACAAACCAAGCATCGAGAGACATATTTAGCAACATCCCTTTTCATGCCATCCCACCAGAAGTACTCTTTCAGGTCCCTATACATCTTTGTGCTTCCAATATGAATAGAGACTGAAGAACTATGAGCCTCATCCAGCAGATCCTTCTTTAATTCTGGGATGGTAGGAACACAAACCCGATTCCTGAACTTTATTATCCCATCACAATCAAGGTTTAATTCAGGAACATTTCTCACCTTCTTTTGTAACTCTACATCTTCTTTCTGTGCCTCTTTAATCTTCACATGTATAAATGGTTGAACATTAATTTGAGAAAGATACGATTTTCCCCTTCCATTATAATTCCAAGATCCAACCCTTGTAAATCCATAAATATTGGATCTTTTGTGATCCTTATCATGGATAATCTAGCATGGTCTTGTTGACTTAATGCATCTGCCACCTTGTTTGCTTTCCCATAGTGGTAATGAATTGAGTAGTCGTAATCCTTAATCATCTCCAACCATATTCTTTGGCGCATATTCATCTCCTTTTGTGTGAAAATATACTTTAAACTTTTATGATCAGTATAAATATCACACCTTTCTCCATAAAGATAATGCCTCCAAATCTTTAATGCAAAGATTACCACAGATAACTCCAAATCATGAGTTGGGTAATTTTGCTCATGTATTTTCAACTATCGTGAGGCATAAGATATCACCATATCATTTTTCATAAGAACACACCCAAGCCCCTTCTTGGATGCATCACTGTAGATCACAAACCTTTCTCCACTACAAGGAAGTGTGAGTACAGGTGCACTGGATAACCTTCTTTTCAACTCCTTGAAATTCTCTTCACATTCCTCCATCCAAACAAATTTAACTTATTTTTTAGTCAACTTGGTGAGTGGATTAGATAATCGTGAAAAATATTTCACAAAACGTCGATAATATCCAGCCAAACCAAGAAAACTTCGGATCTCGGTTACTGTTGTTGGTCTCGACCATCTTTCGATAACCTCTGCTTTTGCTGGATCCACAGATATCCCCTCTTTTGATATTATGTGACCCAAAAAATGCAAATTTTTGAAGCCAAAATTCACACTTGCTAAATTTGGCATAAATATTCTCCTTTCACAAGGTCTTCAATATAATTATAAAGTGATCTTCATGTTCTCCCTTGCTCTTTGAATATACAATAATATCGTCTATAAAGACTACCACAAACTGATCAAGATAGTCTCTAAAGACTCTATTCATCAGATCCATGAAGATAGAAGGGGCATTAGTAAGACCAAATGGAATCACTATAAATTCATAGTGTCCATACCTCGTATGAAAATTCATCTTTGGTATATCTTCCCTTTTTACCCTTAATTGATGATACCCTAAATGAAGATCAATCTTGGAAAAGTATTGAGCTCCGCGTAGTTGGTCAAATAAGTCATCAATGCGTGGGAGAGGATATTTGTTCTTGATAGTGATATTTTTAAGTTCTCGATAATCAATGCAGAGTCTCATTGATCCATCTTTCTTCTTAACAAATAGAACAGGTTCTCCCCAAGGTGACGCACTAGGGCGTATGAATCCCTTATAAAGATTCTCTTGGAGTTGCTTCTTCAATTCCTGTAACTCAATTGGGGCCATTCTATAAGGTTTCTTTGAAATAGGTAAAGCATCCGGTACGATTTCTATTGAAAACTCAACTTCACGTTTTGGTGGAAGACTCGGTAATTCCTCCGGAAAGATATCATCAAACTCCCGTACAATGGGAATATTCTTAATCGTGAGTTTCTCACCAACCATTTCAGATAAATAACCTTCATTTAGTGGAATCAAAACCCATAAGATGGAAGAAAATTCCACTGGAAGGTTATGTTCATCCTTACATCGATAGACGATCATAGATTGATTTGGAATATGAAATGTGACTTCCCTTATTTGGAAATTGATATGACCTCCATATAAAGAAATCCAATCCATGCCAATAATCACATCAAATTCCACTATAGGAAGGATCACAAGATTTGCAGGAATCACTTTCCCACAAACTTCAATCAGAGAAGAATTATAAACTTTTGATGCGACTGTTGTGCCATTAGGGGTTGTCATAGCTAACTCAACATCTAATTGTTGAGGTAATACGGCGATACCCTTATAAAATTCTTCAGAAATAAAAGAGTGGTTGGATCCAAAATCAAATAAAACATTTTCTACTTTAGAGTGGATGGTAAGTGTACCTTTCACCACTTCGTTATCGTACTCCACATCGCTAGTAGAAATTGCATGTGAATTTAGTTTGTCTTTAGCCTTAAGAGTTTGTTGACATCGATAATCATCAACAACCCTTGGATTAGGGCATTGATTAGCATAATGCCCCATTTCCTTGCACTTGTAACATTGAAGTGTAGGAGATTCACTCTGTGTAGCCTTTTCTTTGTTCGCATCACTAGACATCTTCTTCCCATTATTGCGGAATTCAAATGCCCGATGACCTTCCTTTCCACATTTGAAAAATTTACTTGTCCCTTTAAGAAAAATCCCTCCATGTTTATTTCCACACTTTGATCATAAGGGAAAACTCATCTTATTTTCAGTGTGCTCTTTATATTTTCCTTTGAATTCCATTTTCTTCTTCTTATCAAACCCATATGACTGATGGGTTACTCCAATCTCCATCTCAACCTTGAGAGAAAATCGAACGATTTCCTCATAACTATTGAAGTCCCTTATAGCTAACGCCCTTCGAAGACTTGGTTTTAAGCCACTAAAGAATCGATCGATCTTACTCTCAGGTTGGATAATAATCCCAGAAGCGTACCTTGAAAGTCTTGTAAAATTTTCTTCATAGGTACCCACAGATTAATCATCCTTTTTCTTTAGTTCAAGAAACCCCTTCTCCATCTTTGTTCGGAGAATACGAGGGAATTACTTATTGAAAAATAAGTTCTTGAACTTGTCTCATTCCATGGACTCAATTTCATCCCTCTACCTCGTATTCTTGATAAGATTCCACCATTGATCGGCTTCACCTTCCAAATGATAAACTGTTAAGATGACTTTATCATGTTCAGAACATTGAAGAACTGAAAATATATTTTCAGTAGTACTGATCCATTGTTCATCCACTAATAGATCAGTAGACCCACTGAATGAGGGTGGACGTTGCCACATGAATGATTCAACAGAATGTTGCTCCTTCCTTTGCTCTTTTGGAAGTCCTTCATGATTCATAGCTTGAGAAAGTTGTGTGAGCATGGCTACAATATTTTTCATTCCAGCTCCCATAACGTTTGGTTGCTCCGGGGGACAATCATTGCATTTCCCGTCGCATTCTGCATTAACACGGTTCCTTCGGGTTCTAGCCATTGACTAAAACCAAGAAGAATAGTGTGAGCAACACTAATTATAATAGGAAAAACACCTAATCAAGAATAAAATTTCACACTTAAGGTATTATCATAGGTTGTTCATGGCCATTTCTGAAACACTAAGATGGTGTTCTATGATTAGAAATATCCTTAGGTTTCTTATTAAGGCTTTCACATCCTAGTTTCCGAAGGTTGACTATACCTTTCCTCTGATACCAACTATAACGACCCATACTTTACATACATTGTTAATACTTAAAAATTGAAGTACACTTATTACAACATATAACAAAACCATGAAATTACCGTATAGGTATAGTGTCTTTAGAAACTGGGAAACATAAACAACTGGTTCATAAATCATCTACATTGTCTCCCATTTATTTCATCATATCTAGAGTCCCTTTTTGGCATATCCTACTTAATAACCTTCTTCCTGACCTGGGGAAAGAAAACATACAAAAGGGTGAGCTCAAATGCTCAGTAAGGGTAAACAAAAGAAATATCAATCACATCATATTCATAAGAACATATCATTTTTGGAAATCTTAACCTGCAAAAGAGTTCATAATTTCATAACACGGGATAAATCATAGTAGTGAAATGTGATCCCAATAATCATAACATAAAACATGAAACTTTGTGTCATACACACATAATCATAGATAATCATTTCTTAGTAGTCAAGACTCATTGACAAGACTATCTCAGCAGACAAAGTCCATTTCTGAACCGAGTTCACTCCTCGTTTCAGTCCTGTTTCACTGAACCGGATTAACCTGCCGTTCCAGCCATGTCTATATCATGAGATATAAATCATTACCCAATGCATTGGAGGGAGATATAGGTCCCACCCATCTCATAATGATACCATTCTTATGTGTTCCACAAATCATAAATCATACATCATAGCATAACCCCTGTAATAAAAATGGGATTCTTAATCATCATGCCATCATAACATAATCTATATAAGATAAAAGGACATCATAAAAATAATTCCATCATAAAATAATAAAAACAATGTAAAAATAGGGATATAAACAGAACCCTATATTATCTTAGATGGAAAATAATTTTGATAAAACGCTTGAACTCCATTCTTGAGGAAAATATCCTTTCTACTTCAAAAACATTTTCCTTTCTTAACATGTCATATAATTTTGAAATAAAAGAATTTGATTAAAAATAAACTTTTAAACTTTTAAAGGAATATTCATGGAAATAATGTTATAAAAATCCATTCATGTCGTATAAGTTAAAAAAACATTCTTCTCGTACTTTGGCCAGAAAATTCAAAAAGTACCTCGTACGAAAAACGACAAAAGATTCCTTTCATATATTTTACTAAAAACTGAACGAAGGGTAAAATTGTATTTAAACAATTGTAGGAGTATAGAAATAATATTACATATTGAATAAACATGGATGTGGATGATAAATATTCCCCAGTAAATTCTGAAATATAAACAATCTCGGATAAAAATTGAGATTGTGAGATTTTCCCTTACCTTAGGTCTGATTTGATTCGTAAGTGTCCAAACCTCCTGTATAATGATTTAAATAATGTCATTGACTTATTCCAGAATCATACTTATTTTTATGATATCATATATGGTCAAATTCTTAGCTTCTTATTAGTAATATTTCATTGCTACTTGTTATTCGGGTGTTTATTACTTTTTGTTCTTATGCGTGTTTTGTCGAATAAATTCGTATTCTTCTTTTTAGGTTATAGATACCTCATTTATAGAATGGTATTAGTGAAATATATATCATATTAATTCATTCAATTCATTTATATAATCATTATGCAATGAATATCATGTAGAACGAGTCGCATCACATCGTGGAGACGGTATTTCGTACGTACGCACGAGTGATGATATCGTTCCCATGATCGTGGAATTGTATTGGAGTGTATGTATAATATTTCAGAATCAATATAACTTTACAATAATAATATATATTTATTCTTTAAACCATTATTCCCATCCAAGTAATGTGGGGGTGGAAAAAATATTACACCACGGCGTCGAGACGGTATTCCGTACGTACGCACGCGCGGTGATTTCGTTTTCCGTAGGATGGATAGATGGTGAAATAGGGTTGTTTCATAATTATAATAACATATCAGTATATTATTGATACTGATGTTATTACTTCATAATTATAAAACTAAAGAACAAGAAGTTGAAGAAGAAATAAAGTTGAAAGAATCGGTAACAAACATTACCTCTTATTTGAAGCGCCTCTTTGAGACCTCCTTTTAGGGTACTAAAATTGGTCTTTGAAGAATACCAGGACCTCTAGGATGTTTATAGGGAAATTTAAAAGAGAATTTGGCAGGGTTTTCCAGAGTTTGAAGGCTCAAAGTGGTATGAGGAAGAGAGGGAGGACGTGCCCTTTTATAAGAGAGGAGAGGGGCACCTTTGAAAAAATTAAAAATATTATTTTATTATAAAGTCATATTTGGTTTTTAATAGCTAAAATTGATTTATTTAAATGCTAAGTTGGGGATGGGTCGAAATACACTCATCCAATAGAATTTATACAAGTTTATATTTCTATTTTAACCTTATCATTTATATTTAACTTTAAGTTAGATAATTTAACTTTTACCGTGTCTTCTTGTTTTCTTACACTAGAAGGTTAATAATCTTACTATAACAAGACAAACGAACCCCAAGTTGTTTATTATTAATATATATAACCTTATCTATGTCATTTGGCCGAACCTTATATTTTTAGGAATAAAATAACAATTAATAATATAATATTTGTTTTAAAACCCATTTTATGTCAATTTTGACACTATTTGGTAATTGTTTTTTGTGAAAATCATAACAGAAATATTAGTTCAAAAAAAGTTAATTAAATCAATAATAACATGCCATAGTAACATAGAAAATTATTGTAATTCATAAAAAGTCTCAAATTACATTTATTTGGGTATTTCTAACGTCAATTATGTCAATATTTCATTAATAATATAATTTCTGCATCATCATTGTGTCATAAATAAATTAAATTATTTAACGTATAAAAATTAAAAATAAAATACCATTATGTAGGAAATCTTTTTATCTTTCTAATGAATATTTATAGTCGACTTTATATTATGCATAACCCTATATTAAAAATGATTTATTTATTAAACTTTGATTTTAACTATTTTAACCCTTCTTTAAATAAATTAATAATAAATGTCCTAATCTAATCCAAGTGAGCCTAAATGGTCATATTGTATTCCTAAGGTTGTTTTTGGTCGAATTAAACTTATCCAATATAATTAGTACATGTGTTAGGGTAATAATAATATCATTTTTACCCTTAATTACCCTATTTACTTTTAACCGTGGTAAAAAAAGTAAACAGTTACTATTCACAAAAAAATATTTTCATCTCATTGAACCACATTTCAGTCCTTGATATTAACTGTGTCTCTCGGATTTTTGAAATTCCACTACCTGAAACGGTAAAATTATGTTTTATGTGAATTTGGAAATTCTTCTAGGAGATGGGTATAAGACGGTGAAAAGTTCAATAAAATTTTTATATATCTAAAATTATTATAAAATGACTCCAATGAATTGCATTGAACTTATATAGGTATTATGTATCAATTTTTACCTAAAATAAATTTAAATAAAATAAATAATTATTTAAATAAAAAGTCGGTTTTTAAATAGTAACCTAGTGTTTTCACTATTCATCAAAAATAGAAAGTTTTTAGAAAAATACCAAAATTTCACCCTAGAATAATTTCGATATTCTGAATCCAAAAATGAAGTCCATTTTGAAAAAAAAAATTTACAAAATTTCAAAAAGTGGTTATTACTATTCATAACGGCTAGTTTTAATAATATTTTAATAGCATATCGTTGTTTAGTGAAACTCGATATTGCGTACGATGCAAGCTATCGAGGAAGGTCAAGATTGTGTGTGAAACAAGCCAAGCTAGTGTTGTGTGTAGTGAAAGATTCCTTTGATGATTTATATAAAAACAAAATATTTCTCATAAAAGTCTCGGGTGTTACAATGAAGTTTACTCCCTATATAACCATGAAAGCTAAAATGTAAGTATGATATAGATGCCACAAGTTACCTTTAAGATTTATGATTTTTATAATGTTTTTCAGGATTCTTATGATTTCATGGGTATATAAATATTCATGTACTAATGTTTCCTTTCCTTATTTTATATACCTTACTGGTCATTTTGTGCTCATCCCATGTTTTTAAAACGTTTTCACAGGGTTTAAGGATGGGTAAGAGAAAGGAATAAGTCAATAAGACTTTTATCAAGAAAAGGAAATCATGTTTACATTTAAATGTTTTATATTTTGGAAGAAATGGATACTATTGTAGTGGTATCCACTTTATATAAATTTGAGCTGTTATGTAATAGTTATGTCCTAATTCTATAGAACTCTAAACCTGAAGAGATCTTCAATGTGAATTCTTGACTTAACTCAAGATTATGTAATTTTTATGTTTGGGGCCTTATATTCCATTGGTAACACGGTTCTAAAACTTATCAGTAAAATCATTTATTTAGTTTTTGGTAATATTTCAAGGGGCCTCATCACCTCAAATCAATTTGGTTTTGTGCATGGAAGGAGCATCCAAAATTGTCTGTTCACTACTTTATAATGTGTCAACATCTTGAAAAAAAGGCGAAGGATGGGAACTTTTCTCTTAATATTGAAATTTCAAAGTATTTTGACACTATTAAATTGAGATTTATTTATTAAATTCTCAAAAATTATGTATTCTATAGTTCCTTAATTAATCTTATTAGCACTATTCTTAGAAGTTCTAAGTGATCTATTCTTATAAATGGATCACCTGGAGAGTTATTTCACTATCACGGTAGAGTCAGGAAAGGGGAACACCTCTTTGGCCTTATATTTTCTATGGATTAGGACTATTTTAGTGTTTATATTAATAAACTTGTGTAGGCTATCCTCTAAAAAACAATTAAGGTTGGAAGAAATTTCATCACCCCATCACATCTCTTTTTTGTGAATTATATTCTTCTCTTTGGAAAAGAAAATAAGAAAAATGTTTCCTATATTCAGAGGATTTTTTATCACTATGAATAAATTTATGGATAGTTTATCAATTAGAATAATTTATTTGTTTTTTTTAGAAATGGACTTCTTGTATCTAAAAAAATATAATATTTCTAAAACTCTTAGAGTGAAAAGGGGAACCCTTCATTTCACCTACCTTGGGGTGACCCTTTTCTGGGGGACGGCTAAACAATGTTATCTTGAACACATTTACTCTAAAATCACAGGGTCAACTAAAAAGGTATAATGGGAAGACCATGCCTCAAGTGGGTATAATTTTTCAGGTGAATTTGGTGATAACCACAATGTTCGTATATGATTTCTCTATTTACAAATGGCCTAAGTACATATTCAAAGAACTTAAAGACTTGATCCGAAATTTTATATAAACTGATTCAATGTGTGAAAGGAATATCATTATTGTTTTTTGGAAGGAATGTACTAGGTCGATTGAAATGGGAAGTTTGGGAATCAAGGATCTAATAATTTTCAATGAAACTCTTCTTTGTAAATTCACCTGGAGTCTCTTAACATCTAATGATAGATCTTTGAAATTTATTTCCAATAGATTTACATATAAAATGAAAAATTTATACTCCATAAATTTTCCATATTTGATCTAGACATCCATTAAATCCTATTATAATGAGATTATGTTCTGATCAAGGTGGATGATTTTTAAGCAATACACACTCAACTTTTGGAATACTCTGTGGCTTGACACACCAATTGCTAATGAAATATGTTTCCCCTCTCACATGCAGAATATTTCCATTCATGATGGTCAATGTAATGAAATGTTGTAGGTTATTTCCCCTAAAATATTTTTGAAACTTCAGATATATCAATATGTTGATAGATATATGATCATATGGGTTCCGAAGTTGATTGGGCAGCTGACTGTAAGATATTTGTATAGGTATAACTGTCCTGGAATTCCCACGGTACCTATGTGGCTAAATAATTTCAGTCATTTCTTTATTTATCCAACTCGTCTACTACTATTATAGAAAATATGAAAATGAAGGTTTCCACTTCAAGGATCTTTATTGCAAGAATGAATTCAAATTTCACCTTTTTACTATTTATTCATAAATTTTGATGAGTCTTATAATCATATTTTTTCTCCTGTGGATTTTCTTGTAGGCTTTGGGAACACATACAGATGAGTTTGGGATTAAATTGAAGCTGAACAGTTTTGAATATATCAATAAATCTATTCTAATTTCTGATCACAATATGCATATTAAGGATATGTTGTGCACTGCAACTACTTCTACCATTTATTTTATCTCTAGTGAAATAAATGATATTTATTTTGATAACCATTACCCTTCATCGAAAGTGGGAATCACTTCCATTTATAGGGAGGTTATGGATACCTATAGGTTCCAAACAAGTCCAATAAATAATGATTTCTCTGAAATTATTATTTTGAAATCATTTGGTGTCAATGGAAGGGTAAATAAGTTTTTGGTTCTTAAATTCATCAGGTGGATTCCACCAATCTCTTTATGGATGAAAATGAATGTTGATGGGGTGGATTTAGGATCACCAATACCCTTGGGTTGTGGTGGTGTTTTTCACACTCATCAGGGCTTTGTTATAGACTTCTTCTATCACTATTTTGTAAATGGAACTTTGATTGAGTTTTAACTATGGACGATGATCAAAGTTATTAATTATTCCATTTTTCATGGCTATATATCTATTTGGGTTGAATCTGACTCTACTGGTGCTATGAATTTTTTAAAGACTTGATCCATGAATGTTCTATAGTGAATTATTCTGTGTTGGATTTAGTTCCATTTGTTAATTGATAAAATTAATCTAGATTTCACTCATGTCAATAGGGAGTAAAATAAATTTGTGGATGTTCTTTCAAAGAAGGCAATTAAAGAGGAAAGTTTGATATGGTCTTTTTCATCCCGAATTTTTTTGCTCATTTGGTTGATTTGGATGTATGTGGTGTTTTTTATTCTTGGTTATGTAAAACCCTTTTAATGCTACTCTATCTTTCTATTAATAAATTTTTCAAGGAATAGGCATTTCTCAACTCCTAAACCTTTTTTATTATGATTATTATCTCATACATTTATGCTTATCTAATTCTCATGTATACTCATTGATTGGTATGTCCTATTTTTACCCTTACTAAAAATTTGATCTCACTCTTTTTTATGTTCCTCGTTCTTTAGGTTAAGAATAAAGTTTTAAATTAGGGCATACCTAAGAAGTGTTACATGTTGGAAATATTGGAGATCTTTTATGAACTAAATGTTTATGTATCCAAATTTCCAAAGACACTAAACCTTTATAGTTATGGCATGGATCATAATATTATGTATTAAATATCCATCTAAAATGATTTAATATCTATGTATGAAAAGTAAATGTTACTATATTTTTACCCTACTAAAGTTTGGTATTGTGTGCTAGTACCTCGCGCTAATTCAACACACATTTACCATGTGCATGTGAATTTTTGAACCTATTGAGGAGTTTTCCATGCACTAGTTCTATATGAAAGTAATAGATAAAAATAAAAGAATATAAATAGGAAGGGTTTTTCATATAAATAACTATCTAATCACATAATTTGGGGTTAAAAAAATAAAATAAGTATTATAGGATTTTCATTCACATAAGGAACACCTACGCAAGTAACTGAGCGAAGCATCTGGGTGAAGGATCAGCATGAAGTCAGAAGTGTTAATAGATAGACCAAAGGACTTTCACAAAATATGTTTCATGAATAAGGTAAAGAGAAAAATATGGGTGAAGTATATGGGTGAAGGATGAGGTAAAACATAGTTTCATGATAAGGGTTGGGAGAATGGCCTAGGCAAAAGTATTAAACAAAACTCACTTGGGTAAGCCAATAAATGTGGTGAATCCCACTTGGTTGAAGCTAGAAACTTGGGTGAATCTCACCTTGGTGAAGTAAGGGGTCTTAGTAAAGAAATTACTAGTTGAAATAGTGTATCTATATAATATACTTTGGTAAACCCTAGGTCTTAGGTGATCCACCTATGCTTGAATTGATGAACTCATTGGAGAATCAATCTTAATACTTAATGATGTAATTCTCAATCTACATTCATTCAGTTTTGGAGGTTACCTTCAAGTAATTAAATTGAGTAAGAATTAATATAATATGGTGAGTTATGTGGAGTTGATATAATTTATCTAAGGGAGGTGGTGCACTATCCCTAAACTCTTTATAAAATAATTGTTCCTCACATTAAGTGACCATGACCAAAAAATTATAATCCAAAAAAACTAGTGAATAATAGTGTATTTTTTTATAATTGAAACATCATAACAATATTCTCCTTGGACTAGTACATAGGGGATAACAAAGTAAAAAAGTATCATTATCTATTTTATTTCTATATTTATATTCTTGGTGAATGATCATAATAGAAAAAGAGGTTTAAAGTGTTCTTAACAATTTGGGGACAAGATCCATTCAACCCAAAAGAAAATTTTGAAACCCTAATTTATCCCTAACATCTTAAGAAATCCCCATGTTCAACGCAAATAATATTTCTTACTGTTAGTGGGGTGGTAATATGAGAATGTTCCCTGGTGATTTCAATAATATGATTCCAGCTATCTTATGTCATTGCTGAAGTATATAAGTATGCTTGAAAGATGGGAGAATGGATAGGATCTTACACTATGTTCAAAATAAGAATATTTTGAAGAGATTCATAAAATGGTGAAAGGATATAGGATTTCTCCATGGTTTCTAATGAGATATACTAGTATGCCCATTTGGGTGATATTAATATATTCTGGAAGACTAGTGGAGTGTGAGATGGAATATAAGTTTACTCTAGGATTTAATCTAGGATATACTAACAGGATTCCTCTATAGGAATAGAAATGTTGGAATTTTCCCCTGGTTCAATCATCTACCATCCTTGGAAAAACGTTCTAGTTTCCTTGGTCTTGGTGACCAACGGTGATATCTCTCAAGTAGCTAACTTAGTATTTTCAAAAGGATCTATGGTTATGTGGAGTTAGAAATGGTGATGTAAAGAAAGATCCCTTCGATATGGCTCATGTATGCTGGTATGGATGTTGACGACATCATCCTCCACCTATCCGAGGAAAGGGATATAATCATTATTACACCTTGGGGAAAGTCTCCTAAAGTGAATATAAATTGTGGTAGGGACCATGTGCTTCCCCATTATCCACCATTAGTAGGACCGTCGGAGGGGATTCACCTTCTGGAGGATGTCATGAGTTGCCTCTAATGTTTGGATGTAGTCATTTAGATAATACTCAATGATCAACTCATTGTTCACCTTGTATTTGATATACTGGGTTTGTGAAAACCTTATCTTGGGTGGTGATTACATGTCCTTATTCACCATTTAGTCATGCATTTGTTGCCTTGGATAGTGAGCAGTAGTAGCATGAGGGACTCGATGGAAATCACTAGTTTTTATTAGAGAGATGACATGAGAATAGGTATGATTGAATGCTACCATTTGGATCAAAGGTTACTCTAAAACATTATCTAAAGGTAATGAGGATCTTGATATTTTTGATATTCCATAAAGTATAAAGAAAAAAAAATAAAACTCATCAATGTAGTATCACATGTAAATCATATTCAATTGATCACCTGTATGATTAAAATATTCACATCAAGAACACCATTATTTTTTTCAAAAAATTACACACCAATGATGAATCACATCATTTATGGATCTTCTTTCCAAGTTTATTTGGTATTTATGTCTTTTTATACACACCATAAATGCTTTAGAATATGAAATAGTCAAGAGGATGAGAGGTCAGACTCATATCACCCTTTAAGGGGGGAATAATTGCCTACACTTATACTCACTTATAGATTTGAGATATGTTTGTGAATATTTATCAAATACTAGTGTTTAATTGGTTACCTAAATGATATTTATTGATCAATACCATTTATATATGTGAATATTTTAATGTATTATAGTTTTTATACCTTTATTTAGTTAATTAGCGATGTTACGGTTTAAAGCTGCACAATTGGGAACTCTAGAGTTTACCACTATCCAAGGAGGTGGTAGGTGTTTTAGTATTGGTATCATACCTATTAATTGGATTCTTATATATATGTATGATTATAACTGAAAACCACATAGTTCGGTGCCACTTAATGATACACACAATACCTTTTATGTTTGTGTGGCAAGGATAATCACAGTTCCATTTAAGGTTTTGTTTCCATGACCAAATGAAGTTCCTATTATGGCCATGCATACAAGACCAATGGGGTTTTGGGATTGAACCTCAAAGAAGAATCTTATGTTTCCAAGATAACAAGAATCAAGGCCCACATATTTTGGGGTTCATAATTTCAGTTCACGTGAGAGGAATGTACCATGTAGTTTAGCATCATGCGACAAGTACATATAGGAAAAAGGTTCCTAGTAGTGAACATATGGGAGTTATGAATAATTATACCTTTTTGGTTAATATAATAGGTAATATTGGACTTTGGGGAATATGTTTTTCAAGGAATAAAGATATTTTAGGAACATCTCATAGAGGATAGGGCTCCATGAGGATGAGTTGGGTCTTACACAGAGGCTACCCATGCAGATGTGGTTCACTAATGGCTCACCGGGATGAAATCATAAATGATGGTATGATTGGGGATTACTCCTAATAGGATACCCTTTGTATGTTCATAATTATTATCAATTAGTTTTTATATAGTGACAGGTGACTAGACTCATGGGGGATGGACCCATGAGGAAGGATTTGGGGTTTATGCATGGGTTAATCAATATCTTATTCCCACTGAGGATTGATTAGGTGAGGAGGATGAATGGATTCATGGGAATATTCTTATGTAATAAATAGGATAGTATATATGTATATGTCTCTCATCTAGTGCTTGGGTGTAACAAGAATGAATTTTTTCCAAATGTACTAGTTATTATAGCTGACCCCGATAAAGGAGGGATCTCAAGGATTGCACATAATTGGAGGCCCTTTCATAGATTTCATTGAGTCATTGATGATTCATTGTGATGAAATAATCAATTAGTATGTGGATAGGGATTTCACTTAAGGAGTGGGTCTAATTATATATGTCTTATTAGGTATACTAGGATGTGTAACTTGAAACTAGGGTATCCAAGATGGGAATCATGATCTTGGGGTGGTTTAATCAATTTCCTCACAATAAGGACCCTCATTATCATGGGGACACATGATTTTAGAACCCATGAGGGCCCTATCAGTTAGGTAGGACATATAGAAGATGAATTATTAAAAGGGAATACAACACTGATGGAATATACTTTGGTATGCATGTCTTGGTTATAAATTTTAGGAGGATATTGGTGCATGAGATACCAGGTGGGATACATGGGAAAAGAAGTGAGAAACCATAGAGATAATAGAATTAATTTGTGATATAGTATGGGATATAGGTGATATTTCTCCCTAGTTTTAAGTATAGGTGAATATTGAATGCATGTTCCCCTTAGTTGATAGGGTTGGGTACATCTTCTCTCTAGTTATACGGTACAGAGAAGTGGTCACCCTATTAGAGAAAATATGTGAAGGTTGACCCTAGTGATATGGTGATAAGAAGAATATGGATCCCTATCATAGGTAGGGAGTAGTGGTCTCCCAAGTGGTAGGCTTAGGTGATGGTTTCCCATAGTACATAGGCCTCTGAACATGACTTGGATGAATAGTACCCTAGTGTATCATTCGGTGGGGGTTCCATCACACTAATTTTTGAGAAGTGGGGAGTAAATGGACTCCTATGAAGTTTTAGATGTGTTAAAACTTCGGTTAACAAAATAAACCTATTTTCTGGTTAATTCCTATAGGTTTTAGGCTTAATTAAGCTACTTAAAGTGGTTTTGGAGACTAGGGTTTGTAGAGCCCCGGCTGGATTGGCCACTTAGGGGGGGTGAATCCCTGGTTTACTTTTACAAATTATTTTATATTGAATTAATCCTATATAACTTTTAAAGGCTATTAATCCACTTTGTGATATCTCTCATTCTCACTGTATATGTATAAATGATGAGAGAGAGCATAACACATGCTATTTACAAGGTTTGATATATAGACCTACTTCTTTCCATGTTGGTTAAACCCCACAACATGGATTATCCATAGTAATATTATTATTGATTATAGTGATTCATGATACAATTGGTTATACACACCAGTAGTTGATTCTCTAGTTGATCCTACTTATACCCCCTATGTATCTAACTATTCTAACTTGGTTGGTTATACCTCCCAATCATCATCTCCTGCTCTAGAGTCCTACTAGATTCTTCTCTTCTTCTTGACTGGTCATACCCCTGGTCTCGAGCCTCTTCAAAAACTGGTTATAGCCCCATTCACAAGATCCTTCTTATTCCCATGATGATATATAGCCCACTATAGAAATATTTTTAAAGTATCCTACTCCATGAGCTTTTTGGGTCACACTTTATCATATACACATCATTTACCTTTTCAAATTACTGGTCTTGTTCAAATATTTATAATCACATATGTATTATTAGTTTCCTCAGTGCAATAATTCTTAGGAAATTCTTCCTCTTCATGTTGAAGTCATAGCCTCACTTTATGTGTGCAAGTGCTGCACATAAATTATTCAATATATTATGCAAGAATAATATTTCAAAATATCAAACATACTTCATGAAAATTTGATATAATATATGGGATTTTCAATTGTGTTAACCCTAGAACATAACCATTTATTATCCTTAATATTTAATGTGTTTATGTTCACTGCCTCACTTCAATATCCAAAATCCCTTGCACTAAATTTTTTTGGGTGTCTTGATGAATATGCATGTATTTTATGATTGCATGCATGAAATTATTCTGGCACATGGTTCACTGTTAGGTGAACAAGGGTACCATAAGTCTCTTCCAAATTTCTTTCCATGTACACCAGAATAGTTATGTGAAACTTATCTTCTTTGTAACACCATTTTCTACCTTTCACAACCCTTAATTAGTGTGAATTCCTAAGGTTATTCTCAAAAATGTATCATAAAAATAGTTCTTATTATATTAAACTATAATTCATATTTATTATTCATTTCATTTTGTTTCTCAAGTTCTCCATGTAATTAACATTACTCAAGTTCACTATTCTCTTCACAGTTACTATTCCTTCATAAAAGTGAGTATGAATCTTATCCTTTGTTCAATAGTAAATGGTCATGTGAATCTTCTTCTTAATGAAAGATTGAAAATATTCATGGAACCAGTTCTTCACATAGATCTTCAAGTTTATAAGACACATGTCAAATGCCTATAGTACCTCAGTCTTCATCTTCATGAAAGTATAGTTCTTTATAGGATTTCCTCTTCATGAAATATTAGTTTCATGGTGCTCTATTTTTCACTAGAAAAATGATATCCTATATTAAATTGAAAATACCCTTCATAATCCTCAATGATTCTCCTTTTATAGGTTAGGTTCACCACCTTCCTTTATACCTTTCACCAAATTAAATCCCATAAATAAATCGAATTAAATATATGATAATAATATTACAGAATACATCAACATTAAAATATTCAATTGTGGGTTTCCATATTAGAAGATTATAAAAAACATGGTGTCCCTTATTATATGCATTTAAAAATTGGGTACAACCATGAAACCAGCACACACACAAAGAATAAAATACATATAAACCCACTGGCCTGGGTACTTGACCCTGTAACCATAACCCAAACCCCTTCTCACCCTCACCACCCCTTCTGAGCATGGGGGAACCCTATTTACATGAATTTAGCTTCTTATTTCATGATGAATTGGACAAGATTGTGATAATAATCACATTCCTCATCATTTCGAAACTCTAAACTCATCCATGAACTCAAATGGCCTTATAAAACATTGTTTTAATTCATGAAAATAATTTTATTCGATTTATCACATGAATGAAAGATGAATATTGCATGCATGGAGGTTCTCATATTGACCGCATCACAATATTTTCCTCAGAACAAATATTTTAACCTCTAGTTTGATCCTTATAGGTTCATCCATTTACTTTGGAATATGAGAAATCTTTATGCGATAGTTGTGGTTGAGGATGATTGTGTGAAACTGATTCATCAGTCCGCGTCATTTTGATCATATGGTTATTATTACTTCTATATAATTTTAGGTGGATTAATAGTAATTTCCTTTCCATATAATACATCACTCTGGCCTTTTTTTCAGAAGTTCCATATATTACTCTTCATGCTACTTCAACCCCAAGGTGTTTTTATGGTCGAAACGTGAAACACTATTAACACACCTCATGGGGTGGGCCCCACCGCTTTCTCCCATGAATGCACCAACGTCTACACCCTGCAACTGATATACCCTATTACACCCATGTGCATCTATGAGAACACCCAACTACCCATGAAATAACTTGTCCTCACCTACCTCCATACTCTAGTAAGGTCGAATGCCTCTCGTGTGGCTGACCCAAGGAACTCACTTTTAATTGAGGTTTTCCTTGGTTGGATTATGGTTGGATTATTTTTTTAAGTTAACTCCCATAAAAAGTGATACCCAAAACTTTATCCAAGTTCCATATAATTATAAACATAAACTTATGATTCTACTTCCTCACCAAATCATCATGAAAAATGTTATTTTTTCATGGTCTTCATAATTCCTCTTCTTCAACTTAAATTCCTCATATAGATAATATGAATAATATTTTCATGGATTTCATAATAAAACTCCTCATGTAATAAAATAATATTGTATGACCATCTTGGATTTTTCTTATTCATCTTATTGTACATAATGTATCATCCTTATCCCAATTGACACATATCTCTGACATTGAAGACCATTTCAACAAACATCAAAATTATTAAGAATAATTATCCAAGTAAGACATTCAATTCCATAAAATGATTCCATAATAATTCTACAAGCATCACCACTTCATCTTAACTCACTAAACCCTTCTTTACACATTATTTATAGAAAATAAAACATTTGGTATCATCAAGGTGCATGTAATTTCATTCTCTTGGGGAGTTCCTCTTATAGTTTCCTAGTGTATAAAATGAGATCCCCATGGGTTCTATTTATAGGAAAATATAGGGATTAGGGTGCATCAAGGTTGGGTGTGGAATTTTTTTTGTGCAAGTGAGGATGCATGATAGAGATGGGTGTATTGGTGCTTTCACACAAGTGAATCTACATGAACTAGGGGACTTAACCTATGGGAATATGTGAGGATTTTGGAGAAGCAGTCTCGATGCAAATATGGGGCCTTGAGAAAAGTTATATTCTGCCTCTCGATGATTTTTTATTCACCATATAAAGGTATCCATCCTCTTCCAAAAAGAAGTTCCAATAATATCCACCAATAAAATATTGTATTCACTAAAATTATGAGTAAATATTTAATTTAAATATTCATGAAAATTAAATAAATATTTAATTTTATATATTATCTAAACTTTTGAATGAATAAATATTTTTGTTTTACCTTGTGAATAATTAAACACGAGATAAAATTCAAATCATATATTCAAAAATTGAATATATCATGAATGAATTTATATGATAAACTTTTACTTTATTAAAGTTTATTCTAAAAACAAGTTAATATATTTATTATTATATTTAAATTTTGTATAATTTAAAGAGAATATGGTTATGATTTGTGTGTGACCTTCTGGGATCCTTTTTTAATGGCAATAGGTGACCTTAACTAAATTCCAAGACATATAAAAACACATAAAGTCACCTATAGAGAAAACAATTATTCTGAAAACTACAATAACCTTCATAAAAATAATGTAGTGTAATATGATCCCTTTATCAACTGATATCTCATAATATGGGATAAATATATTTTTTATCATCCAATATTCTTGATTTATCATTCTTTTACATTCAAAAATGGAATGTTTTGAAAACTATCATAGCCATGAATTTTTTTTCAAACACTACCATCTCAATCAAAGAACTAGAGATATCTTCTTTCATTAATATAGAATGGGTATCTCATTTCTTACCCATTTAATTAATTTCATGTCACTTCTGGTAAACCTAATGTATAATAATTTTTCATGATAATATTTAATGTTGGTTTTAATCAATGAATCTAACTTCCTAATTCATGATACACATTAATAATAATCTCAAGTCTAAGGGAAAATGTGAACATCCATGGAAAATAATATCCAATAACACATAAAACATATGGAATTATTATTAGCAGATATATCTTTATGAAATCCCTAAATGAATATCACCAAGTTCAAACCTCATGAGAAAAATACTTAATATATTATAATTCACTAACATCTGATAGTAAAATATATTATATGTCACATCATATGGTTGTATCATGACCATGGGATATATAGATTTAATAATGTCATTATGGAATCTCTATGTTCTCATTAAGTAGGGAATTTTTATAACCTATTAATGTGACAAGTACTCTAAAGACATTTTTTTATTGGCTTTTTTAGGAGGATGTCTTAGAAAAAGAGGCCAAGATAAATTTATTAAAAACAAAATGTGATTACATGAGTCTAAAAGAGGATATTTTAGTATTGTCTTTATCAAAAAGGAGACTCAAATCATAGAGTAATCCATCCAACCATGTGGTTTCATTGTTGATTCATTTTTTTGTGAGCTTGTCTTCCAATGTGTTATATTCCCGGTATACATGGGTGATGATGTAGTTGAAATCAAAGAATAGTATGAGACATTCAATCTATCTAGTAGTGAGTTTCCATGATAGGTGGATCATGCCATTCTGTATAGCGTGGAAAACAATGGTAAATTCTCTTTCAATCCAAATATTATCCTATTCTTTATGTCCAAAAAAGTGAACAACTTTAATAACACTTATAATTATAGCTTATAGGGAGGTGTAAATACCATAAGATCCCAATAATAATCCAAGGGCCTTCCCATTATGATCCTAATAAATGGAACCACAACCTGAAAGTCCTAGGTTACCTTTTGAGGACCCATCATAATTAATTTTTATCCATCCTTACTGTGGAACATACCATAAAATTCAAAGAGACCCACCTACTTCTTGTAGTTTCCTTCCACTCCTATTTTCTGAATAACTAGAAAATTTTGAACCGAATTATAATAGTGGTCATATTTTATAGTGTTTTCCTCTTTGGATGTTATGATGAAACAAGAAACAGAATACTGAAGGGAGAAGGGGTTCTTCCTATGCGTGATAGAATTTCATACGCTCTATATAAGGTGAAAATTTTTAGATATAGCTTCTAGGAAGAGTTTTTAAATTTTTGGAGTAGCTTGGATAAAATTATTGTGTTATAGAATAGTAGAAATTCTGGAGATTTTAGGTAGAAGGATTTAAAAAATATAGTGAAGCACATTCCAGAGTGCATAAGTAGTGGCACAAGACATGAATAAATTTTTGACTTCCTCTCAATGATGCTTGTAGAATAAACACCTAGAACATAAGATAATTCAAAAATATTGTAACCAGTCGTCAATAGGAATTGTTGTTTTTTTGGAAAGCCTCTAAATCAGGTTCAACCTTGAAGGCATGATCCAAGGCTTATCAAAAAAATTATGTCAAGAAAAATCAAAATCTAATTCAAAGTTAGATCAATAAAAATTCTTGGAGTCAATAATTCCATTTCGAAAAAGCTCCTAGATCATATTATGCCTCTTAGAAGAAAAAACATAGTTATTCAATAAGTTAAGATAATTTCTAGAAAGCTCCATATTTAGTAATGTCAAGAAGTCATGTATGGAGACATTAGTGTCCAAAGGGAGATTTTGAGGATAAACCAAAGAAATGAGAGGTTTTCTAATACAATTATCAATCCAAAAATTAATATAGGGCTCCCTAAAAGCAATCCATATAGAGTGATACATGATACTAGAGAAAGAAGAGTTGATGGCTGGCCAAATAGATGAGTCCATATAAAAATTTCTTCCACTTTTCAATTTATCAATGAATCTAGATCTAATAAATATAAGATCCATAAAGTCAGTATTGATAATATTCCAATTGAACTTATCTTGTAGAGATTCATTAAATAATATAATGTTTTTATTCCCATAACACCCTTATCTTTGGGTTACAACATTTTTTCCAAGAAACGACGATGAATTTTCTTTCAAGGGTACTTCCACTCCAAAAAAAGTTCTTGATGTATGAATTGAGGTGCTTGGGTAAAGATATAATCTATTTATAGATCATAAAAGAATGAACCATTTTGGAGATAATAATTAATTTGACCAGACAGATCCTACCTACAATAGAGAGAGACTTCCCTTTCTAGAAAAAAAGTTTTTTCTTGATTTGATCTACAATAATGAGAAAGTGAATAGCTTTAGTTATTCCTAAAAATAATGGAACTCAAATATATTGAATGGGAATGGGTCCTTCTTTAATTCCTAGTTCCAATAATAGTTGAGTTCTTATAACAGCTAGAATTCCCTTCCCCAAATAAATAAGATATTTATTCTAATTGATAGTCTTCCCTGAGACATCCTCATTGTGGGGTAGGTCCCTCTTTATATTTTCAATATTTATTTTACCTCCTTGAAAAAAAATGATCATGTCATCAGCATATATGCGGTGAGTAGGAATGACAATATTCCTTGATGCATGAATAGGTTTAATCTTTCCTTGCCCATCATATGTGTGAGAATATTTATTATATAGTCTTTTAATATGGATAAGATAATGAGAAAAAGAGGTCCAAGTTGTCTTATGCCCTTTAAAAATTTAAAATACCCATTTGGAAAACCATTTATAAGCATAAAAATATGATAAGACACAAAAATATCTTTAACCCATTTTATGAAAATGTAATTAAATAAAAATCTATGTATCACTCTGTAAATAAAACGCCAATACATAGTGTAAAAAGAATTTCTAATATCTATCATGAGATTAATAAAACAACCTCTACTTATTTTCTTAAGGATATTGACACATTCATAGGTCGTGCTAATGTAGTCTTGGATTGTTCTACCTTTCACAAAACAAAACTGATTCCTAGAGAAGATTTTACTTGCAATAGTGGTGAGTCTTTTGGAATAGATTTTGGTAATAATTTTATAACTGGTGTTGAAGAGGGATATAGGTCTAAAAATTTGTATCATAGAGGCATTTTTAACCTTGGGAATAAGGGTGAGGAATTGACCATTAATTCCATGAGTTAAGACACCTGTAGATAAGAATGATTTAACCAATATTTAGACATCCAATTGAATGACATCCCAAAAATCCTGAAAGAAATAATTAGTAAAACCATAAAGTCCCAAAAAAATCTCAGGTTTAAGGGTAAAAATTGATTCTCTTTTCTCAAAGTTAGGGTGAATTCTAGAAATTGAGTTTTTATCTTCATAATTATCCTTTTTTATAATGATTCCATCATACAGGTCCTTATTGATCTTAGGTCCATTAAAAATATTTGAAAAAATATGAGACAATATGATCAGAAAGAGATTATTCATTATCAATGACTCAGTCACCTTCTTTCAGTGGGGTGAGTGGTCTATAACCTTTTTGATTCTTAGGAAGGAATTATAAAATTTGGTGTTTCTATCTCCATACTTTAACCATTTAAATTTTAAAGTTTCCTTTTAGAGTTTTCCTTTAATGGAAATTAAGGAATTTATCTTAGAGTTAAGGTCAATTTCATACTGAATATTCACCTTAAATTTGGGAATTTTGTCCTCATACTACATTTGGTTAAGTCTATCTTCGAGAGAAATTATATCATTATCTATATTTTTGTATTTATCCTTTCACCATTCCTTTATATTGTACTTCAAAATCTTTATATTTATGATGAATGAAAATTCAACACTACCACAATGATTAGAATTCCAAAAATTGAGCCCTAGTTTTCTAAAATCAAGGTGAGAAGACCATGCATTATTAAATCTAAAATGCATCATTGACTTAAAATTTCAAGTAATGAGGCTAACTAGAATTTGATGATGGTCATAATTAATCCTTAGGAGGGTAATACTTGAGATAGTGTTCCATTTCTCAAGGTCTTGATCATTAAATAAGTCCCAATCAATTTTTATAGCAACCAATCTATTGTTATGTCTTCTATACCAAGTGTATTTTTCCACCAACAAGATTAATTTCAATCATACTATTTACTTTAATGCAGGTCTTTAAATCCCTTGAAGATAAAGAGTTATGGGAAGATCCTATTATTTATCTAGGAAAAAATATTTCATTGAAATCACCAAGAATAATCCAAGATTCTTGAATTCTATGATTGATAAATTCCATGTTTTTCTAAATCCTTCTCTTTTCTTGATATCTATTTTTAACATAAATAAAGGAGTATAAGAAATGAAAATTGGAGGTGTTAGCTTCACAGGTTATCATCTGTTCATCAATATTGAATGAATAGTCACTACTATGATAATTGTGAGCAAATACCCATAAAGTATAAATATTACCAAAATCACTGTTATTACCAATCATTATGTATCCTCTTCTTTCCAGACTATAAAATCCATGAGAATATCATTTTTTGGTTTATTAATGCCTAGAAGGTTAGGTTTATGTATATAAATGAATCTGTGTAAGGAGTTGGTAGTTTTATAGTTTCCCACTCCTAGATGATTCCAAAATAACATATTCATTTGAATTTGTATTTGGGGGAGGAACCCCCTTTTATCTTATCTCTTGATTTCTTTTTCCTAGTTTATTTTCTGGTGGGTGGATCCTTTTCACTATCATTACTAGGAGTGAAATTATGTTTTGTAGGGACCAGATTTGTTGGTTGGTATTTATTGATTTGGCCAATAGGTTTGGAATGTTCTAATTTATTTACAATAGTGCAGGTGTCCTGTGTTCTGTCAATAACACCTGCATTTTCCAAATTCACAGAATGTATCACAAGAGGTCCAGCGATGTCATTTAAGTTGTTGTTTTTAGCATGTGATATATCTATACAGAGAACTTCCTAGTTAGGTGTGGAGATATCATAAGTAGTATTAAAAGCATGTTCTAGAGGTGTGATAATAGGATCATCAGTGAAGTCCATAGGATCCTATTCATGTGGTGTGATCACTGGTCTGTTATCAGTGTAAACCACCTCTATGGAATCATAAGTTTGTGGAACCAATGCATAATCATTTAGTTTATCCTTTAAAGTAGAGTATGTGCACTCAGCAATATTTGTTTTCATTTTTCTATCTTTGTTATCATCGTCCATTTCACTAGGAGAGTCAAATCATCCATCAATTTTTATAGTCTCAGAATTAGTCTTCTTGTTGCAATCTTGGTCTTCACAATCAGTTCTAATTGAATGTAAGTGATAAAATTCAGAATATCTTGAGTGAGATCAGGTTCCAAATTGTCCTCTTCAATTTTCTTTTCTTCTTCTTCCATAAGAGTTCCCCTTGATTTATTAGTTCCAGAATTTGAAGTAGGAACTTGTTTTTGTACCCATTTATTCTCATCCATTTTCTTTGATGCCTCCCCTTTCTCAATGACATTAGATATGCCTTTCTTTTTAATATTCACTTCTTTCCAAGAATTTCCATCAGTTTGTGGTTTCACCTATTTCTGAATAACCCTATAATTAAAAAAGGAGTTCCCAAAAAATTATATATATCACAAAATAGAGGTTTATATTCATACTCAACCTTGATATCAACCTTGAGATCATTGGAAATTAAATTAATAACATCCAAAAGTTTTGATTCTATGTTTTCCTCAACCTATATCCTACAAAAGAGACCCAATATCATAAACTTGATATATTGTCTAGTACCAAGATCACAAGAATATATATTATGATAAAAATTATCTTTCATGGTATAATTTTAAATTCTAGAATAAATTATTATCTATTTTATACTACTTCATTAGTCTAATAAGAAGCTGTAATAGACTTCTTATTTTTAAATATTCTTATCACTAACTCCATCTAGATTCTATTCCATATATATTAATCAAAATTGTGATTTTATATTAAATTGATAATAAAAAAGACTAGTTTCATATCCCCTTGATAACTATCATTCTCACATATCAATGTACCATGAAATAATTCTTCATACTTTCTCAAATACTATTGGATAGTCTTAAAATATGACTTATGAAATTATCCTTATTTTGTTTGATATTTTCCATCCATGATTTATATATAAACAATATCAAATATCAGTGCATATCATGACATAAATGATAAATCCCATTGTAGGAACATATTGCTTTTTACTCATGATCCTAATCCCCTCTGACATCTTAATTCATCATCTTGGATATATTTTATTCCATGTGACATAGGTAAAAATTAAATCTTGAATTATTTCATATTATATTTTTAAATACTTTTTCAATGTATGTATAATGTCTTGGTCTAAGAAACCTTATAGATCTATATTATTATATCTTTTCCCTATAACTTCGGTCACTACTTTAATTCATTCTTGAATAAATATATTTTAAACTTAGTAATAACTCACTCTAAGATGAATATTATTTTCCAATATATTGTAAAAATATTTTACTTGGAAAAATATGGAACTCCCAGTAACCTCTTATAGACACATGGATCGCATTTATTCTTAATAAAACCAAACTCTCTTATGGATTCATCAAAATTAATGTTCCACAATCTTAATTTTTTATTCAATCCATAAATGGATCTTTGAAAATAGCATACCTTATTAGCATAAATTTGTGTCATAAACCATTCTATTTGTGCCATATAGATATATTTCACAAGGTTTACACTGATTAAAATGGTCTTGACATCCAATCTCCAAATTTCATAATCATAAATGATTGTTATGAAAAGTATAATTCTAATGGACTTTAGCAAGGTGACTAATGAAAAGGTTTATTCATAGTCAATTCCTTGAAGTTTCACAAAACATTTAGAAAATAGTCATGCCTTATAGGTACTAAATTTAACATCTATATATAGTTTCTTCATTAATATTCACTAATAGGATTTACATCAACTATAGATACCACAAAAATACACATTTGGATTTTAGTACATGGAATCTATTTCTATGTTCATATCAACATGCCAACATTATCCTATTGACATTCATACTTCATTATTGGGTAAGTATTTGTTATTCATAGTGAATAATATATCACCTAACTCAATGATTATAAAACCATCTCTCATTAGTTTTATCTTTCATGTGTCATATGTGTCTATGGAACAAATGCTCCCACTAAGTCTTGTGGAGTTCATGTTCCTATGCCAACTCTTGTACATATTGAACCTTGAATTAATTTAAGTATAATTTTATCCCACTATCTAAATTAGATATGTTCACCCACTTATAGAAACATATTATTTTTATTGACTAATAATTTTATATATTATAGGATTTATATAATATTCTGAGTAACATTTAGGATAATTAATTAAGAAAAAGTTTTCATTTACTCGATGAAAGTTCACTACAAAAATAAGACATAACAAATAGTTTTCATCTAAACACAAAAATATATGGAATAATGGATTCCTTTCATATTATAATTTTTATTGTATTCATTAATCTTTTTATTTGGCATATGTTTAGGTGTTAACAATAGTATTTTTTTAATCATGTCTCAAAAGAAGTAATGAAATTATTGAAATACTTATAAGGCTCATTATAAATCTTTCTTTTACTAACATTATAAATTTGATGTATATAAGGTAATTTTATTTCAGTAATAACTACACTCTATATTTGATGATTTATGAATTATTGTTTAATTTATTCTCTTACTAACCTTCTTCGAGAATCTTTTATCTTTTACAAATAATATTCTTTATGTCACATTCATATTTTATAAATATATTAAAGAAATATCTTGAAGTAAATGAATTTACCACTATATTATTATTAGAATAGTTCACATGTATCTTTTTGAACCAGTACTAGAAACTTTTTGGGATTAACACATTTTAGGCTAAAATGTTTTATTTGTCCTAGAACCCTAAAATTAAACATGTTATATACTAAAGAATCTTATCTATAAAGATTATAAAATACCCTTATGGGTTTATCCTTAACATTTACTTATATTTTTACTTGAATAATGGTTAACCTTCCATGAATAATTATAATTAGAAACTTATATTATATTTATCATTAATTTTATGATATTGAAAATTTATGAATCAAGTATAATTAAAATATTAATTTAAGTCTGATATGCCATAAAAACATTTATTCCAACTAAGAAATTAAGTCTCATTGTGTGTAAATCTTGACATTGAGATAAATGTTTTGGTAACACACAATACAAAACAATAGTTTTAAAAGAATCAATCCACATGGAAATATTTTAATTTATAATAATATTTAGATGGTGCATGGTTCAATTACCATAAATAACTTAAATATTCACTTCACTTTAATAATATTTCTAGTCTTCATTAGTTTATATATTTGGATAAAAATATACTAGTCACATATAGTATTAAATACCTAATAAATGAAATAAAATATTACATGTAATGATGAAAATACATGAAGTAGAATATTTTTATTTCACCTTATTCAATTCATTATAATTCCTCTTATAATTACAGATACGCACTATCAAATACATCAAATTGGTTGTTAATTTCTCAATACTAGAATTAATTGAAATATTGCAGCAACCCTAGGTCATATATCAGGGGGTGCTTGATGTGGGGATAAATTTTAATATTTTTTTAAGTTGTATAATAATAGATAATTGAAGATATGGGGTTTTTAATTAAAGATACAATTAGATAAAAACAAAAGGAATCAAATAATATGTAAATTAAAATTTTGTTCAAGCATGATAAAACTGGGGGGATCCTTTAATGATTGTACTTAATTAATTCAAATAAAGGGTTTAAATCATTTTAATATTTGGTTTATACCACCTAGACCCAGAATGGAATATGATTTCTACTCGGATACCTCCCAGGTCTTGGTTAAAAACACAAAGTAATTCATCATCTACCACCAAGGATGTGGTTTATTCCCAACAATAAAACCAAAGATCATCAATGATACACCTAAGGGAATTACAATATTGGTTATGTTTGTATGTTATTTAAGTGTGATATAATAAAATAAATTTTCATGACCATGGTAGTGTTCTTGTGAGTTTAATATACTTATATAAACCACATGAACACTATTACTGATAAGGGAGAAAGAGGACTGAACAAAGTTTGAAATATTACATGAGTGGGTACACCCAAACCTAATAATTTGACTGATATTTTGACATACCAGCACAAAAATAAAAAAAATAAGAAGATGAAATAGTGGAAAATAACATACATCATTAATTAAAAGGATCACACAATTATTACAAAATGAAACTCATGATTCTCCTTAAGATCCTCCTCAAGATATCACATGAAGATTAGATCTATATAGAAGGGGAGGAAACCATATTATTGGTATATGATCCTCTAAGAACTCTCCAAAATTTAAGAACATTTACCCTTGATTATACCACTCAAAAAATTTTCCAAACCACTCTTTTATATATTTTCTAAATTATATGGCATGTAAAAAGTCACACGGTGTGTGCTTACTTTTTTTGTTATTTTCCACATGGTTGGTACAAAATTCAGTAGCTGCATTTATTTATGGTGTTCAAATATCAGAAGGTGAGGGTAAATGGAATGTAGAACCATAATACATGGCATGTAGTAGAATTTTTTCCCTCCAACCAATTCTAGAATGATGATACATGGTGTGTATGGTAGTGAAATAAGTTTATCCTATTTGCTTGGAAACCTTGGAATGTACTCCAAGGATCAACTATGTAAGTTCTCTTATAGTATAGAGTGTGTACATTTAATGTACATAGAATGTATAATTTCATTTTTCTCCAAATTTCTCCTAAAATTTTCATTGAATTATGAAAACCTAAAATGTATCCAAAAACAAAGAAATGAAATATTTTATCTTATGAGAATAAATAAACTGAATTATCTAACTTTTTACTAAAAAATACCAAAATAATACACAAAAATTAGTTAATTCCCAACACTTGATCATTTTTCTACTCTCAAGAAAAATCTCAGCATTAAATTAAAAATAATTTAAACTTTAACCTAGGTTGCATTCAATTAATTATACTTATAAACATTAATTTGTAACTAAAAATTTCAAAATCAAAAAACTCATCCAATTAAAAGTATCCAAATCATGCCACATATAAAATTTTAATTCATGATATTCTTTCTCTTTCATTTACATTATTTAACCTTTTATTAAGATACATACCACTTATAATATACCTTACCTAAAGTTTATGTCACTCATCTCTCAAGTGTGAAATTTTTAAAAATTTATACCTGTCTAAAAATCATAGAAGTCATTTCATAATATTGGTTAAAAAAATATCTCCACATAAGAGGCAATTAATTTATACCAATCATGATGATTTTCAAGGAATTCCATTTAGGATTAGGGTTGGTGAGTTTGATGTGAAAAACATAAGGTATCAAAGAGGAGGGTTTCTTCATATATTATAATGCACTATCAATCATTCTAAACTAAGTAATATTCCTCACTCAAGGTGACTAAAATATAATCACCCAACTTAGTTTCTCTTTTTCAAATCTTTTTCCATAATTTAGGTCAAATAAATTATAATGAAATATTGTTCCTCTAATTTTTTTCATTTTATTTATATAAATTTTTTCTATATTCTCTTTTTTTAAGAGGAATCAACTTAATTTTAATAAAATAAACATAAATTTTTGACCTTCCATTAAATGGCTGCATCGCCCCATATTCCCATACATGTAACTCATCCCTATAACAACACATTAATTTCCTTAAATTCCCACACACTTACATTAAACTGTGATCATTTAATGAATTCAAGAGTGAGGGTAGGTAGGAAAAATATGACTATAATGTGGTTAACCTATAAGTAATTCCATGTATATATAATAATTATTAGGGAATATGTAAGGTTAGGTCTCAAAAATGAGTCAAAAAAGGGATCTTACCAAATAATTACTTCAATCACATTATAAAATTTCTTTTTTCTAAAAATAATTGATAATGGATAAGACCAAGTTATAGATAAAAAATAATATTATTTCACTCAAGAATAAATAGTACTAAGAAGAGTATAAGAAAATTGGTTTAGAGTACCTCTCAGGATGAGAAATAAAAATATATCTTCCAATAAAGTCATATAATTCACAAAAAATAATTGGTATATTAAATGAAGATTTCTAATAAAAAAAATAAAGAATTATAATTATATTAGTAATCATTTTAAAATAACTCTAAAACTAGAAAGTGAATTTAATTTACAAAATTTAAACCTATTTATTTATTATTTAAAATCATAATTAATTAAAAATTTATAACATATCAATATACTTTTTCTAGTTAATGATTTATTCTAGGTCTGTCAAAGGGAAGAAACTAGTGTGGTGCCTAAATACCCTCCCATGCACTTAATACTGCATATAGTCTCTATGTGAAACATCATGTAGGAGAAAAGAGATTCAATAAGACATAGAACCGGAATAGGGAAGCAATGAAAGAATTAAATTTGGAAATAAATGAAAATGGAATTAAAAATAGTACTTCCATAGGTGAAAGATATCTAAAAAGTTATAAATAGTCTAATGGAGGTTCCCCTAAGTAGAAGGAATAAAGGTGTATAAAAATTATCATAGTAAGAGTGATTTTTGATTAAATGTAAAGGAAGTATAAAAGAAATAAAAGTATCACATTAAGACACGAAAGATATAGATAATAATAATAAGTGTCATAAACAGTCAATGTGGGTCCATGGAAGAGGCAATGTAGAATTCTAGTGGCTCATGGACAACATAAACTATATAGAATGTAGTAGAAGCTGGTTGGTTAGTAATATACTTCTATGTCAGAGCTGAAATTTCATAAATAGGGACCACATCATCAGCCAACTCATTTAATCTAAAAAAAGTCCCCATGTTTATAGGGGATGAGGTGGTGTTTTAGGTGTTTTATGGATACTGGTCAGGTATCAGGACTAAATTGAGTGGTATGGAAAGGCCCATATGGTGTAAAAGGATCCCCATGTTGTATTGGTGATTCCCTAGATTCCCCTCAATATGTGTTAGATTTACCTCTATATGATCAATGAGGGAGTCCATATCTTCTAGCTAGGAGAATACTGATGAGTCAGTTGAGGGTTTAGGTGGTGGTGCGATTATGGAAGACTTAGTAGTGAATAGTATATGGGTGTAAGAGGATATGGTATTATAAGAAGGGGTGAATGGTGTAATGGCCCAGAATTTTATCAATGGAATTTACATTCTATAAATGTGCTATATTTAGTATTATGGTATTATATAAATCACACACACCACATGATAAAATCAATAACATTTTATATTGATTTGAACATTACATTTAGAGAATAAATATATCCATAAGAATTAAAAGTATTACAATGGGATAAAAAATATAAAATAAGATAACTATAATATGAATTTTAAGATCTGATTGATCCACTGGAATTATCTCACTCATGACCAACACTATAGAAATGAAACAGAATATTATTAATTAAATATTAATTTTAAAAATGAAAATATATAGAACTTTGATAGAAAATAAAATTGAATTTATAATAAATGAAATATGTAATATTTATAAAAGGTAGTGAACCCATATAATAGTAAAAAATTTAACCATTATGAATAATAACCTTACCATTAGAATAGTAACCTCTTCTATGTAATTGAAAAATAATATTTTGTAACCACATAAAATGAAAATATAAAAAATTCATATCATGATACAAATAAATAAAAAAATTAAAAATGATTAAATAAGTGTTTGTATTTTTTTAAATATATTTTTTTTTATATTTTTATAATAAATATAAATATTTGGAAAAATATATTTTCATAAAATTGTTTTATGAAACAATATTAAGTTTTATTATAATGAAAATATAATTTTATGAGACCATAAATAATTTTTCAAAGGGTTAGAAAAATGATCGTAATTTTAAAAATGATATTTTTAAAATAAATATTAGTTGTTTTTTAAAATTAATTTTCTCATGGTTAGAAAATTATTTTCAAATAAATACATTTCATTTTTTCAATGTACACATTGAAAACAATTTATGGTGAATTTTTGGTATTTTTCTAAAATAGTTTAATTTTTAGTGAATAAAGAAATACAGAAAAATATGGAATTTTGAATTATAACCTAAATACAAGTATAAATGAGTCATGGATGATTTAATTTATAATAATCAACACTACTGGTATTCTTGAACCAAAATAAAAAACTAATAAAAATAATGTTCAAAAACACCCCTCTCCTCCCCTTATTAATATTACCCCTCCCCACCCCTTCTCTTCACACATTCTATGCCTTAGAGCATTGAAAATTTCTTCTCAATTATCCTACCAACCCTCTACCCCATTACCTCATAGTTTTTTCTCACCAAAATTAGTAACCAAGCTTCCTTAAGGTTTATTTCAATAGATTGATTTTAAAGTGGTAATATTATCAATCTACCTCTTTTAAATTCCATTATTATTCTACCTCCTCTTTACCTCCCCCCATAAAACATGAAAAATGACTTAGTATAATATATATATTATTTATTATTTTTATTATTTAATATCCAACATTAAATATCTTCTCATTTCATTCTAAAATGAAAATGTAGATCACAATATGGTCGGTTTACCAACTACATAAACAACATACTTTGTTTTTCACCAAAGACTTCATTTATAATTTAAATTAACCTATAGTGGTTTAAAATGATTTAAATAAGTATATTATATATTTTACCACATTATTTAATGGATATGTATCCATAATATTAAAATAAACTCAATAATTTCATCATGGTCGGAAAACTCGCCTAAATGAACTAAATGTATGATAATTATACTCTATAAATCTTGATAATTTTTTAATAATATTGCACAATAAGAACCTTTTGGAACTATGGAAACAAATTAACTCCATACCATTATAATTTTGGAGTTATTTAACTTTTTAATAAATAACTCACATAGTCATCCACAATGAATGCGACCTTAGACGCATGAAAAGAGCGAACTTGGGACTATAGAAATAGATATGATAACTCAATTAAATGACTCTAAACCAACATAAATGCTTTATAATAAATAAAATAAATTTTAATAAGGTTATAATCGTTTATTTTATAAATATAATTTTTTATTCGATATGTTTAGTGAAAGTGCATAATGAATCCTTACACAAGGTAAGGGATCTCTCTAAACGACCTTATTTTTTTTGGGTTATGAATTGTCTCCATTTACCTCACTTTCTATCTATATTATTATTATTTAATTATTATATATTCTTTATATATTTCCTATAAATTTATACCTAGTTTAATCCATCTTTCTTTGATGTGTTTATATATATGTGTGTGCTTTAAAGTTTACCTTCTCAATTTCATTCGTTAAGTGGGACCGATTAAAGGCAATTTCCATGTTTTCATACCACATTTAAAATACCAATCAATAAAAAAAATTAAAACTTCCATTTTTTTAAACTAATAATTTTTATATGGAATTAAATTTTGTTTCATTTCAAATTTTATAAAAATTATTATGCTCTTACCCTCATTAAATTCTCTTTACCCTTTTCCCTAAAACCCTTCTTAAGAGGTATATTTTTAAAGTGACTTCTCTACTACTTTTTATGTCTTCACATCAATTGGATATAATTTTTCATAGACTATGAGTATTTTTCACCTACTAACATACAATAATTCTTTAATATAATCTTTAATGGAATCCATTCTGGCATTCTATCTGGTTATTCTATAAGGCATTATTATGTAACCCATTTCTTTACATGGGTAATTATTTTATTTATTCCGTATGTTTAATCTTATTTTATGGCGCACATATTCATGTAAATGTAATAATGGGTGCACCTAGATAATTCTCCAATTCATTGGGTAATTTTTATATCTCACGATATTATTTTTAAAGGATTAGGTATTAAGCATAATCTGTGATAAGACTTCGTCCACAATTTTATGTTTCCTTAGTAGTGAGCCTTGACTTATATTTATGTCATGTTTTATGTTATTTTCACATTATTATGATTCCATGATCATATGATAAAATATTATTTATTTCATGATTCTATATGATTATTCATGATTGTTGCCTTTTATTATATCATGTTATACCATTTTACTTGTATGATATGATCTGTTATCATGCACATTCCTTTTATGGGCTTTATATCTCAACCATTTTATTTATATATTCCACAGGTTATCCTATATAGTTATAAAATCTCAAAGGTATCTATGATAACATTATCAAGATCATAATACTGAATTTTTATTTTAGATTTATATTCATGTTAAATGTACCTAGTCTCCAAAAAACACTAGACCTCTCAGTCATTGGGTTATATTTGTTGGATATTAATGTTAAAAATAACAGAATAATATGTGTAAGAGGCTTGGGTATCTATATATAGAGGTGTTTGTGGAACTAGATCGGTGGGTGGAGGTGCCTAATTAGTATAAAACTTAGGGGCCTCAAGGTCCTTAGCCACCACCACAAGTTTAGGGTGTTATTTCATGAGAATATAGATTCTACATCACCTATGGACCATCCTTATAAAAATAATCATGAGATAATACATTTAGTGGGGGTTACTAGGAGATCATGTGGAGTATAGGTATCAAAAATATATAAGTGGTGTACTAAACAGGTGGTATTATACCTTAATAACCAGTTAAAATAGTATGAAAATTGGAAGTAGAAAATAAAGGGATATCATGGTAGTCATGTTAAAAAATACATGTAAGAAGATTTATATCCCTAATAAACATGACTCCCACATCTTCATAGTGTAGGAACAAAACCATACTAAAATATAAATTGATGATTCAGGAGGTGGGGAAAATGATCATAGTGCTCTTCTATGAGGTAGGTTCATACCAAACATCGAGTTTGGAAAGATCCTGAAACACATTGAGTGGGTCATATCAATCAAGTAGAGTCAAGTTTCTTGCAGGTGGTGGGATAGTGGGATGGGGGTTGAAATCACACCCTTGGACAAAGTATTCCATTAAGAGTGTGAAAGGTATTCCTCTAAAGTGGAAATAGATCTATGTGTCACTCATATCCTCTCAATATAACGGTTCATAAAACTTAAACGTGTCTATGAAATATGAAAATAAATTTTGTTAAGTAGAAATTATAACTTGAAAGATGTCGAGTATATGTGTAAAGTACAAAATATAATCCATATCCTCAAATAGTCCCTTACACTACATGATACTTTTATTTATATACCAGATACTGAGCTATATAGTGTGATGAAAAAACAGATGCAGTTAGTTCCTTACTGGGCGTTGGACATCAAAAAATTGAATGGGTAGGACTCATAATCTTGATCCATTGGTAGTGGTTGAGTTCATGCTCCAATTTTAGAAGTTTATGGCTATAATTACATGGGAGATAGTGGAGGAGGTTTTTCTCCTTTGTATAATGTCATTTGAAGGAATAACTATTTCATCTGAGCAGAAACCACATCCAGTTCTCACAGTTGTGAAATTATTAGGTATGTCATTGGCTGCTTCTCCACTCCCTCTATGAATACTCTATATAGAATGGAATGTTACTTATCAAGTAGAGTGTTGGAGTGTTTCCCACTTAATGTGGAGTGGTACTCATATTCCATGATCTTAAAATGAAAATAAAATAAAATAAATAAATAAAAATTAAGAAAATTAGTATTTACAAACTGCACAATATATAGCTCCATAGTACATGGAATGTAAGTGAAACATGGCTCAAACCCATGTATTTTGGTTAAATAAATTGGTATCCATGTGTGAGTGAAATTTCACAATACATTATGTGTGTGAAATGTGTACATGTTTTTTGTTCTCATTTTTGTTCTTTGTCCATGTGGTGAGGTTACACGGTAAGGGAATAACATGGGTTTGAAGTGAAGATACATGATGTATGCCAAACATACACATGATGTATTGGTATATGGATTCCAATTCATGAACTATGTGTGAGTAACATGTTTCTATCCAATTAGAGATAAAAGTTGTAGGGAATGTATCAAGCAAACACATAGTGTATGAATCAAATTCTGTTAATTTAATTTTCTACCCGTGTTGAAAAATACTCATTGTGAATTCTTCATTTGTGATTATGTACAACATTTTTTGGCCAAAATTTTACCAAATTCCCTATAATCCATAAAAACAATGAAATGAAGGATCTATGGATACTTACTTGGATCTAAGAATATAATATAGGATAATATAATCTTGGAAGCTTCTTGGATTTTCTAGTGGAGGACCTTTGCTTTCAATTACCTCAGTAGAATTATCAGAAGATTATTCATTGACCAAGATCACCTTGATTGCCTGATTCGGTCAGTATACACCTTAATTTTATTTCATCAATATATTATTTAATACATATTGGTGTTTCTATCCTCACATGGTAGTTTTATTACTCAATGCTTGATAAATAATGATTCTCTTTTCTTGAAAATAATATTTGTCTCTTGTGTGGTCCAGCGGCTCATGCTCTATCATCTCTTTCCATTTCTTCCTTCGTTTATGTTCCTTTTATATACACAACATTAATGACCTTGATACTATGGTAATATAAATTCACCACCAATGTTTTCCACTCTCTTTCATAAATCCCTCCATTTTTAAGATGCAACGTAACTTCGTTGGTCATTTCCTAGTTGTGGATCTCAAAACCCAAGTGGTATGTCATCCCATTGAGCCCAGAATTTGCGTTGAGATTTAAATTTAAAAACCAAATTCTATTTATTTTGGATCAAAATTAAAGGAGAATAAAAACATAAATAACCAATTGTATATGAGTTGTGAACTTTCTATTTCTCCTCCTAGTACCACAAAGGTCATTCAACAAAGAGATTTCATCGTAGGTGCATCACTATGCTTGAATTGAATCCATTGAATAAGGATACAACATAGAAAAATATATTTGTTGATGGATAGTATATCATGAATACAAAAAGATGGATTCCTAAGAGTAAATATTTAGTTGAAGTCACATGTCCTTATGAGGAAGCAGTGAATCAGGAACATATCTCGGAAATGGAAATTAGATATAATTTTGCTGAGGCTAGACATTAAAGGTCAAAAAAAATATCCCACTTAGTTGGATTGAGTTTTCCTACTAGTAAGGAAGGGGGAATCAATGGTATAAAAATGAAATAATATTTGAATATTGAAATGGTCCAGTTTAGAAATCATGTCAAGGATACCTCCTTCATTAAAAGGTCATAGACACAGAAGGGATACTCTAATTTACCAAGACCACTAGTTACAAGATGAAATAGTGAAGGATATTACATTCAAAATAAATTACTTATTTTTATATATACTCCTATGAAAATTGGAATAGAAAAGGGGTAGTCTAAAAATGGATGTAGAGAAGGAAGTGAATAAGGACCAAACACACTTATTAAATCTCCTTGTGAAGGGGAGGGTCTGCTAAATCAATAATCATATGGAATTATAGACTATTAACTTGAATATGTAGGGATAAAAAAAGTAAAAAAGTTAAAGATATCAACCCCATTATGACCTTAGATCTTATGATTCACTCTAAGGAGTCAAGGGTTGAAGATAAGTTTTTCATCGAAGGCATTATGGAGGATGTTGATAGAATGTACAAGAGGAATTTTAGACTCAAGATGAAACAAGATAAATGGATCAACACCCATAATCACATACTAATACATGGTATTAATAAATGGAAGATAAATTTAAAGGAGTATCTCAAGATCTGGGAAAATATGGATTCACTATTTGAGGATCTCATTAAAGTTGAGCTAGAGATGTGGATGTTTGAAATCAACTAGAGATTACAAAGGGTAAATAGTATTAACATACTTCAATTTTTTGGAAAGATTATATGTCATTTTTTTTATAATCTCATGTTTTGGTCTCCTGTTTATTTGAGTAACCATTTAACCCTAAAAATGGATTCTTCTGGAAAATAAATTTTTATTTCAAGAAGGAACAAGAATCTCCCTATTGCTCAGGGTGGTGTTCAAACCGATTACTGATCAATCCCATGGATTACCCATAACCACCAGGTAAAAGTTTTTACCACTGAAATGTTATCATTTTTTGGGGTTTTCATTAATTTATTATATAAATGTATATTCTTTACCCATTATAATACACAGGAAATGTTTTTTTATTTTATCAAAAATGGATGGAACTGAGTCAGTGGTGAGGACTCTAACACAATTATTTTGGACTATGGGTAGAGAAATAGCTATCTTATTAAACCCCATTAGTGGTATTAAATTAAATTTTTTATTATTTTATTATTTAGTAAAAATATCACACATGAACGATATATGAAATTCATTTTTAAACACAATGTGTATTTATTTAAATAAAAATAGTGGGATTGGATGTGACTCCCATGGCCAGGGTGGGATTCAAACATGTCCACAGTTTGATTCAACTAAATGATCACAACCATCAGAGACCCATTCATTCTCATTCCATTTTATTAATATTTTTTGTATTTAAATTTTTAGATATTTTAAAAACAATTCACATGGATATATATGATGTGAAAAAAAAACTAAAAAGAAAAATAATAAATAGTACACCAATGGTTTGAGCGAGGATTTTAACTAGTGAGAGGTTTCTTCATGGGTAACATTAAAACCCTTAGTACATGATTTATTCCTGGTTTATTAATTTATTAAATATAAATATTCATTATATAATTTTTTTACTAATTTTACCTTTTTAAAATAAAATATTAACATAAAAATATATGTTCTATAATAATTTTATAATTATATAAACTATATATATGTGAATATTACATGGATTTTTACAATCCTAGTACACATCATGTAGTTATTTATTTAATTAATTAACCCAAAATGAATATATACAGTGGATTTTTTTAAAAGGGGTGTTTACCTCTTTGAATTAGACTTGATAATTGAAAAAAATGGTTTATAATGTGTCATCCCAAAACTAATAATTTAATTGATTTATCTTCTCAGTTATTATTCACACTCCCATAAAGGTTTAATAAATCCAAAGTATTTCTTTAATTAGGGTAATGTATCAAAAATGAGAAGAAACTATTGTTCATCCTTCAAGGAGTTATTTTGGATTAAAAGGAGAAATAAAGAAAAAGGGAGTTCATTGAACTCATTTACCTACCCAATATAATCATCCGTGGATGAAGATTCAACTTTTATAATCCCGGAAGAATCATTGATTTTCAATTAATCCTCAAAATTTAAAAAACTATCAATGAATAAACATGTTTTAAATTTTTTAGTTTATTACAAAATTTTTTATTTTTCATTTTTATAATGTATATCAATGAAATAAAAAATTATGTGTAAGTAGAGAATAAAAATAAAGAGAGTGGAAGAGATAATGAAGTTATGAGGGAGAGTTAAAGTGAAAGAGGTGCTTCTTAGTTTGGATTAGTTGGTCATCCTTCTCTGCCCAACATTGACACAAACATGAGAGTTATAAAACACAATATTTATTTTCAAAATAAAAATAAAAAAGGGAAAATGAGAAATTTATAAATTATAAAATAAAAAAAATTATCCATTGGAATTATCTAACAATGGCACCAAAATTTTATGTATATTATCAAACATGTCAAATTAGTTGTTAATTTCTCTAGACTAAAATTAACTATGCTATAGCATCAACCCTATGTCATCACTCAAGAATCGCTTAGTGTGGGGGTAAAATTGAATATTTTATTTAGTTAAATAAAATATAGAATTGAAAACATCGGTGGTTTTTAATTAAATAAATTAGTAGATAAAAATTAAAGTGAGGAAAGAATATACAAATAAAAATTAGGATCAAGCATGATCAGCCAGAGGATCATGTAATTGTCATCCTTCATTGTTTCAAATGAAGGGTTTAAATAATTTTAATCCTTGATTTATACCAATTGGTCCAAGAATGGTATAAAATTTATACTAGGATGGCTCATATAGATCATTTGGAAAATCAAAGTAATTCACAAGTAATCGTCGCTGATGTGATTTATTCCCAACTTCATAACCAATACTCACCATGTAAATACGTGAGAGACTCACTATGATATCAAATTTTTTATTCTATTTTAGTGTGTCATTATGAGATAAATTTTCATGACCATGGAAATGTTTTTTGTGAGTTTAATCTGTCTATATGAACCACCTAAACACCATGATTGATAAGGGAGAAAGATGGGTGAAATAAGTGTGAAACATCGCATGAGTGGGTACCCCCAAACATGATCATTTGAGTGAGAGTATGACATACGAGTATAAAATTTAACTAAAAATAAGAATAGGTATATGGATAAAAAGAACATAAATCAGGGATTAAAATTTTTATATTATTATTACAAAATGAAACTCAAGTTTTGCATCGAGTTTCTCCCTGAGAGATCACATAGAGCTTAGAACCCCATGGGAGGGGAGGAAAAATCATTATTGTTGTATGATCCTCTAAGAAATATCTAAAAAAGAAGATCCTTTCCCCCTTATTTGAACCTCTTGAACCATTGGTTGGACCAATTTTGTATAAATTTTTTGAATTACACAGCATGTGAAAAAGTAATCAGCGTGTACTTTTTTCATTATTTATATGTGTTTGGACTAAAAGTAAGTCATCGCATTGATTTACAAAGGTCAAATGTTGGTAGGTGAGGTACATGGTGTTTAGTTCCATCTTACATGGTGTGTATTAGAATTTTATCTCGCCAAGAACTTTTATAATGATGACACATGGAATGTATAATAGTCAACAAAAAATGCCTTATTTTCTTGGTAACCTAAGAATGTTCTCCACATATTTTCTATGTGAATTCTCTAACAGTAGAAAGTGTGTTTATCTAATGTAATCAGTGTTTATATATTTATTTTTCTCTAAATTGATCCTAAAATGTTCATTTATTCATAAAAACCTAAAATATGGAAAAAACACCAAAATGAAAATTTTGATCTAATGAGAAAATATAATAGAAATTATCTAATGTTTTACTCAATAAAACACACCAAAATCATATTCACAGATTGGGTGCATTAGTGAAATTTCTTCCCACATGTGAAGAAAATATCCTCATGTTCATTGAACTCGTTATTTCTTGTTTTTTTCTATAAAGGGTGCTACAAAGGCACCATTGATTATAATATTGAAATTGATTTTCAACCTTTTCTTTTAAATAATTCTCCATAAGGACTGAAAAACCAAATTCCAAAAAAAATTATCATCTTGGAAAATAAAATTCAAAATACTCTTGAGGAACTTCCCTATACTGTTCATTTTATAATTCTCGATGAAAATAGTGAAAATGGATGGTATATAAGATAAATTCATATTTAGGGATAATTTCATGTCTATATGGAACCCCCAACTTTGATAATAGATAGATATATTTCATCATATTGATATCTTGATCACTATATAGGTATCCTTCTTTATGTTTACACTTGTATAGTGTAGTGACTATAATGTCATATCTCCCTGGACCATTAATTAGTTCCTAGAATGATAGTGATTGTTTTACCTTAGGTGCGCCTCCCTATACACCAGAGGCTATCAACTAGTAGCGGGGGTTTGTGATGGTACCATGGGGATACAATACTTCATATAATAGAGTGTGTGATAATAAATAAATAACAATCATCATATTAAATCCATAACCATACGGACATGCATATAAATAAATCATCCACATAATAATTAAATGATATGGGGATGTACATATAGTCTTATAAGTTTGATCTACCACTAGGATAATCACATATACTGGAAAAAAATATGATAAAAATAAAAATTGAAATAAAAATACCATAATCTCTACTATAATCCTCAACCCTCACCGAATCCAATACTCTAAAACCTATTTGAGCTACTCTATCTCGATTATGCAATCACAAACCTTATCCCAACCTGAACCAATAAAAAGTGAGGGTTTTTCGAGTACCCTAGTGTAGTTGTATCCTAAGCGGTGTTTGGGTATATAAATCAGTAGTGAACCACCTATAATTCCCAATACTATAGAGAAAATGCAATGATATGTGCATGTCACGTGCTCTATACAAAAAACAACTTCTGAAAATGAATAAATTACACTACCAATAATACATACTTCATCCCAATGTTGTAATGAATCTAAGAACATTGTGTGGACTGGGCTAACCAAAGTACCAAGTAACAACTATTGTTAATCCTTATATCCCTGACCACGATTGACCATACCTGCTTTGCCCAATTCCAGGGTGTCTCTAAGAACGTCTTGATGACTGAATCTCCCAATATAACATACTCAGGTCTCCCCAATATATAGATAAGTATTATATACCTCCCCTAATAGATTTTCCTCAGCCCGATCATATGCCTATAAGTATCAAATTCCAGTAGTATCAGACCTCCCCTATGGGAGTTTTCTCATCCAATAGTAACACAGTTCTCCCCAATGGGATTTTTCTCATTCAAGGTCATAAGACCATAAGTATCATGAACATCTAATATGGGAGTTTTCTCAGTCAGTAAACAAAACCTATCAAATGATGTTTTCTAAACATATAAAAAATACTTCCACTATGGGTATTTTCCAAATTACAAAATAAAATACTACCCTTATGGGTATTTTCTAAAACATAAAATAAAATACCACCCCTATGGTCATTTTAAATTTCATAAGAAAAAATCACCCTAAAGTCATATATCAAGTCATTATATATGTGAATGAAAGAACAAGGGTTGTCTAAAATCCTAAACCCTTCATCATTATCCACAACCCCCCCCCCCAGGATCAATTGTAAGGTATGGGTTCTAAGATGACACTTGTGACCAACTCTACCTAGGCCTATACACATCCTCTAATGGTAGGGTGAGCACTGGGGAACCCACTTTGGTAACTTAGGCCAACACAATCAAGGAACCATATTAGGGGTCCTCGGTATTAGTATCAAGTCTTAGTTATCTTCCTTACTCGTAGATTGAATAATTTCCCCTTGTAGACTCTTAAAATATTTCCTGGCCTCTTGAGCCTCATAGGGTATATATCATAAGAAAAAATTTATAGAGGTGGATCAGTCTACATATCAAAGTCTAAGGACATTCTAGGCCAGTCTATTATCCTAACCCGACTCAGTGATCCTAACAGTTCAAATGTGTCTCATTTTAAATTAGAAAACAATTTCATTTAATAAAAAAATTAAATTAAACACAACAATTTCCTATGTAGTGTGATCACACATCCCATATATCATAACCAAATCATAAATTCCATAGGGTGAATATAAAGACCACCTACCTTAACATGACACTTTTTCTTTTTAAAACCAAAAGTTGGTAGCTTTTACAAGGAATGACTATGCTCCCCAAGCTTATCCAAGTCCATCAACATTCCACTAACCATCTTCAACTCACTTTAGTATCTAAATAATATCACAATACATTTAATTTAATTAAGTATAGTCAGTTATAATTAATTAAATAATTTACAATTAATTAAAATTTTAATTTAGGTTTGGTGTAACCATTGAAAAACTCATCAAGCACCATCATGTCACCATAAACTCAACCAACTGCACCTGGAGGGACTGTATCACACCCCTGACACCAACTCGAGAAAAATCCATAACCACCATAACATATTTAATCACCAAATTAATTTGATTTATACAATAATATTATAAAATCCACAATGGTGACATGCCTCATTGAAATAGAAAATGGAAACATGAGGAATTTATCATAGAATGTCTTTTTGCTGGGAAGAATGAAATCCACATCATATTTGGCCAATTCAACTATGATCTATTGGAATAAGAACTAGATCCCTAATTAGAGACACCCAAAATTAGAGAATAAGATATAGAGGATCAATAGGGGTCGACAAACCTAATTATGTGCCTATAATCACCATAAAATTACATCAAGGGAACCCCAAATCAAGGGGGAAGGGGAAAGGGGGGAATAGTGACACCCAGTTGTTCACACAAACAAAAGGGAAAGGGGGGTTCCCTCTAAAAATTGAGGGAGAGAAATATAATTGTACCCCTTTTAAAGGCCACCATCTAGCTAATACATTCCCAAACACTATTCATTATCCACCTATAGAATGAAGGTTTCTCTGTCTGGCCCACCTACTATCCAGTACAGGGCCATCGGCGAGACGATGAAGACATCGACCGATAAGGAAGTTTTCTGCATCCTCTATTTGTCTAGTGGATTGTTATATCCAAGGTTGAAGAATCCACCCTGACCCCTCCCAATGGTCTCCCAAGATCCCATGAAAACCCTCAATCCTTTTTCCTCATCCAAAAACACTTTTTGATGAGTAGAAACTCCCAAAATTCGATTATGATCTCAATTCTCAAAAATATTTTTCCACAAAATTCCAAAATATAAATTCCCTCACGAATTTTTACACTTGTATGTACATAAAACATTGAAAATTCCTCAACATAACACTTATCATCCTCGAGAAGTCCTGGTGATCATCTAACCACATCATTCAACCTATATCATTCATCAAATCTCATTCAAATGACCGTATTTAATCTCTAAATGCTTAATACACTTCATTGTTTCCATTTCCAAAACCATATCACTCAATAACCAAAACCCGAGACATTATTCTTCATTACTACTAAAGTATTAATATGTCACCCATGGTGCTCATCTATCTTGAAACACCATTAAGTTGGAATTTATAAAGGAATTTTAACTTTTCTATTGGTGGATGGGTTGTTATCTAAACCATGTTTTTGAATGTAAATATAAGATTCAAAATAATTAAAATTATTGTTTTGGATTATTTTTAATGAATGAGAGGTGTATCGGGAGTCCGAATGAGTTTTGGGAGTGTTGGGCCCTGAAAATTAGTTTGGGAAGAAGAAGACAAGGACACATGTTGGTGCATGGTTAGTGCTAACCGTGTGGCATATTTTGTATAGGGAAACGATTTTTTGGAACCATGTCACCTCTAGGAGAAACCATTTGGTTTCACCTAAGAGTTTTAAGGGTTTCTCATGGTTTGATATAACCATTTGAGAGGAGGCACATGGCCATTCTGGTTGGTCTCCATAAAACTACAGTGGAGATCACATGTGTTGCGCACAATTTTACTAATTGTGAACCTATCCCACACCCTTAGTACCACTTAGGTAGTGCCACTACACAGTTGGTGCATGGTTCGGAAAACCATGTATCCAAAACATGAGCCTCTTTAAAGTGGAAGGAAATTTCCATTTTATCCAAACCTTCTTATCTATTTTCCCCTCTTTCTCCTCCCATCCACGTGTTGCAATCCTCCCATGGGTTCCCTCTTCATGTCCTTTAGGAAGGGGGATATCATCTTCATCTGGTGTCCAAATCGAGTTCTATTAGGTGAATTGTAAGATTATTGATAAGATGTTGACTCATATTTCTTCTTTTCTCAGTTTACCTCATCTTATAGAATTCTAAATTCATGCAAACTAATTTTCACTATTTTCAGGGTGTTTTCTATTTCTTAAATTTATCTCAAACTAGATTGAATAAAGGATTGATATTGGATGAGTGAAGTGTCCCTGGTGTAAGGTAGGTGGTATCTATATTTTTCTTTAAATTTTATATTTTATAGAAGATAATCCATTGTGCCACATATTGTAATTATAATGTGTTTCCATTAAAAAAATTAATTAATAATGTAGAAGATAATTTCTCAGATTAAATATCCATTGTGATTTTAATTAAACCCAAATGAACCCCCTTGGGTGTGTTTCTTTTATGTCTATGAGCTATGCTTAATCTAGGGGATTAAATCACATTTTTTGGGTGATTATTTAAATTCTTATAATTATAATTCCTTGATCACTTTTTCACTATTTGTGGTATGGTGATTAGTCCCTCAGATAATGGATGATTAAATTGAATTAAGAAATTTGGGTATGATAATCAACATGTTTTTTTATAATAAAACTACCTATGAGGTGTGTTGTATTCTTAAATAAAAAAGGGGCATATAAATGGTAATATTTGAATGATGAATGTAATATACTTTTCCATGTCATCTTATGCTTATTATAAATGAAATGGTCTGAATGATATGATTGAATTGAGTCGTGGAATGATTATGAACATGGACAGTTTGAGTTTAATGAATCGGTGTATAGTAGTTCATGTTTTCTCACATGGACCTCTTAGTTATTAGTATATTTAATTGACTAAAAAGTATGATCATGGATAAATGGTTAGGTATGGATACTTCCATGGCCTATAATGCACTTTTTCATGTATGGTGGCAGCTAATTATGAATAGTTCAGATGGCCCTTGTTATATGGATTAATGATACTTGGGAATGGAATCAGTCATGAATCATGATACTCAGGCATGGTGTCTCTTATATTGTGATACTCGGGCATGGATTCTCTTATATATTGTGATACTCAGGCATGTCATATCTTATATTATGATACTCGATCATGGTGTCTCTTATATATTGTGATACTCAGGCATGGTGACCCTTATATTGTGATACTCGAGCATGGAGTCCCTTATATATTATGATACTAAGGCATGGTGACCCTTATATTGTGATACTCAGTCATGGTGTCCCTTAAATATTGTGATACTTAGGCATGTAATCCCTTATATTGTGATACTCATGTCTATCATCTCTTATATAATGTGATACTCATGAATGGAATCCCTCAGGCATGGAATCCCTTATATATTGTGATACTCGGGCATAGAATCCATTATGCATTGTGACATTAAAGCATGGAATCAAACATTATTCCATGAAAATTTTGTTACTAAGAATGGACGCATGAGTTACACCTCATGTCCTAGATAGCACTATGTATTGATACATATGGCTATATAAGTTAACACATTTATAGTGCATATATATACTTACATACTCATAAACTTATATTTATATATATATATATATACTTATATATATGTGGTGACACCTCATCATATATATTCTAGCTTTGGATGAAGTAGGTATGGTTGACCAAGTGTCCTTGATGAACTCAAACCCACCTAGTTTACTTTTTTCTATTTTTTTATAGCTTTATTGATATTCCTACACACTATTGTATTTTATATTCATGGACTGAATAGATTTAGACACCATTGGTGGTGGCCTACTTAGTATATCACATTCCCTTTCTAGGACTCCATTATACTGGGGTACCTGAATAGACCTCATAGTTGCATGGTCTAGTTCCAGATTTGGCTTGCTTGTTTTTATTCTTGGATATGGGAGTTTGGAGAACAGGACTGAGTTGGAAATCACAATTATCATGGAGTTATACCTTTGGTATTTTGTTCAAATTTATTATAACTATAATATATTTTATTATTAAACTCATTTTATGTTTATATTATTAGGTTATATAGTCTCATGTGGACATGCATGCATATTTTTATAATTTTTGTTGGCCATTTTATCAAGTATTGATATCTTTTTTTATGTATTTTTGTTTATACGGTTTCCACTATTGATTTATTTATTCATTATTATACAGTTATGATACTTTTATCATGAGGGTATAGTCTCCCCACCATACCACCTTTATACCCTCACTTCTAGTCAGTAGCCTCTAACATATAGGGAGGCGTTCTTGCAACCATGTGACCAACTATCTCAGGACATCATTTCAGTGGATCCCAAGTCAGGGCATTACAAAGTGGTATCATAACATTTTGTTTCCTTTTATCTTACTATATTTGACTGGTATACATGAGACTATTAATGTATAGGAATTTGGTAAATAGCCATATCTAGGAGTGATCAACCCACGCACGAGGAAAATACTAAGTGTCCATGGAAGGGATTATTGTTTGTGTTGTTCATTATTACAGTTGATTATGATTTCACCTCGAGTGGTTGGTGTACTTTAAACTTATTACTAATTTATGGGATTTATTTAATTTTTTCATTGTCCTAGTATAGGATGGAAGGATTCCTATATGCATTATATTAGACATATATAGATTCAAATTCCATGCATATTCCATTCCATGTAGGTTGCATACCTTGATTATATTATATTTGTGATATGTTCCTTACATGATTTCATGCCAATTTTCCTGATTATTTATTATTATTTTCTTATATACCATGATTTTGTGTTTTCCTATATATATTTGTGTATCCCTTGCTTCCATGTGATAGAATACATTGTTATAATTATGATATATGATTGGTTATTAAAGTTTCTATATCAACCTAAAAGGTGTTTTCTTGTATAACTTGATAGTGGCACATTAACTAACCAATCACAACATGTTTGATCCATGAACCATTGTTTTAATGGGCTGAAAATTTTATGGTTGTGTCTAAATGGGTATCATAAAAAATTTATAAAGTGTATGGAAATTTATAAATTGGGAAGCGTAACCCATATAATCAAACCATTATAGATGAACTTTTTATATCCTAAAAATCAAAGGTAAAACTTAGTTATAGCCACATGAATTCCAATTGTAATTTATAAAATATAGTACCTTCATAATTTTTGCAATATGACCCATGTGATTAAATTACTAAATGCACAAATGGACCCAAGTAGGTCATTTGGGGCATGTTTCTTATGAGATAAACCAACTAAGGGTGTTTTGAAATTTTGATAATTAAATCAACTTCAATTGTGTGGAATTTTAGATCGACCTGAGGTGGAATGATGAGACCCTCATAGGCCGCCTTTATTTTTTATATGCCTTAGTGCTTAATCCCATGGGGGTATCTTTACGCTATATAGGGATGATTGTTTAAAGTGTAATAATCCAATTATACTATGTTAGGTATAAATGTATGGTTTCATTTTACTGAACTAGTTCCTTGAAATTAATAAAATACCTTTTTTCTATTTTGAGCATTATTATTATGAGGCTTTAGTTAATTAAAATGACAATTACAACCTAAAGGGTGTTTTCTTCTATAAATTTGAATTGAAATTTCTTTAACTAAACTCAATTGTGAGATCTTATGGTTGAATAAAATCGATAAAAGGAATTTATGACATAAATTTCCTAAAATGTGATATGATTTCATCTAAATAGATAATGCTTAAAATGAAGTTAGATATAACTTTCTAGTATGCCTTATAGTACTAGTTGAATAAAGTACCAATTATAGTTGTCTCTCATAACTAGTACTTAGGGTTTCTTAAATTAAGGATCCTTAAATTATTAATGGTAAATGTAAATTGGTCAAAATAGCTTTAATAGAACCTTTTAGTGTTGTTATTATCTAGGATCCTCATGTAAGGGTTTAGCTGAATATTTCCTTGAGTTATTCCTTGAATGGGAACATGGACCTTACCCTAGATCTCTATGAACATTATATTATGTTGATCTAGAGATTATGTCATTAAACCTGGTGACATTTTATGGTGTGACCTAGTTAGAAGGTCGATGCTTGGTCCTTAGTAATGGGCTAACCTGGTTGCGTTAGTGCCCTCATAACTTAAATACTTGATAAATTTTTATGAATATTTTCATATATGAGGTGTTTTTTGGGTGTCGATTTTCCTGAGTACTACTCTTTGTTTCTAAAATGATACTCAAGTTCGATAGGTGGTTGTGAAGTAATTTGACCCTTGTTAAAGTTTGTGAGCATTGTGTAATTCTCGGTTTCAATGGTTTTGACATTCCTAGGGTGTGGTTAGCCACATATTAGGTCATGTGTCCCTCATTTTTATTCAATATTTTATGATTCAGGAGATCTCCATCCATATTAATAGTTGTAAGGAATAACATGACTCTAAGATAAATCTTTTGTATGGGAAATCAGATATTGTAATGCATAGGGACGATAAGCCTATGGATAGTATCAGGTGATGTTTCATTTGTTAATTAAATATCAGGGTAGTATGCATTAATACATATGGTACCCATCTCATTGATAAAAATGGTTTAGCAGACCATATGAGTTCAGTGTGAATTTTTAAATCCTTGATCTATTATGATTTGATCATAGGTATTCTTCTAGGTATAGTGACACGAGAAGGAAATCTAACTCATCTTGATTCTTGGGATGATTTTGTAAAAGGATCGGGTACTTTAACACTACCAGTCAGTCTAGTATTGTCCTATATTCTTAATTTTAATGATGTGTGTGAGCGTGGTTCTAGAGAGATTCATGCATACATCTAGGTTAAATCTAATATTATGAGATTTTAAGTATCTATTTGTTATTTATTTTCATCTAGTGTCTGATAATATCTTGTTGAACATGTTTAGGACCCATGGTAAGTGTTCAATAGATCATGTTTTGTGGGATAATTTCATGTTTTCCATAATCTGATGACTAGGACACTCCTAGTGTGGGGAGCATCATGTCGATCATGTTCAACTATTTCCTTCCACATAGAGGGAGAACATCAAGGAGGTCCTCTTTGGAAATGGTCAACATTGCTTAAAATTCCCATGGGGATGGTGAGTTTTGGATTCAATGGTGCCTACAAGGAACCACAGTGATGATATTTTTGGATATGTAAGTAACCATTGAAAGAAAAATAATTCAGGTTGAACCTAACTAGATATGATTGACTGATCATAGGATGCATTGGGTATTAAGGCATCATGTTCAGTTAATTATGATGCATCAATGGATGTAGTTGGGATCAATCTAAATAAATTTTCATGTTGTGGTTAAACTGTTCTTCTAGTGTGTATCGGGTTATGGTTGGTTAGGAACCATTCTAGGCACCCATTCTTGGATATGATGGGAATGTTTTTGGTCAATTTTTAAATAACTAAGATCCTATTTGTTTATTCTTTTATTAGTGAATATCATCTCGCCTACCTTAACATCATTGATGGAATATTGAGAGACCATCAGCTATACACTAATCTATATTTTAAAATTCCTTCTATTTTGATAAATAGACTCTGTGAGAGTTGCGCTTAAGGAGCATGGGTAATTATAGAGGTGTGGATTTCTTGAGTGATACATGGGTTGTCAAGTAGGAATGTCATAGATGGACTAGTAGATACCATCCGACTCTGACTTGACTACCATTGGTATCAGTTAGTGTTTTTATGCATGGATGTTTCGGCTATGTACTAATGTATCACTTGCAAGAACCATAATATAGAATACCTTGGATGAGATCCTTGGACTCTAGTTAATAATTTATAGGTTACCTAAGACTCTATTCATGCTTGAATGAGATGGTTTAAGGGTGAAAATCCAAGTATTCTGAATCAGATATACACTTATGTTTATGATGTGTCACAACAACATAAATAAACTTTTTGGTTAGAGATGTCACTAGAAGCCGGTTACGGGATTCTGTGAGCATGCTTGTAGTGATCTGAAGGTTCTTTGGTTTAAATACAATAGGATCTAGTTTTTCAAATGCATTAGTTGTATAAGTTGATCATTTTTTAAGGTAGTTGATTGAAGGTGGATCAACTTAAGATCTATTTATCTCTCTCTCTATCTCTTTTGTTGCATGAGATTGGTGAGGGACCACTTCTTGCATGTCTTCAACATGAGAAGAGTGTAGTTTAAGTTCACTAAGGCATTTCAGGAAAATCTAGCTCGACCAGGATAAAAGATTTCAATTTGAAATTTAGTATTTTATTAAATTGAGGATCATGTTGGAAGGGTCAATAGAATGCTAAGTTCATGCAAAAATATGCAATTCCAAGAGTGAAGGTATCATGGATCGTAGTTTTCTATTAAATGGTAAGACCTATGGTGGTTAGATCCATAGGCCTAATGATTAAATAGGTGATGACATGATCATGTATCCAGTCATACATGATTGGGTAAGCACTATCTTGGTGTTTCAGTTTTAGAATGAGAGTATCAGATCGAGTTTTATCAGCTTATGTACAGTATGACTAAATTGATTCATAGAGGTGAATTAGGCATTGGAAAGGAAACATGACTGTTTAAATTAAAATTAATAACCCAAGTAGGTTGGGTGTAGTTTTTTGTTTTTCCCGAATGATTCTCATGGATGAGAATTTCTAAGGTGGGGAGACTATAAGATAATATGATTTGGACTGGGTTAGAATTCCTAAAGGAATTTGAAATTTTATTTTTATATATAGGATGTTATATAAAACATGAATCAGAATGTAAATTTGATCTTTGTAACACTTAAAATTTTTTGTTTTTGGATGTGGTTTAAGGATCGAGAGGTGTATCAGGTTCCCAGATGAGTTTCGGAAGCATCAGGCCCTGAAAACTCAGTTTTAGAAGAAGCATAAAAGGGTGCATGATTGGTTCATGGTTATTTATAACCATGTGGCCTATTTTTTATAGGGACAAGTTTTTTTGGAACCATGTGTCATCTAGGAGAAATAATGAATCCTCATCCAGGGGTTTTGAGGGTCTCACATGGTTTGATCTAACCATGTGAGATGTGGCGCATGGACATACAGGGTGGTATGTAGAAAATTGCAGTGGGGAGTTCATGGGTTGTGCATGCTTTTACTAAATATGCTCTTATCCCACACTCTTAGTGCCTCTAAGGTGGTGGAACCACATGTTTGGTACATATTTCAAAAAAAATGCATCCAAACTATGCGTCTCATTAAAGGGGATAGAAATTACCATCTTCCCCCTACCTCTTTATTTCTTTTCTCCCCTCTTTCACCTCTCATCCACGCATAGCAATCCTCCTGTGGGTTACCTAGTCCACTTCTCTAATCATGGAGAGATCTTCTTTATCTAGTGTCTGAATCAAGTTCCATCAGGTGCGTTGGAAGTGTATCTATAATCTCTTTACTCATGTTTCTTCCTTTATTAGTTTACTTCACCTTATAGAATACTAAATTTTTGCAAGCTAATTCACCCTATTTTCAAGTTTTTTTCTATTTATTATATTTCTCTTGAAACGGATCCAATCAAAGATCAATATTGGACAAGTGAATCAACCGTGACATAAGGTAGGTGGTCTATAGATTTTTCTTTAAAGTCTATATTATTTCTAAACTATTTCATTATGCCCCACACCGAAATTCCCATGTTACACCCTTAAAATTTTAAATTAATAATGTAGAAGAAAATTCCTTGGATTAAATAACCATTGTGATTTTTATTGAATTTTTAGAGGTTGTTCACCTCAACCCAAACCACCCCCCTGAGGTGTTTTTATTTTATGATCATGACCTATGCTTCATCTATGGGATTAAATCACCATTTTTGGGTGATGATTTAAATGCTTATAATTATAATTACTTGCACACTTTTGTTCACCATTTTTGGTGTGATTATTAATCCCTCATGTAGGGGATGATTAAATTGAATTAAGAAATTTTGGTATGATAATCAACATAGTATATTTTATAATAAAACCACCTATGAGGTGCGCTATCTTATTAAATAAAAAGAGACATCTGAATGGGAATATTTCAATGATTAATAACATGGACCTTCCCATTGCTTTCATATTTTTCTTATAAATTAAATAGTCCAAAAGATAATATTGAATTGAGTCATGTCATGCTTATGAACATGGCCAATTTTAGTTTAATGAATTGAATAGTAGTACGGCGTGTTTTCTCACATGATTATATTAGTTATTAGTAAATTGAATTGATTAAAATGGAGGATCATGGAGAATTGGATTGACATGGATACTTCCATATCCAATGATACACCTTTGCATGTATGGTTCCAACTACTTATGAACAGTTCACATGGACCTTGTAATATGGATTTATGATACTTGGGTATGAATTCCCTTATGCATTATGATACTCTCGCATGGAACCCATTATATTATGATACTTAGGAATGGAGTCTCTTATATATTGAGATAGTCAATCATGGAATCCCTTATATTGTGATACTCAGGCATGGTGCCTCATATATATTGTGGTACTCAGGCATGGAATTCATTATATTGTGATAATCAGCTATGGAGTCCCTTGTATATTGTGATACTTGGGCATGGAGTCCCTTATATGGTGATACTCAGTCATGGAATCCCTTATATATTTTAATAATTGGGTATGGTGTCCCTTGTATTCTGATACTCGAGCATGGAGTCCCTTTTATATTTTAATAATCAGGCATGGCATCAATGGGGCATAGAATCCCTTATATATTATGATACTCAGGAATGGTGTTTCTTATGTATTATGACACTTGGGCATGGCATCCCTCATTATTCCATGTGACTTTTGTGACTAAGACTGGATTCATGAGTTATGTCTCGGGTCCTGGTTAGCACAACATATCTATATATATAGATATATATGTTACTTCATATATATTTCTTATATATATACATACTTACACACTTATATTTATATATATGTGCTAATATGTGTGTGTGTGTGTGTTGATACCTCATCAGAGATATTATGTATTTTTCCAATGCAGGTATGGTCGGCCAAGTTTCCTTGAGGAGCTTGATCCTATCTTGTTTACATTTATTTATTTGTTTATAGATTTATTGATATACCTACATGCTACTTTATTTTATATTCATGGACTTGATAGCTTTAGACACCATTGGTGGTGTCCTACTGAATATATCTCACACCCTGTCTGGGCCTCCATTGTACTAGGGTACCCAAACAGACCTCATGGTTTCAATATCAGGTTTTGGATTTATCTTTCTTATTGTTATTCTTGGATATGGGAATTAGGAGAACAAGACAGTGCTGGAACTCAGGATGCTCATGGAGTTATCCATTTTGTCTTTTTTTCACTTTTATTATACCAATACTATACTGTATTGTACCACCTATTGTATGTTTATCTCTTTAGGTTATGTTGTCTCATCTGGATATACATGCATGGTTGTTTACTTAGTGTTGTCCATTTTATCAGTTATTGTTATCTTTTTCTACTCTATATTTTATTTATACAATTTCTGTTATTGGATGATTTATTCATTATTATAACATTATTCTACTATGATCATGAGGGTATAATCTCCCCATAGTACCACTTTTAGACCCTCATTTCTAGTCAATGGCCTCTAGTGTATGGGGAGTCAATCTTGAGGTCATGTGACCAATCGGCTAGGGGCACCATTTTAGTGGCTCCCAGGTTAGGACATTACACCAATGGTGTCATTGTTCAATTACCATTCAGGACCATAGTTCTCCCAATCATAGAACTTAACTCACAAGTACAATTACGGTCCATGGAACCCTCCACCATTGGTATTACCTATTGAATCATGATATTATAATTCCAATGACACCCCAATGTGGTTTCCAATACGTACACTCGAACGTAAGTTAGAAAACCAATCCAATTATAATAAAAGTTTTTATTGCTAATTGAAAATCAAAATAGATGTGTACCTTCCATCCATTCAAGAATCCCAGACATATCAGCTTCTCCTTGAAAAGACTTGGCCAATTCTTGAACTTCTCATTAATCTCTCAAATTATTCTCCTTACAAAGTATACATCCCATAATATTTTATTCAATGTGAGAATGAAATTTGAACCTCCCCTGGACAACCCATATTGAAATTGTTTGGCTCCAACTACCGATGTGTAACCTGAAGCACCCAACACGATTCATTTACTCCTAAAAGAAACATGTGGTTGTTTGATCATTCCCACCAAATTACATACTCAAATCTTGGTGAAATTCCATGGTTGAAACACAAACCATCCAAAATAATCCATCATTACCTACCATGCCACAAGAACCTTCACAACTCAGATCCAACACCTCTAGATCATCTCAATTTATCCCAATCCTAAAGTTGACACTCAAAATCCACATAATACTACACCGGAATTTGCACCTATAATGCATCAAGAAATTCATATAAATTCGGGTCCATTTTCTTATCATTTCCAAAACACCATAATGATCATCTAATGGCTAGTATCACACATATCTACCCCTCTAATGTGAGGGGAATATCACTAGCACCAACGTCACACTCCCCACCATAGTAGTTTCATTGTCATTACATCATTGTGTTAAATTCTTGATCTATACATACTATATCCTACCCATCACTGAATGCAACGGTTGGACATGAACAAACTACTCATACCTGAGCGCCAAGCCAAAATATCAATTCAATTTCAATTCCAATACCATAGGTGTGTCATCCATGACACCCACTATAATTCAACCCATAAAAATGGTTATTACCCTAAATAAACTACTAGTGTACTCCCCACCATATGTATTTACTTATACCACTCCCTAGGTACAACCTCATCAAGTTCATACTCAATTATACATGTGTCCCTTCTCTTGATTTAGGCTCAACAAACTCCAAGGATATTTGGCTCATAAGAAATCATAGAATTCCATTAGTCCCAGCCTACCCATGGATATCATGGATTCAGAATTTAGATGGAACCGCATGTCTCCAACACGCACTACCTCGTTACAACTGAAACATAGTGGTTTACTCTCTCATACTACCTAATTAAAAAAACCGGACTCACACTCCCATGAGTTTCACATCATTGAACTTGGATGACCAAGCTCAAAGGAATCTTAGTCTCATCCTACTAAGAGCATCCCAGATTCTCTTATCCAAAAGGGGTCTAACGCCTCTCCTATGTTAAGGCTCACACTACTGAAAAACTAACCTTTACCAACGGTTTGGAACCATTGGTATAGGCCTCCAAAGCGTTGGTATAGCCTATACCAATGGTTTGGAGAACCGTAGCCAAGTAAGCCGTTGGGATAGGTCTATACCAACGGTTTTCCAAAAACAGTTGGTATAGACCTATACCAACGGTTTTGGAAACCGTTGGTATAGGTAATATGAAATCTATACCAACGGTAATGGAACCATTGGTATATAAATTCCAAAAATAAAACATTCGCTGGGATTTGATCCCAGGACCCCTCGTTTATCATTGAACGACTCAACCACTAACCTAACATGACTTTTGTGATCATAATTACATAAATATATATATGTATTCTCATAAATATTTTAAATTTTGATTTATATAATGTTCTCGGTACAAAGGTCTGATAGAAAATGGAAGTACCTATACCAACGGTTGTCAAAACCGTTGGTATAGGTATTTGGTTGTGATTTTTGGCCCACTTTTCCCAACGGTTTGGCCAAACCGTTGGGATAGGTCTACCTTTCCCAACGGTTTGGCGAAACCATTGGGAAAAGTGGCATATTTAGGGACCTTTCCCAATGGTTTGGCCAAACGGTTGGGATAGGTCTACCTTTCCCAACGGTTTGGCCAAACCGTTGCGAAAAGTGGCCAATTTGGGGGCCTTTCCCAACGGTTTGGCCAAACCGTTGGGAAAGGGGACCTATACCAATAGTTTTTTCAAACCGTTGGTATAGAAGCGTTGGGAAAGATCTAATTTCCAGTAGTGTCACTACTCAGAACCACTAATGATTCTCCTACCGCAGATCAGTTCTAGCTGACCAGGAGCACTCTTGGCACTCCCCTTCAAAAATCAAGCACTTTAACTATTCTAGGTTTCATAACATAACTACATATCCATCAGCTTGATTCTAAAACATGAAATCCTACCTAATCTATCACCATGATCATGAGGTGCATCCCAAAACAACGGGGTCAGTCATCCAAATGATCCTTCCCTCACAAAAACACACCTTGATACCAAGGCACTTTAGGTGATTTACATTTTGAGAACCATCACTCAAGGTGATTTTCATAAATAAAGGCACTATAGGATCTCCATTCCTATAAAATTTCCACGATGACACCTCCTATTCATTGATCTCCATCCAAAGCATCTATCTATGATTTTTTCTCCAAATATAAAATAACCTTGGTTAACTGCTCATAATGGTTTCCCTCTAATAACACTATACACTAACCCACTAAGTTCTAATTCAATTCTAGAGGTATATATGTCTCCCACATATCCTAAAAAGTCATGTCTTGAAAAAGGATGCAACCCATGAGATATCATGCATGCTCCTATCTCGAATAGAACATGCCATCTATCATGCCAAAACACTAACTATAAGGTATCATACAACATAATCTGGAATCACCTTCCAAAACAATCATCCCACTAGGATCTGATTCTCACCCTAAATTCTCCTATGGGTATACTCCCAAGATAACCACAATATCATTAGTAAAGGTCATTATACAATTGTTCTGTCCAATATGATCTGTATCGAGGAACCACAATCATTAGCATGGTTAAGTAGAGTGTCATTCCAAGCTACATAGGAAAACATTATATAGGTTGTTACTAACACTTTAAATAACTGATACATAGATAATAACCACCCACTAGGGTCTCCCACTAAGTCATCATGTGCCTTACTGACCTACTAGGGTCACTACACCTCCTATGGACATAGACTATTCTATCATCATCAAGTGCCTCATAGTGGATCCACATGACTAACCATCAGAAGGAAATACATATATAGGTTGAATAATTTTTTGTATAATTACACCATGTTATTATACAATAAAATTACATATAAGTATTTGTAGACACTATAAATAGTTTATCCTCACATCGATGACATAATCACACTAGTATGCCCCTACATGTCATGTGATTCTTACATGCCTAGAATGATGCATGAGACGCCTCTTTCTTCTACGAGCCAAGAGTCAAATCCAATAAATGGATTCTAGTAAATGATATAATAGTAAAAAAAACAAATATAAATCATAATATCCTCACACATCCACGTGACCCACTCAATGTGGTAATCATATATAACCATAATATCAAATAATAATAGTAATCATGTTCCCCTAGTAACCTAGACATATTACTAGAATAGGTGTTCATGATGCATCGTCCTGGTTTCCATCACAGGATCTGACACATTCTTACATCTCCTAGATACCATATCCCAAATAGTTAAATAAATAAAAAAAAGTTTGGATATCACTTTGTAACATCCCACCTCTATGGTCCATTAATAGGTGCATGGATCAACAGTCGATACTATACCTCAAGCACACCTCCTCATATTCTAGAGGCTTCTAACTAGTAATGAGGGGTCTATGATGGTACCGTGGGGAGACTATGCCCCCTATATTAGAGTGTTCAATAAAAAATAAATAACTAATAATCATAAAAAATACATAACCATCAGGAAATGAAGAGAAATAATTCACCCACATAATAATAACATGATATGGGGATGCATATACAGTTATACAATATCATTCACCCACTAGGTTGATCATATATATATATATAAGAGAAAATAAATAAAAATTGAAATAAAAAATATTAGAGGATCCACTAAAATCCTCAATCCTCGCATCATCTTGTACTCTGAAACCTATATGAGCTTCTCCAGCTCGATCCTATAATCATGGGCCTTATCCCGACCTGACACTACAATAAGTGAGGTCTTCTTGGGTACCCAAGTGCATTGGAGGCCCAAGCAGGGTGTGATTATATAACTCAGTAGGGAACCACCAATGCGGACCTATACTATACTGTAAATGCAGTGATATATGAAATTGGCATGATCTGTACAAAAAAATTATTTAAAATGAATAAAAAACACTACCAATAATACCGTCTTCAACTTGATTTTAGAATGTCTATGAGCATGTTATATAAACCATGCCAAACCAATTACCAAGTACCAACGGTTTAGGTCCTTTGTTTCATGACCCCAATTGACTATACCTTCTTCAAGTAGTTTTGGGGTGTCTCTGAGCACATTATATTGATCGTAATGCTAAATATAACAGAATTTGGCTGCCTCAGTATATAGATAAGTATCATAGACCTCCCCTATGGGAGTTTTCTCAGCCCATGCATAATCTCACAAGTATCACAGACCTAGGTAATTCTTATAGAAATATCTATCCCATTATATTGGATCAATACTATCTCCAAACCCATTGAATCCCCATTAATAGTAAATACCTCTCCTATATGAGTTTTCTTAGCCAATAGTAACAAAAACCTTCCCTATGGGATTTTTTAAAACCAATATCATAATCCCATAAGTATCAAGGGCCTCCATATGATATTTTTCTCATCCATTAAACAAAATCACCCCAAGGTAATTTTCCAAATATAAAATAAAAGAACACCCCTATGGGAATTTCCCAAAATAAAAAATAAAAGACCGCCCTTATGGTTGTTTTACAAAATATGAAATAAAAAACCTCCCCTATTATTGTTTTCCTTTTCATAATAAAACCACCTTGAAGGAATATACCAATTCCCACCATATAGAAAAGAATGTACAAGGGTTGGTTAGATGCTTAAACCCCCTCATCGCTATCCATATCCCCTCAAGCTCACATGGATGGTATGGGTTCTAAGGTGAAAACTGTTAGTATCTATACATAGTCCCATACACATTATCTCATGTTTATACTAGCACTGGGTCACCACTTGGTCCCCTTAGGAAAATATAATCAAGGTACCTTACTGGGGGTCCTCAATATCAGTCTCAAGTCTCAGGTCACTGCTTTCCCTTCGAACGACATCACATCCCTCAAAAACCCTCTTAAAATATATCATGACCTCTCATGTCTCATAAGGTACATCTTGCAGGTAATGGTATAGATATGTGGATCAAGCCCCATATTGAAGTCCAGGTTCATTCTAGGTTACTCAATTCATCCAACCCGACTCAGCAATCCTAATATCTCTAAGGTGATTCATTTTAATTTATAAAAAAACTTTTATTAATAAACAAATTGAATTAAATGTTTCAATACCCTAAGTTTCATTAATGAAAATCCCATGAATCATAACCAAATCATAAACTTCATATGGTGAGTATACGGACCACCTACCTCAATACAACACTTTTCCCCTTTTTAAAACAACATGTCGGCATCTCTACCAAGGCCTAGCCATGCTCGCTAAGCTCTTCCAAGTCCCACAAGGTTATACTAGCCATCAGAAACTCCCCAAACTCCTAACTCACATCAAAATACATTTAATTTAATTAATTATAATCTATCATAATTAATTAAATAATTTATGATTAATTAAAATTTTAATTTAAGTTAGTAATAACCATAGAAAAACTCAACAAGCACTGTCACATCACCAAAACTTAGACCAACCACACTTAGAGTGACCATAGCACATCCTTCACACCAACCCAAGTAAAATCCATAACCATCAAAACCCATTTAGTCACAAAATTAATTTAATTTAAGCTAAAATGATTAAAAATACACTTCTATGACATAGCTCATTGAAATGGAAAGAAGCGGAATATGGAAAGCATCTTGATATGTCATCTTCCTAGGAAAAATGAAAGCCCCATAATGCCCAGTCAATTCCACCATGCTTCAGTGAAATCCAAACTGAGTCCCTAACTAGAGACACCTAAAATTAGATAGAAAGGGATGGAAGATAAACATAGGTCAATAAAACAAAATACATACCTAAAATCAACAGAAAAATCCATCCAAGGGCACCTCAAATCAAGGAGGGAGGGAAGAAGAGGGCGAGAGGGACCCTCGTCTACATGCATGAATAGAAGGGAAAGTATGGGGATGCCCCTAAAAATTTTGAGGGGGGATATAAATTTACCACTTTTAAAGGCCATCGGCTAATTAGTATATGCTCACTAGATATATGGTAGCCACCTACATGAAGTAGTTGGATTTTTTAAGGAAACCTTATAGTTGGTAGAGGTCCATCGACTAGCCAGTGGTGATAGTATCCAACAAGGATTCTATATACATATATGGGTTGACCGATGGATTGTTAAATCCAAGGATGTAGTAGCCACCCTATCCCATATCTAGGCCCTCTAGACCTTTTTTCCTTGTCCAAAAACATTCTTTTAATGATTAAAAAATCCTTAAATTCAATTTTAAATCTCGATTCTCAAAATGAACCATCCAAAAAATTCTAAAATTCAAATTCCCTCATGAATTTTCACACTCATAAGGACACATGGAATTATAGTGAAAATATCATTTTTCATTTTCTTATCTTTCACTTATTCAAGTTATTAGAGATAAGTAAAGATAGTGTATTCATCCATGTATTTATGTTATATCTTCATATCTTTAAACATAGTTGATAATATAATGCAATGTGTCATGAACCAAGTTGGGTCATCATCCAAACTGACGCTCGACCCGGTCCACAGCAAGGCCCAAAGGGCATTCCCGATCCCTACAGGATGGTACAAGTGCTCGGGTATCAAAAATCATAGTTGGGAATGATTTACCTGAATATACACAAATATAAAACAATAGAAAAAATAAACCAAACCAAATCTATAAGTCGCAATCAAACAAGCCTTTAACCAAAAGCAGATTTTGAGTTACAAGATAACACCAAAATCCAAACAAAAACTATAAAGTGTGGTGGAAAAAACCAACTCAAAACATGACACTTGGAAAGATGACACCACCCTAAAGCCATATTCACAACTCCAAGCTATTAAACTAGTTATCAACCTGAAGAACCACTTCCAAATACTTTACCTTTACCTGTATCATATATAACCAGATCTACTTACACCCAAAGGTGTAAGTAGGGTGTGAGCAATCTCCCAGTAAGATACCACTAAGAAAAGATTCCATGCACAATTATTAAAAGACAATGTGCTTGAAATATTAGTAATAGAAAAGAATTAAAATCTTTTAAAAAATTTCAAGAGAAGAATTTTTAACGAAAGGAATCTTAAAGAAAACACTTATAAATAAAACCATGTAAATTAAAACACACATGCACACTTACTTTTAAGATAACCCAAGTGTCATGCTGGTGAGAATAATGTTAACAAGGAGCACCAAATATGGAAGGTTCCCTATGGGTGTTAGCTAGTTTGGGTCCCTAGATCTTCATGTCTCGGTGAAACGTGGCTTAGAAACCACGGCCCTCAACAAACATGGCTTATAAACCATGACCCTCAGAAAACATGGCTTAGAAACCATGACCCTTGGATCACTAGCCCACCAGTCTAGTCTATTTTCTAAGCTACCCAGGCTTCCCACTTCGTGCTCAAACAAGTTTCAAGTTCATAAAGGGTGCACATCACATAAACAAGACAATCTAAAACACCACACATTCCAAGATTCCATTAACACCATCAATTTCACTTTTAAAATCCATGTTCATATCACATGTCACATTTATGCATAAAATCCAAAAAGGGTAATTATAAGAAAAAAATCATCATTTTCACACTCAAACCCTATTTTAAAACCATACGCACAACAAAAATATTTTTAAAACTTAATATGCATAGGTTACCGCCTCAATTAAACCATCTACATGGTTTAAAAAGACACTTATAATTAAACAAACCACTATGAAAAATTATTAAACAACTTCCAAACAAGTTGTATAATTTCTAAAGTAAAAATATCACTCAAAACCTTTTTCAATACAAAAATGCATTGTTACACTACACCAAAACATAAACCACATCATTTTCACTTTTTAACACATTAACTGCATAGTTTCTAAAATGTTGTTAAATAGATCAATGCAGGTTTTCACAACAAAATACATTAACAGAACATAAACACTCTACTAACAAAGAAAATGCACATCAAAACTCAGTCAAAATAACATTAGCAGTATGTAAACTAATTACAAAATGTTCCAAATCAATTCAATTAAATAGCTAATTCACCAATTAATAATTGTACATGGAATCACCTAACTCGGTGTAGTAAAACTTCGTGAATTTGGTGCACAAAAACCACTGCATGCCAACTACACCTCTATGAACTCAAAAAGATGCTAAAAAAGGTATCAAACCATTCACGTAAAAAAGGGCCACCCACAACACAAATTCTAGCTGAAAGAAAATCACTAGAAAAAAATGAGATCCACCACAATGGTTCGGCCGAGAAAGAGGAGCCATCGTGGAGCTACGCCGCGCCAGAAACTCATTCAGAAAGGGAGGGGAATGCGGTTTTAGATGTTGTTCAAGTAGAAGGGGGTGCACAGCTCGGTGCGAGGCAGTAGGGAGGTGGTGTAGCGGTTGTTGGACAGGAGGAGGAGGAGCACGGCTTGCATGGGAGGTAGGAGATGGGGAGTGTGGCTGCTATGGTTCAAATAGGGGAACCTGCAGCGCACTAGGGAGGAGGAAGAAGCGCCCTAGAAAAAAATTGAGGAAAAAGAGAGAAAAATGAAATAAATAGAACATAAAAAACTAAAAACAAATATAATAATAACAATAATCATAATAATACTGATAATAATTAATATTTAATCTTAATAATTAATCTCAATTAATTTGATTAATTTTAATAATATTGATAGTAATAACTTAATTTAAATATCAACAATGATAATAATAACAATAATAATATTAAATATTATTATTATTATTATTATAAAAATCCTTAATTAATTTCATTTCTTTCTTATTCAGTTTCATTTATAATTAATTAAGCGTGCACCAGGCAGTCCGCATGGTGCTTCAGCAAAGCTGCATGGCTTCGCCGTTCCCTGACCATGCACTGTACGATGTCAATCCCAAAAACTTCCTCTTATTACCAAAAGCATAAAACTAAAGTTAGGTTCAGCCCGCACCTCAGTCCAAAACAATTTTTTTTAATATAGGTAAAATTATAAAATAAAATTAAGATTAAATTCATTATCAAAGTGAGAAGTCCAGGTGTGACAATTCTCCCCACCATGAAAACATTCCTCCCTTGGAAAGTCAACTCAAAGCCTGATCAGAGAATAAAAATGGGTACTCTTGCTCAACTCATGACTTCTATTCCCAGTTATCATGCTCATCATTCTCATTCTTCCAAAGGATTTGAACCAATGTAATGGACTTCCCATGAAGCACTTTATCTTGGGAATCCACTATCTGCACTATTCTTTCAAACACTGATAGATCGGGCTCAATTTCCAACTCTTCCCAATTAAATATGTGAGACGGGTCTATATTGTACTTTTTCAGTTGTGAGACATGGAATATATTGTGAATCAAAGTCAAATAAGTTGTTAAACCTAAACTATACTCCAAATTTCCAATCCTCTCAGTAATATCTAAGGGACCAACATACCTCGGCGTCAGCTTACCCTTCTTTCCCAAGCAGTGGTGACCCAAGTGAGGGGCCACCTTCAAGAACACGCTATCACCCAATGAAAAATAAAGATCCTGATGCCTCTGATCATCATAATATTTATGGTGACTCTAAGCTATCAATAATATCTATCTAATCAACTTGAATTTCTCAGATGTCTCCTGCACGAGGTTCGGTCCCATAAGTGAGGTCTCTCCAACCTCATCCCAACACAAAGGATACCGACAAGGCCGACCATGGAGCGCTTCAAAGGGTTCCACTCTAATAGAGTATTGGTAGCTATTATTATAACAAAACTTAACCAATCCCAGATGTCTATCCCATGAACCTCTGAAATACAACACACATGTGTGAAGAATGTCCTCCAGAATCGGATTATCCTGCTCCATCTGGCCATCCATTTGAGGATGGTATGTCGTGATCATCTTAATCTAAGACCCCAAAGCCTTATGGAGGCCTTCCCAAAACCGAGAGGTGAAATGGTGGTCCCTATCAGAGGCAAATGCAAATGACACACCGTGAAGCCTCACTATCTCTTGAATATACAATCGGCCCAACTCATCCACTTTAGCTATGTATCTAATCGAAATGAAGTGGGAAGATTTGATCAGACGATAAATCACTACTAAAATAGTGTTCATACCCCAAAGTGTATAAGGTAGGCCAATAATGAATTCCATGGAAACCCAGTCCCACTTCTAGGTAGGAATGGGTAATTTATTTAGCTAATCAGATGGTCTCCAATGCTCTGCTTTCACCTACTAACAAGTGTATCATCTCGATACAAATTCGACTATGACTCATCTCATACCTGGCCACCAGAACTGACAATGAACATCATAATACATCTGGTAGTACCAGGATGGACGGTCCATTGAGACTGGTAGCTATCATGCATCACCACCTTCTATAGGGATAACGGTACCACGGCACTGACCCTGAAGCACAAAATCCACTTAGGAGACAAATACCACTCTGATGAAGTCTCTCCACCATGAATAAACTATATAGACTACTGAAATAGCTCACCACCGAGCTTATCTCGCTGAATCAATTCTATAATGTAAGGAGTCAACTGAACATTGGATAAGAATGTACCTCGATTGTGCTCCTTGATCTCCAAGTGAATCTGAGAAAAAAACCCATCAAAGTCCACTCATCACTGGACTTCCTCAAAGCCTGCACTAGAACTTTCCTACTCAAGGCATTTGCCACCACATTTCTCTTGCTCGGGGTATAAATAATGTTAAAGGTGAACCCCTATAGGTACTCAATCTAACCGCACTACCTCAGATTTAGATCCTTCTATGAGAAAATGTAGGCTAGGATCTTGTGGTCAGAGTAGACCACAAATTTCTCCCCAGAGAGGTAATAACCCCAAGTATTTAAGTCGTTCATAACTACCGCCAATTTCAAGTCATGAGTTGAATAATTCTTCTCATGCGGTCAAATCTGGCGAGAACCATAAGCCACAGCATGGTTATCCTGCATGAGTACACACCTTGGGCCCACAACTAAGGCATGAAAATAAACCACCTAGCCCTTCAAAAACTCTAGTAATATCAACATAGGTGCAGTGGTCAACCACTGCTTCATCTCCCAAAAGGATTCCTGGCATGGTGTTCTCCATTCAAACTTCACCCCTTTTATGGTGAGTGCGTTCATGGGGGAGGCAATCCATGAGAAATTCTGAACAAAACACTTGTAATAACCTGTCAGACTAAGAAAACTCCTAATCTCGAACACATTCATCGGTTTTTCCCATTACATAATAGCAATAATCTTTTTAGGGTCCACTGAAACCCCTTGGTCTCCATTTTTTTGAACCCATTCTTAGTGAGTTTGTAATAATTTTCAGAAGTGATTCTCTTGGTATCCATTTTTTTGAACCCCATTGACCCACTACTATTTCATATTGTGTTTCACTAGCCTTTTTTCCATATCTTCTAAATAAAAATATTCTTGTTGTGTGTGTAGGTTTTTGAACCCATAGGAAAGGGTGATTGTTATCATTCAATCAAAAAAATTGAAAATAAAAATATCTAAAACATTGGAAATAATATTTTTTATTTTTTTATTATGAAAAAAAACAATGGATGTGTAAATGGTGATTTTAAAACAAATTGAGGCAGGAAAAGTGATAGAACAGTGAGAATATGAATTGAAAAAAAAATTCATGATAGATGAAAGTGAAATGATTTAAATGGATTTCTTTATTAATTTAAATTTTATTGAATTCATATTCTGAAAAATTATTCGATTAATATCTCTCTCCAAGACATAAATCTTTAAGAATAATGATTATTAGAGTTTTCCACTTCAAGAATCATTAAATAAAAATTGATTTTGAAGAGTTGTCATCAAAATAAATCTTTCCAAAATATTTTTACATTTTAAAAATTAAAATTAAATAAATATACTTAGAATCAATCTCACTATTTTATCATGAATTTTTGAAATTAATATTGAGAGGCATGAAACAATTATCGAATGAAATTATTATGAAGAATTTTAAATATTAAACCATCGACTAAAATTCCCTAAGCTCAAAGATTATCTAAAAAAAATTCAACTCAACTACATACAAAAATATCCATCTTTCATTACAAAAAAATGTAATAAGTTAATAGGATAGAAGATATCTACCCTATAAAATTGTATGAGCATTGCTTCGTTCCTCACACTCCTTCAAGATATTAGGTACCCTATCTTTATTCTAGAATCCAAATTAATTTGTATCTCCCTATAGTACCTTGGGCCTTTAAATTTATTTTATATTATTTTTTAGGTACATCACTGACATTTTTCACCACCTTCATTAGGTATTTAGTTCTTCATCAACCACATGGAACTTATCAAAAAGTATTATCACTTGAATGTGACACAAGAAAATCCCCTTAAAATAGAATTAAATGAACTCGCATGTGTTTTATCATCTGAATATGAACCCAATCCTTGAATTAATTCATCCTATTGGATAAGAATCTATTCACTATCTTTTACTATCTCTGCTTAACATCTCAGTATCTTGACTTCAAAGAAAACAAATGTGTGCACAACATTCTATCTCTAAACTTTAATAAAATCTTCATCAAATAAACCTATTCACATGTTCAACCAAAATCCCAGACTTGGAATAGCTTTAATCAATCTTTAAATTCAATGATTTATTTTTTTGAGAGTTATGTAAATGACTCAGGGAGACAATTCTTTGATTCAATATCCATAACAATAGAGGAATACGAGTTTCAGTACACTATATTCTACATTTATCCTCCACACAAATAAAATCTAGGGACCTCGACCAAATGATTATTCAGACCAGTTCCATAAATAGTGAAACCTTCATCAACAAAATCAGCTCTTTCATCCTTGAATCCTAATCTATGCTTGGCCTCCATCAATCAACTTCAGTGAGAAAATTCCAATTTTATCAACCTTTAGTTTCAAAATAAATTGATAAAATATTTGGCACATCTCCACACTCAGCATCGTAGCTTCTAGGTTCTTCATTAGTGGAGGCAGTGTAAATGAATATGGCTTCTGATATATATGTAGTTTGGGCTCAAATGGTAGATCTTCTTCAATGTATTTGGTCAGATATGATTCTTTATAAATATTCTAAATGGTGGTAGCTGTTGAACTTAGTTCAGTGATTTTGGGTCAGTGTGAGGAGTCGTCTATGGAGTATGTTTCTTCTTCCTTGTGAATATGACAGAGTTTGGATGTTTCTCTATGGTTAAGTCTTTAATGTTGGTAGCTCAAGTTTCATCTTAGAATTTTATCTTCTGCAATGGTTAATCTAATCAACTTGGATAGTGTTTTATCTTCGGCCAATACTTGGTGGTTTTGGGCATTAGTGTAAGATTCAGTCATAATATTCAAATGGAGAAACCTTGGTTGCAATTGGTTTCTACATCTAGAGGCACGGAGGAACTCAGTTAATCGATAATTCAAGAGGAGGAATCTATATCAATACTGGCATCATCGAATTTCATCCTCATTCGGGTAAATGGGAATCAATGGTAGAGGAATATTGGTGCATGCAGATGTTAGAAGTAAATAATGGTAGAGTTCAGTAGTGGACGGTAGCACAGTATGTGGTGGTAGTTGGGAGCGGAGGCATGTAGTGGTAGAAGGTAGTGGAAAAGGACCATGATGGTGGATCTGTAGTGGAATGATAGCACCACATTCTGACGTGGATGGAAATGGTGGATCGAATGAAGTAGTGATAGATTACCCTAATGGTGGATCTGGAGTGGAGCGGTAGGAGATGTAAATAGTGGATCCCTAATGATATTAGGGTTATGAGAGGGTTTGGTGATAGAAAATTGAGTAATGATAACAGCCACTTATAGAATCCATTAGCGGTAGTAGTTGTCTCTGATGGTAGGTATGAATCTAGTTGTAGCACCAACACGGTAACAGTGAGGTTATAATAGGCTTCACTTAAAAAAATAAATTAAAAATTAAAATTAACTTTGCTAAAAATATTAAAACATTTAAAAAACAAAATATTAAAAATTAATAACCAAATCAATTAATTATTTCAAATAAATAAATTAAAAGTAAAATTAGAAAATTTTAAATATATGAAATAAAAAAATAAATTAAAATTATATTTACTAATATTTGAAAAATAATTATTAATTAAAATTTGGAAATTAAAATAGAAATATATTAAAATACAAAAACAAAATATTAAAAATTAAAATTGATTTCAATTTATTACATAAAAATATAATGATAGAATATTTAATTATAAAATTTAAACATTAAAAATAGACAAACTTAAAATTGATATTTTAAAATATATTTAGAAATAAAATATAAATAAAATAATGGCATAAATAATTAATTATTTGAATTTAAAAATAAAAAAAACTAAATAAAAAATGATAAATTAATGATTTTAACAATGAAACTACTAAAGTTCAATTATTTGACATTTAAGAGACATTTAATTAATAAAATAATCAAATATTAAAGAAATAATGCGGAAAACGCCTAAATTAAAGGATAAATAAAATTTCCCCACACTTAATCATTGCTTGTCCTCAAGAAATTACTAACAATTTCAAAGAAAAATAATTAATCTCAAAATTAGAAAATTGTAATGCCACAAAGTATTGATTAAGGAAAAATGATTTTCCCCATGGATCCTTATAATATGAATGTATGAATTCCCTCTCAAAATAAAGTGTTTTGAATGTAATATTTAATTACTATTTTACAAAAATTATTTTATTTGAAAAATTTTGAATTGAATAAAACTAACATCAATATGAACTAAGACTTCCAAACTTGTCTTTACATCCAGGTGAGAAAACACACATAAATTATCACAAAAATAATTATACACAACCAAATAGATGATAAGGTTTAATAATTACATGGATTCATAAATACCACATCCAATAGTTTTAGCTTAAAGAATGAAATAATGAAGGAAATCAGCTCAACCTGGATTAGAATTTTTGTTTTATAACTCATGAAAAAGCATGTCTTATGAGTTGGATTCAATCAAAAAGTTTCAATTCAATGATAATTTTATAACATCATATTAAAATCTTACCATGAATAAATGATTTCAATAGGGATAGAAATTATTTACTAAATTAAATTCAGGGGGAAATAAAGTATAACCTCTTCAAAATGGAATCACAACTTTCAAAGTTAAGAAAAATTTTGACCCACTGAAAGTAAAGATAAAAATATGAAAAAACCAATTTTTAATAATTTTGAAAAAAATTAAAGGGATTATTGATGGGTTAATAATTAAAGAATATTTTATCTCATTTAATAAGACTCTCTCCCCAATACTTAAAAACCAACTTTTCTCTCAAAGTTGAATTAAAATTCGAAAGAAAACAATTAAAATTTTAAAGTTCATAGAGATTTAAAATTCATAAACTCAAATTTATGTTGAAGGGTCACAAGACAATTTAGAAACATGTTTTCCATAATAAATATTTTATAAATAGATTAAAAAGATCCATGCATTTTCTTTAAGGAACATACATAATAATTTTTCAATAAAGTGAAAACAGTAGCATGTTAATCATTGAGTACACGGTGAAGAAGGTTTCATCAAGTTTGAAAATTTATTTCAATTGGATTTTTCAAGTTTCTAGAAAATAGTATTCTAATCACCAAACAAATAAAAGCACATTCATTTATAAAAAAACACCAGGGGTATTACTCCCTCACACTTAATTTTAAATTGTGAATATATTTAAAAACATTTCAACTCAATTTTTAGTTAATAATAAACATGTGTTAGCATAGAAAAAATAAATGAGAGCATAATAAATAAATATAAATTAAAATAAACACTCCCCTAATTTAAAAATATTTTTCCTTCGAGTTTATCCCAAAAATAGCTCTTCCCTCGTAGTATTAAATGAAATCCTATGGTTTATTTTGATTCATTTCCCACAAATTGAAAAATATTAATTTAAGAATTTAATATATTAAGCTCATATGTAATTAAAAACTAAAGGTTGATTTGTGTATGTTTTATCTAGTGAGGATCTATAATGAAGATTCTACTTGAATTGAGGACAAAAGGGAACTATACTCTTCTTTTGAAACCAGTAACCTTCTTAAAGAAACATGACCAGGAAGATCAATAATTAAAACCTAGAAGAAGAAAAAAGAGATAAATAGACAAAGCCTGGTAGCATTTTATTCTTATGTAAATAAAATTAAAACACATAGAAAAACCATGGGTTAACTCTCATGAAGCACTAAATTTGAATTCTTCATTTTGAGATCATATGAAAATTAGATTTCAAGTGAAAATATGGAATCCAATAACTTTGGATTCCCTTCAACATATTGTTTGATTCTCTGGCCATTTACTATAATTGGTCTATTTTATTCTTCAATGATTTCAAAAGCTCTATTTTTCAACATTATACAAAAAGTGAATGGTCCAGAATACTTAGATTTCAATTTTTTGGAAAGAGAATAAGTCCAGAATTAAAGAGAAGAACCTTCTTTATAGCCTTTAATTCTCTATTTTGAATGACAGGATCATGAAAATTTTTGACCCTCTCTTTATAGATTCTATAATTCTCATAGGACTCTCTCATAATCCCATACATCTCACTCAATTATATCAACCTTCTATCTCCACTGGTCTTAAAATCGAAGTTTAAAGACTTCACATCCCAATATAATTTTTTTTGTAAATCCATAGGTAAATGAAAACATTTTCCAAATAATAACCTATATGGAGACAAACCTATTGGGATTTTAAATTACATTCTATAGGACCATAAAGTTTTATCCACTTTTAAGGACCAATCTTTCCTAGAATTAGAGAACTTTTTCTCTACGATTTGTTTCTACTCCCTATTTTAAATTTCAACCTATCCATTAGATTGTGGATGGTAAGTAGTTTCAGTTATATAGAAAAAACAAAGTTTTTACATTAATTATTTGAATTCTTGATACTTAAAAGGGGTGTCCCTGAGAGTGATAAAATCTCTTGGAACCCCAAACCTTGAAAATATGTTCTTTTTAATGAATTTTATCACACTATTGGATTGATTGTTGGGTAGTTACACTACCTCAACCCATTTCAAAAAATAGTCAAAAACTATTAAAATGTACTCATTCCCGTAAGATGATGGGAATGGTCCCATAAAATCCAAGCCCCAAACATAAAAAAAATACCAACTTTTAAAATACCATCTGAGGTATCTCCTATTTCCTTACCAAATTTTATAATCTCGAAATTTGTCACAACCCACAACAAAACTCATAGAATCCTTAAAAAATGTAGGCTAGTAAAAGGAGTAGAAACTCTCCAGAATTGGTAGCATTTCTTCTTCTAAAACACATCTACTTAGAATCCCATCAGTAAATCTTCTAAATAGAAATGTATCATTCCAAAGATATTATTTAATCTATTAAATTAACTTATTCATTTTATTATTTGAAAAATACATGGGAATGAAACTTGATGCCAAGAAATTAGAAAAATATAAAAACCAAATAGACTTATTAACAGAGACAATGAGTAAATTATCATCATGAAAGGAAGAATTAATCTCCCTAGGATATTAACACTGGGTACTAGATAACCTAGAAAAATCATCTGCAATAATATTCTCATCCCCCTATTTGTCTCTAATTTTCATATCAAACTCCTACAACAAGGGAATCCAGCTAATGAGTCAAGGTTTTTCCTCCTATAAGAGTAGATACTTCAAGGTGGAATTTTCTATAAAGATTATTAATTTTGAACCCAAAATGTACTTCTTAAACTTATCTAGAGAAAAAAAAGAATAGCTAACAGCTATTTATCAGTAGTTTTTTAATTCATTTGGGAAACATATAGTAGTTTTATATCATAATAGGCCACATTTAATAACTTATCTCTCTTATTTACTAATACAGTTCCAACATACATATCACTTAAATCATAAATAATTTTAAAATGATATTTTAAATTAGGTTTAGTTGTGATTGGTGATGAAGTGAGTTTTTCCTTAAGTAAATTAAATGATTACACACATTTTTTATCAAACAATAAAGTCTAATCTTTGAAAATAAAATAGAAAAATGGATTTTTAATCTTTGAAAGTTATTTAATAAACATCCAGTAAAAACTAACATGCCCTAATAAATTTCTAACACCCTTAATATTTTCAAGAGGGTAAAATATTTAGATTACCTCAATCTTAGAAGTATCAAATTCTAACCCCATTTTAGACACTTTATGTCCCAAAATAATTCATTTAGAGACCATAAACTAGAATTTCTCTCATTTTAGAACTAAGTTGGTCTCTAAAAATATTTTTATAACCAATTTCTTATTCCCTAACCAGATCCCAAATGTGACACCAAAAATAGAGAATTTTTCCATGAATACCTCAATAATCCTCTCTATCATATCTAAAAATATATCCATCATACATATTTAGAAGGTAAACGGTGCACCACATAATGAAAATGGAATTATCCAGTAAAAAATGTCCCAAAGGGGCATGAGATGGTTGTTTTCTATTAATCTTATAGGGATATAGGAATCTGGTTGTAACCAGAATAGCCATACAAAAAAGAAAAGAACTCATTTCCTGAAATCCTCTTGAGCATTTGATCTAAAAAGTCATGGGAAAATGATCCTTCCTAGTGGAAGAATTGAGCTTTTTGTAATCTATATAGACTCTCTATTTGGTTTCTTTTCTCGCTTGAATTTTTTTATTTTTCTCATTGGTTAGTATAGTGAATCCCCATTTCTTTGGGACTACTTAGACTAGACTAACATTAGAACTATCAGAAATGGGGTATATAATACCAGTATCTAGCAGCTTAATTACCTCTTCTCTCACAACCTATTTCGTGTTTGGGTTCAGTCTCCTTTTACATTATACTCTTGATTTATAATTTAGTTTCATAGGAATATTTTTCATGTATAAATAAGGTCTAATACCTTTAATATAAACTATGGAACAACCTATTGTAGTTTTGAATTTCTTCAGAACATCTATCAATTTTTCCTCTTGATTTTCTTTCAGTTTAGAATAATAATAACTATCATTGTTGAGTTCTCAACTAAAAATAAGTATTTTAGGTGTACTGAGAGTAGTTTTATCTCCAAAGTGGGTGTTTATACACTTTATAAAAGGATATTAGGCATAGGAGGTCCAATATCTTAAATTTTTTTCTTACAAGTATTTTTAAAAGTGGAAAAAATTTGAATTTTATAACCAATTTTAAATGTTTCTTCACTACTGTCCAAAGTGAACATCTCACTCTCATTAGTTTCTAGATTATAATTCAATAAATTTATCAAGGTAAAATAATCAAAATGTTTTATCATATCTCCCTAAAATTTATAAAATTGTTCAGAACTTTTGGTAGAAGGAGAATCTTCCATAATTCCTCTAAAAAAATCTTTAAGTTCTGACACTAAAGATTAATTATCAACTTCACTCTTGACTGCAAGAACAGGGTTACTATCCAAATCTGGGAAATTTTCCAAATTCTCACTCTGAGTAGACTCAAAGTTGTGTAAAACATCATTATCAACCTTCAAGGAAATTTCTTCATCTAAAGTTTGTTTATTAGTTTCTTATAAATATTCTAATGAGTTCTTAGTATCTAATAGCTCCACTCTAGAATAGTTTTCACCAAAAGTTGGTTCCTTAACATTTTTCAAATTATTAAATTACTCTAGTTTCTCATAAAACTTAATGGTTAATTTCCCTTTATACACATCTATAATATCTATACCAGTGTCCAAGAAATTCCTACCAAAGATGATAGGGAATTATTGGTCAAACTCTATGTCTAACACAAGAAATCCATCTGGTATAAATAGCTTGCCAACTCTAACTTAAATATAATCAATACTATATATGGGATATGTGAATTAACAGTCAACCAACTATAGCAAAATAGTGGTGGGTTAAAAATAAATCAATGTCAACTATTTAAACAGTGAGAATGGGATCATATTTATAGTACCAAGATCAAAAAGATAGTTGAGTTGTACATTATTCCCTAAGGTGTAGGGAATGAAAAATCCATTAGGATCTTTAAGATTTGGAGGGATTTTATTTTAAATAAATGCACTACACTCTTCATTTAGGATGTATGTGGAAAATTCTACTAGTATTTTTTTGTTTGAAATAATTTTTTTAGAGATTTTATAAATGAAATAATATGAATCAATACTTGAATAAAATATATATTCACTTAGATATTGGTTAAAATCCTATGGAACTGAAGCAGTTTGGTCTTTTTATTATTCATTGGCTTCAATTTAATAGGAAAAGGGATGGGTAGGGAATAATTATTTAAAATAGTGGGCATCTCCTCAAACTCTTGTAAAATTTTCTCCTTTCCTTTGTTTTTTTTTAGGTTCAGAAAAAAAATTAGCTTGATTTTTAAGTGAAACATTGAGATTTTATTTATTTTAAATATTTTTTATTTTATTTCTAAACTGATTTTATCCGATTTTTAACTTCCATATTCTTTTATAATTCCATTTTAGGCACTCCTAAGATCTTTTCCATCTTATATTTGTGTTTTTAATCCACTTCTTGTTACCATAACTATGAAATTTTCCCTTGGGTATATTTCAGTTGTACTAGGTTGTTTACCCCTCTATCTAGATTTCATGTATCTTTCTAGTTGTCCCATTTGTAATTCCTAATTTTTCATTCTATATTCCACTTAGATTTATCAGATTCATGTTTTTTCTTTTGAGTCAAAATTAGCTTCTTAGGAGTCAATTTTTTTAACATCTGATCCATCTTATTAAGAATTGTTTCCTCAAAATTACCTTATGAATTGGATGGTTCGCCCATATTTTTATTCTTAAATTTTTTCTATAGTCTTTTTTTGGTGGTAATGGGTAGAAATTTTTCTAATCATTCCTTGTTCTTTCCAAGAAATATTTTTATGGTTCCTATAGACTTGGTAGTAATTGTTCGAGAACGGATCTTCTCTATTGGGTTCATAGGACTATGAATGGAAAAATTGACATTTTATTATTGTTGGGATGACATATAAAAGTTTATAAAAAAATTTGTGTGATCGAACATCCCACATTGAGCATGCTTTTCTCTAAGATATTGATTCTGGTTTTGACATAATACTTGATTGACACTTGGTTTTTAATTTTGGTTTATTAAATATTGAATTTGATCCTTAATTTTAGCTAGTTGAGCACTTTAATCTATCCATGAACTAGTGTTTTTTCCACATATGTTCACTCTTTTACTTCTATAATTTTTTTATTGGGGATTTAAAGTAATATTATTGAAAATTTGTCTCAACTCCTCATTATTGTTTTCATTATAATTACCCCCATCTGACTGATCTACCAAATTCTATCATGGGGAAAATAATAGTTTATAGAGGTTATCCATGTGGACATGGGATAGAAGTTAGTGATGAAGAAACTTCTTAAGTTTGTCCCTAAATCTATTCCAAGCCTCATGAAAGGTATCCATCCTTTTGATAAAAACTTATGATTTTAGTTCTCATATCTCCCTTTAGCCTTTGTGGGTAAAATTTCATCACAACAGATTTATAAAATTGATCCCAGTTTTTAAAGATGTTCTCATCTAAAATAAAAAATCGGTTTTGAGCATTCCCTTTAAGAAACAATGGAAATACTCTCATCCTAAGTTAATTTTAATTTATCTCAATAATAGGTAACAGTTGAACTGTATTGTAAAAGTGTCTAATGAAGGTTAGTGAGTCTTTATTTGATAAACCATTAAATGTAGGCAACAGTGAAATATGTGATTTTTTTATCTCATAATTTATGACTCTATAATAAAATCTAATTAAAGAAGGGATTATTAACACTTAATGGATTTAAAAATCCCTCATCCTATGCCTTTAATTCTCTTTTAGATTGATTTATTTTTGAAAATTTCACTCATTATTAGCATAAACTCTCTCACCTATGTTTTCCATTTTATTTTTGTTTTTTGTTTTTTAAGAAACTCAATTTTTTGTTTAATTTAAGAATATAAGGATCTATTATATCATATGATATTCTTGTTTGTATTCAATAATCGGTAATAGAAAAATTTTACCAGCACACAGTTTACAACAACTTAGTTGAACATGTATATTGGAAGAAACTTTTTTTACAATAATTTTCAACCTTTTTTTAAATTATTTTTTTATAATTTTTTTCTCAAAACTGTTAAATTGAATCCATTCCTTTGAAATAGTGCTAAAAACTTGACATGTAAATCATTGAATTCGTGCATATTTAATTATTTATAGAACATACTTACTATAGTGTAGTAGTGAATATGGTGTCAAATACATAGGGAATGGTGATTGTGTTCATGAAACTAAAAATTGAAAAAAAAAATATCTAAAATAATGTATATAATATTTTTCATTTTTTTATTATGAAAACATAATTTATGTGAAAATGGTGATTTTAAAACAAATTGAGGTAGGAAAGGTGATTTAATAGCAAGAAAAGGAATTGAAAAAAAACTATCAAGATAGATGCAAGAGGAATTAAATTTCTTTGATTCAAATGGATTTCTTTATTCATGGAAATTTAATTGAAATCACATCCTCAAAAAATGGATCAATAAATCTCACTATCCAAGAGATAAATCTTGTAGAATAATGTTTCTAAGAGTAATCCATTTTAATAATCATCAAAAATTAATGAATTTTGAAGAATTTTTTTTTGGAATAAATATTTCGGAAATATGTCGATGTTTTGGAAATACAAATTGAATGAATACACTCAAAATAAATCTCATTGATTGATCATGAACTTTTTGAAATTATGATTGAGAGTCATGAAATAATTATTGAAATATTTTTTTATGAATAAGTATAAATATTAAACCATCACTTAATATTCCCCAAGTTCTAATATTATCCACAAATCATTTTAAATTCAAGGACATAAAAAATATATAAAACTTCGATTATAACCAAATATACAAAATTAACAAGAGAGAATAGGTCTCCCATGTGAAATTATACGAGTGCTTCTTTGTTCCTCGATCTCATTCAAGATCTCAGGTGCCCTGTATCTGTTCCAAAATAAAAATTAATGTGTCTCCCCCTATAATACCTTATGCCTCTGAATATATTTTCCATTGTTTTTCAGGTACATCACTAACATTTTTCACCAACTTCACTCGTTCTTTAGTTCTTCATTGACCAAACAGCACATATAATGGATTATTGTCACTTTCAAGTGACATGATAAGGCCCCCTTCAATCAAAATCAAATTAACTCACGTGCATTCTATTTCAACTAAATTTAAAACCAAGACTTTACTTAATTCATCCTCTTGGCTATGAAGTTCTTTACTGACTCTAACTATCTCTTCTTAAAATCTCATCATATCAAATTCAATGACCAGAAATGCTTGTACAACATTATAACTCTAAACTTTAATAAAATCTTCATCAAACAAACATTTCCCCACATTCAACCAATATCCCATACTTGGAATAAATCCATCAAGCTTTAGCTTCAATGATGTGTTTTTTTTAGAGTCACACACACAACTCAAGGACACAATTATTTGATGAAACAACACAAAAATAAAGTAATATGAGGTCTAATATTCCATATTTTTCATTCAATCATGTACATAGAAAAAAATACAGGGACCTTGAATAAATGATTATTCAGTCTAGTCACATCAATAGTGACACCTTCAGCCAATAAAATTGTCTTGATCATTCTCAAATCCTAATCTGTGCTCAGCCTCCATCGATCAAATTCAGCGAGGAAGGTTTGGTTTTATCAAACATCAGTTTCAAAATCAATTGATAAAATATTTGGTGTAGATCTACACTCAGCATCATGGATTCAGGGTTCTTCATCAGTAGAGGTGTAATAAATAGTGATGGATTCTTCTACAAGTGTGGCGTGGGATCAGTGGTTATATCTTCTTCAAAAATTTTGGTTAGATTTGTGTCTTCACGAATGTTTAGAATGGTGGAAACTACCAAACTTGGCTTCAGTACTTTAGATTCAGTGTCAGGATTTAGCTATGGACTATGTTTCTTCTTCCTCAAGAGGACGATTGAGTTTGTACACAGCTTGGCGGTTCGGTCTTCAATGGTGGCAACTCGGGTTTCGTATTTGAAGTTCATCTTCAAGTAATGTTAATATAGTCAACTCAACTAGGGTTTCATCTTCAACTGGTGATCAGTGGTTTTAGATGGTGGTCTAATATTCAGTTGGCATCTTCAAAATGGTTAATCCTTGATTGTGCTTGAGTTCCACATCTAGAGGCGCGGTGGTGCTTGGTCAAGGTATACTTTAAACAGTTTCATCTCCATCAGTGATGTCATTATCAAAATTAATCCTTGGTCAGGGCAGTGATCATCGAAAGTGGAGGAAGATGGGAGGATTTGGACATTAAAAGAGGAGAACAGTATATCACCGTGGTGTATGGTAGCTTGGTATCTGGTGGTTCTAGGGAGTGGGGGCATGGAGTGCTATAAGATGGTAGAAAAATACCCTGATGGTGGATCTGCAGTGGAACAGTAGCACCACCTTCTGGCATGGATGGAAACAGTGGATCGGAGGAAGTAGTAGTACATGAACCTGATGGTCGATTTTTAGTGGAACTGTAAGAGATGGGAATGGTGGATCCCTATAGGTATCATGGTTAGGAGATAGGATAATGGTAGAAAATTGAGAAATAGTATCATCCACTTGTAGAATCCCCTAGCGGTAGTAGTAGTCTAGTGGTAGCACTGCAATGGTAGCAGTGTGCTGGTAGTAGACTACACTTAAAAAAATAAATTGACAATTAACAATTAACATTATTAAAAATATTAAAACATTAAAAAATATTAAAAATTAAAAACCAAATAAATTAATTATTTCAAATAGAAAAATTAAAAGTATAATTATAAAATGTTAAATCTATAAAATAAATAAATAAATAAATTCAAATTATATTTGTTAATATTTGAAAACTAATTAATAATTAAAATTGTAAAATTAAAATGCAAATGTATTAAAATAAAAAAACAAATGATTAAAAATTAAAATTAAGTTCTATTAATTACATAAAAATATAATGATATAAAATTACAAAATGTCAACATTAAAAATAGACAAACTTAAAATCAATATTATAAAAGATATTTATAAATAAATTATAAAGAAAATCATGGTTGAAATAATTAATTATCTAAATGTAAAAATAAAAAATTAAACATAAAAATGATAAATAGATAGTTTTAACAATGAGACTACTAAAGTTCAATTATTTTACATTTAATAGACATTTAATTGATAAAATAATCAAAATATTAAAGAAATGATGTGGAAAAATATACAAATTAAAGGTCACATCAAGTATCAAGTATTATTAATCATTTAATAAACACTTTTATTAAATGGTTTCTTGATAAAATGATGATACCTTTGTGCATTATATCTATTATTAGGTCATGGTCCATATTTCACTATGAAATGAATCTTCTTTGGAATTTTATGCACCTATCATAGGGCAGTACAAAATAAAAATTTATTTTCCTAGTAGATTACAGTGGTTGAATAGGGTCATCTCACTTGAGGATCTTTGCAGCCAGTTCAATCACTAATTTCTAATTCAATTAAACTACTTATTTTTATATTTTTATTAATTTATTAAAACAATGAAATTTTGGGATTTTGTGATTTAAAAAATAATGTAATACAAATCTAAAACTTAAATACATATGTAAAACAAAATGAATGTAGAGTAGACTGGTCTTGGTTCTAGGGTTTGGTTATGTGGGTTCCTTCATTATTAAATTCAATTTGACGATCCATCCTTTTTTATATGGATAGTTATTTACTACATTGAGAAGGATCTTTATAATTCCTAGTAAACCTCTTTAGCACACCAAATTTCAACTCCTCTTAGTAGAAAATAGGAATGAATTCGAGATTCATACAATGGTGGATGGTCACTACACCCATCAACTTATGTCTCATTCACTACAAATTAAATTAAAACATTTAAATAATTAAATCATACAAATTTAGAATGATGTGAAACCTCCACTATAAACAAGACTAGGATTAGTCACTTCTCATCGCAAAGTGTAGGAGATTGTGGAGGAAATATGGAAGTGATAGAGATAGAGAGAGATAGAGATATGGAAGAAGAATGAAAGGATAAATGGGAAACACTTGAATTAAAATATGACTATATGTTACATGGAAAATTAATTTAAAAAAAATGAAAAAAGTAAATCCTAAAGTAGAAGAATAACCCTATTACTTAGTGCATCGACTGATTCTTTAGATTAGCTGATGATTTCTAATCACCCATGGAAAACTATTTATAGGCCTTCTTGATGATCAGTCAGTCATAAATTCCCCTGTTAATGGGTTTCTAGTGATAATGGGTCATAATGGTTTGTAATAAGTGTCACCCATCATAAATTTTTTCAAGAGAATTATTTTTGGGCCACATCCAAAGGTTTCGCATCATGAATATTGATTTCACATTGTGAAATGTGTGTGGATGAACTTTTCATGGATTTTTCATGTTTTCAACCCTATATAGTTGATTCTGGGTTGTGTCATGAGGTGACCATATTTTCCATGACGTGACACATGTGTATTTGGTCCACATTTCATTTTTTCAAACATATCTTATTATACCTCACTTTTTTGATGATTTCAAATCATGAATAGTAGATTCATGATGTGAATTTTTTATTTCCCAAATATTTCACTCTATTTCCACCTGAATCTTCTATTTTGAGCTCTGGTCTTAGTCTTTGACTTATCCTTAATCACAAGACATCATATTTATGTTAAATTCATCACTTTTACGCTTGTTTGATTTCAAACCTGGTATCCTATTATAAAATAATAAAATAGTTAAATCTAGGAATGTTTAAACATTTAATGTGAAAAAACAATATCTTTTATATTAAAATATGCATGAAAAATATTATTCTATAAATTCCCCCGCACTAATAACTTTCTTTTCCTAAAGCATATAATCTCAACAACCTCACAAAGAAACTTAATTCTACCAATATTTAAATTTTAAAAGAAAAAAACTAAATTTTTGTTAATGGAAAATAAATTTTTGAATATCACAAAAAATAATTCCTTTAAATCCTCATTCTTCAATGAAAAAAATTCAATCATGCATTTTACATTTCATCTTTCAAAATAACAATGCCTCTCTTTCCTTACACTTTTATTTCTTAATTCATAATTAATGTACATGACACTTCTAATTTACCTCACATTTAATTCTTTTTACTCATATTTCAGGGTAACAAATGTAACTGGAATTGTTCTCATACCTCAAGTACATGTTACTTACCATAGTCTTTCAAGGTATCTAGCATCTCAAACACATAAATATAGAGATCAAATTTAATCATGATGGATTTTCATTAAGGTTCAAATTTCACTAAGTCTTAAGGTAGGTAGGTGATGAATAAAAATAAAGCTCAAAAATGAGGTTGGACTCTTTAGAATATAGCATGATATCAAAAAAATAATCATAATGAAATACTTTTGAAAATTTCATCTCCTCATTCTCAAAAGATCAAAGTGGGAACAGAATACATGTAAGAATTATGAATGAATCACCCTATGTTCTTTTTTCTTTTTTTTTCTTTTTTATTTATAATATTGTGCTTAAAATAAATCTCACATCCACCACCTAAACCCATATGATAAAAATCATTAATATGGAAATGGTGATTTTTTGTCCTCCTAAGACACAACCCAATTTGTTTTCTTTTTTTTCAATTTTTTTACAAGAGTGGTGAATGATAAAGTATAAGGAATTATCAAATTGAATAACTTAAAATCTAATGAAAACCCTAAAATATCCTCAATGAAGTATATCCCTAACCACCATGCACAACCTATCCCCCACACATGGTATTTTGAATATCATGAAACACACTGTGATTAGAGTAGGAATGGATATAATATGCATGTAACATGGCTCATTTCATAACAAGGCCATTCTTGGATTCTATAGAAAATAGTATGATTTAATATCAAGGTGGGTCTAAGGATAAAGGTCTTAATAATAATAAAAATTCAATCATGTTAAAAGTGATTCTGTATATTTTTATCCTTAATAAGATTCCAAGAAAGTTCTTGAAGAGAACATGCCTGAGTCTCTCAAGAAATATACTATAGAATAGAATGGGAAATATTTGGTTTAGAAATTTTTTTAGTAATTATAACATATGATTTGGGAAAATTATGTATATAATTCACAAAAATAATAAACCAACCCATATAAATTTCATAAATTCAAAACATGTTAAATCTATGAAGAATTTCATCTATAATTATCAAATTATTTCTAAAAATCGTGATTTTTCAAATTCATCCCCACATGATTAAATTTAATCATTCAATTCCCATTTTACACATCTAATCATGTCAACAATGAAATTTAAAATTGGTATAATGATTATTCTAAGCAAGTTCTATGTCTCTTATGTTGATTCTAGAGTTCAAAGGTACAAAGTGGGGTATAAAATTTGTTTTAAAGGTTATAATAAAATTTGAAATTGCAGGGGTAAAATAAAATAAATAATTTAAACTCATACTCCCTTTTTTATGATGCTTAAATTCAGGTCACATGGGTTTTATTCACTCTGTTCTATTCTGAAGCAATTCACGATGTGAATCCTTTTCATGGAGTGAATTTAATATTTATAGTTCTTAATATGTAGCATTTTTCATCATGAATTTCAATTTTACAGTGAGAATATTTTTTATGACATGAATTCTCTTTTCACATCATGAGTCAACTTTGGATAGCCTATTAAATATCTTCATGATGATTTTTTCATTAGCATGATAAACTTTCAAAATAAAACTTCTCATTAAAGAATAAATACCATGCCATTAAAGTTTAAAAAGAATGAGGAATAAATATGCATCATAATTTATTCCTAAAATAATAATTTAAATTTAATGTACAAGAAATAAAATAAAATAAATAAGAGATAAAGCATGGTTTGATCCCCCAAGTGGGCCCTGGGTTTTGACGGCCTCCAGAAGGGCAGTGCTAGCTATCATCCATAGTCTATTAGTGGGTGAATTTTCTTATATTTGAACCACCACAAGTTTCCTTTTATAACTTTCACTTATTATTATTGGTTTTGGAGGACTCCATGGATAGAGTGCACTAGATACTCCCCCTTCATAATGATGTGAAACTTGCATGGCGAGGTAAGGATGAAGTGGATACTCTAATTAGTCAACTACTACTTTTAAATCATCTTTTTCACTCTCAAGTGCCTTCTCAAAGTATGTTTCATGGATGTAATAATCAATGGAAAAGTGGGAGTGTAATTTTATTTGGAAAATTTTTAAATTTGAATAATTAATATCAAAATTTTCCCCTTTTATGTATGTCACTTGTGTCTTTGTTTCTTCAGGAATATCTAGTTGGATCTATTCTTGTTCTCCCTCTAGTAAGTGTGCAATATATTCAAGGAGCTCCATATGTTCCTCAACAGGTTCATTTTTTTCATCATCTTCCTCCAAGGAAAAATAAGTGTCAACCGAATTTGTAAATTTTAAATAGTGGGGGGTGATACACAATTCAAATTTAGAAAATTTAAATGAAATGGGGTTTAAGAAATGATCATCTCTCTGAGATAATTTGGATTAAATTTCTCCTATAGTGTAAATTGCCTCTTAGAGTTGATTTGTAGTGGTGGATGAAGGTAGGTAGTTAGGATTCTACATCCTCTCTTTTAATTCTACCACTTTAGTGGTGTATCATTCCATAGCTAGATATAGGTGTAGAGGTTCTCACTTTTCTTCAACATTGTAAGGTTTGGAGAGATTATATTATACTACATACTCATTCTATAAGTTATCTAGATCTTGTTTATATCCCACACATAGTTTGGAAGGCATGTCATCATCATTAATATCCTCTATAAATGGTTCATCAATGTGGAAAGGATATTCACATACCTCCTCCTTTACCTCCTCAGGTTTTTAAACTTCAAAGATCATTGGGGAAATTTCTTTCACTACTTTATAAGGCTCTTGCTTCAGTTTCTTCTTTATTTTTTCCATTTGGATCTTCATATGTTTTATATTCTCTTCAATCTATTGCAACTAGCCTTTTATATTTTCATTAGCCACTTTTTCCTAATATTTCACCAGATTAAATTCTTCACAAAGGTTAGGAGGAACCTAGGAAGACTCTATCTGTGTCTTGACCATTTATTGATAAAAATATGGGAATTACTCTTAGAGTTCGATCAATTATTTGTCTAATAATTCAACTATTGGGATCTCAAGGGTCAATTTTTGGTACTGGATTAGGTCCTTTAATTCCTCTTCCATTACAATTTGGCTTCGTGATCCCCTAATCTGTCTAAAAAATATACCAACTCCACCCTCTGTAGAGCAGTGTGTGTTAGAAGTTTTTTTTAATTTAATTAATTTTTTTCAATTTTAAAAAACAAATAAAATTATTTAAAAAAAATAAAAAAAGAAATTAGTGAAATAAATAACTTCTTATCTCCCTAGAAACAACACCGGTTTTGATGCGCCTATCGTAGTGCGATACAAAACCAAATTTGTTTTCCTAGTGCAGCATAGTGACTGACTAGGGTTATCTCACTTGAGGATATTTTTAGTCAGTTCAACCACTAATTTTTAATTCACCTAAACTACTTATTTTTTTATTAATTTATTAAAATAATGAAATTTTGGGTTTTTGGGTTTTGTAAAAAAAATTCAATACAAAACTAAAACCTAAATGCAAATGCAAAACAGATTAAATACAGGGTAGAAAGGTCATAGTCATAGGGTTTGGTTATGAAGGTTCCTTAATTATTAAATTCAATTTAATAATTCATCCTTCCTTACATTGATTGTTATTTCCTACCTTGAGAGTGATTTTTAGCATGCTTAGGAAATCTATTTGGCACACCAAATTTCACCTCCTCTTCGTAGAATATAAGAATGTATTTAAGATTAATTCCATGGTGGATGGTCTCTGCACCTGTTCACTTCTCTCTCATTCACCACAAATTATATTAAAAAATTTAAATAATTAAGGTGTAATAATTAAGAATTTCACAAAACCTCTCCTAAGGCCAAGACTAAGATTAGTCACTTGTCATTTCAAAGTTCAAGAGATCACGGTGGAAAGATAGAAGATATATATGTGTGTGTGTGTGTGTGTGTGTGTATTTATGTATGAATGTATTTATGTATTTATATATGCATGTATATATGTATGTATATATGGAAGAGTAATGAAAGGATAAATGGGAAACACTTGAATTAAAATATGATTATGCATTACATGGGAAAAAAATTAAAAAACAAAATGCAGAAAGGAAAACTAAAAGTAGGAGTAGAAATGACACACTCTTGTCATAGGGCATGGAAAAAAAATTAAATTTCCTAAGTGTAGTCTAGTGATTAACCCTAGGAAGTCTCCTGAAGAGGAGTGCACACAAAATCAGTTTGTCACTTTAAAATGAGGGTAAAAATGTTGTGTTTTTGAAATAAAATTTGAAATTCAAATGATTGAAAAACTATGATATTAAAAAGGGTTATTAGTTCGGGGTCAGTTTCCTAATTTTAATTCTATCCTTTTTCAATTTAATTCAATCATATTCTTCTTTGTTGATTAAAGTGAGTTTCCACAATCATTTCCTCTCACTTCCATGGTGAAATTATGATGGTGAGAGAAAACCTTACCAAGATCTCGGTTTGGTCAACTCTCCTTCCATGTGTAAAATAGTTTTATTGAATATCCTTAATTGAAATGGGCAATACCCTATCGGGTTTTTTTATCCCAAACAATCAAGAACATTCAATACACCTTTTACACGTACTGACGATCGCTGAGTACTTCAACACTAATTTCTGGTCTATTCCATCGTATATAAACAAGAAATTCGTGGAGAGAGATAATGATTATTTTAGTAAGGTAAAAAATCAATAATGGAATTAAAATTCAAGAACGATCACACTTGATAATAAAATCTTCTATATTAAATTGAAAACAACTTTGAAGAAGAAAGAAATTTCATTCAATTACGTTCAAGAACTCAAGAATTACAACATAGAAAACCAACCCTTCCCCAATCACTCCAAATGTTTACCCCACCATGGTACGGGTAATCTGGATGAATGGGGAAGAATAAGGAATTAAAAAACTATGAAAAATAAAATAAATAAAAGATAAATCTGAAAAGTTCTCCTTCTTGGTGTCCCAAAAGGAATGGGATAGAGAATGGGATGGTTTGAGAGGGTGGAACTCTCCTCCTTTTATAGCCAAAATTTTTCCCCCGAATGTCTACACATTGTATCCCCATTAAATGACATCTTCACGTGTTGAGACCTTCTTCAATGTAGTTCATAATTATCTTGGAATTTTACCCTCAAAATATTAGCAGATTTGGAGAATTATTCCGAGAGTTATGCCCATTTTACTCCCACAATTTATTCTGTTCAGTCAGACACGGCAAATCGAAAACCTCCAAATTAGGATGATTTAATGACCCTTAAAACGGCCAATTCCGAAGGCCTTCCTTTCATGAAATATGTTCTAAAACTCCTTTTTCATCCACCCATCTAATATAACAACAATTGGTCCAACCAAGAATTATTTATGGACCCCATACCAAAAATCGGCAGAACTGTAAACAGTTTTCATGAGACAACTTGTGAGATTCTTTTGAGCTTTCATATGGTCGATTCAGATTTTGGTCCAAAAATAGTAAATGAATACCTGGATGTTTAGAATATGAAAAAAATAATTTTTCAATTTGGATTAGTGTAGAATATTTTATGGCCAAACTACATAATTAATTTAAAACAGTTAAAAATCTGAAATGGACTATTTTTAATGTTCAGCTCAAAATAACACCAATATCATAAAAATGAATCAATTCACCTTAGAGTAACACTTTTTTGGGTTTAAAACAATTAAATTTAATTTAAATTTAATTGAAAATATTTTCTCTATCAATTCCCCAACACTTAGCACTTGGACTCCTGGTCAAGTAAAAATAAAATCAAATCAAATCCAAAACACATGCCAATGAGATATACCAAATCAATACCAAGAAAAAAAAGATATCATGCCTCATCAAAAACAATTATTTCAAGTTCTCTATTTTAGATTATTTAAAATATTTACACTTCATTTCTTATCCCATGCACACAAAACACCTACCTCACGTGAATTTTCTCTCATCTCACAATTGTAAATGCTCAATAAGGATTTTCTCATCCAAACTCACACAAGAGTCACCATAGGATTGATAAATTCCTACTTCTCCACCTGATGTGATTCAAGGACATGTGTTTCTCATGAGGACTTTTCAAGGTTGTTTAGTGGATTCTGGTTGGTAGGATTTAGATGTTAAAAATTCTGATGCCGAAAAAGGAGGGATTGGATCTTTTTGAAGCAAAATTGCAAGATTATAATTATCACTCAAACATGGTCTACTTATCTTACCCTTTGTATAAAATAGGATCCACTATCATTCAATCAACTCAGGATTTCAGCAAAAAAAATCAATCTTTTCAAACATGGTTTTTCTTGAAAGCTCCAGATAGGCACATCTTTTTTTTACATCATAAGCTCCAGAAAGGCACAACTTCTCTTATCATGAAAGCTCCAAAAAAGGCATAGCCTTTAACAAAATGAAATATTAAATAGAAACATAATCTCTTCAACATTTTATATTCCGCCAAAAGTATCACCAAATGAGGTAGTACACCAAAATACATCTTCCCCACACTTAAGTTCAACTAGATCATGCAATTTCACTTATAGAGCAGGTTGGATAGGGAAAATTGGCTTGTAATGTGGCTAACCTAACAGAATATTCATGACTACTAGGGGATATGATTAATGTATAAGTTAGGCCATAATTAATAGGATTATTTTGAAAAGGGATCTTCAACCCAAATAAATGCCTCAATCATTTAAAACACACGTACCCCAAACCCTCAAGTTTTGAAAAGAATAAATCAAATTCTGGTTAAAGAAAGTGTGGTCTAGTTCTCTCAAGAAATGAGGTGAATGAAAATAATATGACAAAAAATTGTTCACAAGCCTCACAGAAAAGTGATTTCAAAGATATATACAGTGAAATATGGCATGGGATTCAAAAATGAGTGTACTTTTCATGAATTTCCAAAATATTTGAACTTGAAACAAAGTCATTTCAGTATTCATTTAAGCTCAATTTCATGGAATATATTGATTAAATCATTGAAATAGGTTTTAAAAATGGTAATGATAATAATTTAAGTTCAAAAGATTCAAAAACACACAAAATTTTATAAATAAACACACACAAATTCTAAAAACACACAATTTTGTTTTTTGAAAAAAAAAACAAACACAAAATGAAAATACTAAACTACAAAGGTTCCCTCCCCCAAACTTAAATGATGAATTGTCCTAAATTAATTCAAGTGGGTTTAACATGTATACCAATTTTAAAATGAATCACAATAGCAAGAAAGTATAAATGAGAGTTACAACCTAACTTATTTGTAGTGCAACATTGAGTTAAGCTCCTAAGTGTTGCACTCTAAAAAACTAGAAAACAATTTAAAAACATAACATAAGAAATTTATTAAAAGAAATTAAAATAGAATAAGGATAAATCTTGGTTTAATCCCCCAAGTGGGCCCTGGGTTTTGACTGCCTCTAGAGGGGCAGTTCAAATCGGTTATGCCCAATCTGATGGTGGGTGAGGTTTCTTGCTCATAAACCAACAAAAACTTTTCTTTCCCGGATGAACTTCTTCCTTTTTCATGAGGACTCCATGGATATATCATATCAAGTCCACCTCCATGATAATTACATAATACTTGAAAGGTGGTGGTAGGATAATGAATGAGTCCTCTTCCTTTTTGGTTTCTACTTTCACAACATCTTCTTTATGCTCCAGTGGTTGTTGAAGGTATTCTACATCAATAGAAAAATCAAAGGGAATGTTAGAATGTAATTCTATTTGAAAAAAATTAAAGCATGATGTGTTAATATCAAATTCTTCCCTTTTAATTTCTACGTATTATGTCTCTATTTCCTCAGGAAAATCCACTTTGATCTTCTCTTGAACACCCTCTAATAAATTTTCAACATGTTCGGGGAGCTCCAAATGTTCCTCTTCAGATGAATCTTCTTTTTCATCATCTTCCTCCAAGGAAATACATGTATTCGATGAGTCTCAAAAATTAAAACAAGGTAAGGTAATACTAAATTCATTTTCAAAAAAATAAATAGATAATGAGTTCATGAAAATATTATCTCCCTGAGTTTGTTCATCATTAATCTCTTCTTCAATGGACAACACCTCATGGAGTTTAGTAGTACCAGGTAGAGGCAGGTAGTCAGTCTCCACTATATCTTGGATATCCATAGAAAAATCAGGGATGACTAATGGGGGGTCTTCTTGGACCCTGGAAACTTCATAAAATTCTGGAAATTATTGGGAGAACTCAGTTAGCTTTCGGGCCATCTCCTCAAAAAAATCTGCGTTCATGTCCTCCCTTAGTCCATCAATGAATTATTTGAATGTTTTATCATCATTATTTATTTTCCAAAATAACCTCACCTATATAGAAATAGAAGAAACTCCATCCTCTATATAAAAGTTTGAGTCAATAATTGGTTCATTTATCAGTGGGTAATTGTTCCATGAATTAAAGAAATAGTCATTTGAAAACAACATGGAAAGTGTTTTTTTTAATTTGAAAAGAATCAAATATTTATAATTTGATTATGGCACTACCTCCTCAGAAATGGGGCCAAGTTTGATGCACGCCTGTCATAGGGCATCGAAAAACATTTTTTAAATTTCATAAGTAAAGTCTAGTGATTAACCCTAGGAAGTATCCTGAAGAGGAGTGCACACAAAATCAGTTTGTCACTTTAAAACGAGGGTAAAAATGTTGTGTTTTTTAAATGAAATTTGAAATTCAAATGATTGAAAAATTATGATATTAAAAAGGGTTATTAGGTTGGGGTCGATTTCATAATTTTAATGCTATCCTTGTTCAATTTAATTCAATCCACTTCTTATTTTTTGATTAAAGTTAGTTTCCACGATCGTTTCCTCTCACTTCCTTGGTGAAATTATGATGGTGAGAGAAAACCCTACCAAGATCTCAGTTTGGTCAACTCTCCTTCCATGTGTAAAATAGTTGTATTGAATATCCTTAATTGAAATGGTCAATACCCGATCGGGTTTTGTTTATCCCAAACAATCAAGAACATTCACTACAACTTTTACACATACTGAAGATCGTCGAGTACTTCACCACTAATTTCCAGTCTATTCCATCGTATATAAACCAGAAATTAGTGGAAGGAGATAATGATTATTTTACCAATAGAAAAAATCAATAATGGAATTAAAATTCAAGAACGATCTCACTTGATAATAAAATCCGATATATGAAATTGAAAACAACTTTGAAGAATAAGAAATTTCATTCAATTACTTTCAATAACTCAAGCATTACAATATACAAAATCAACCCTTCCCCAATCACTCCAAATGTTTACCCCACCATGGTAAGGTTAATCGAGATGAATGGGGAAGAATAAGGCATTAAAAATCTATGAAAAAGAAAATAAATAAAAGGGAAATCCGAAAAGTTCTCCTTCTTGGTGTCCCGGAAGGAATAGGATGGAGAATGGGATGCTTTGAGGGGGTGGAGCTATCCTCCTTTTATAGCCATAATTTGTCCCCTGAATGTTGACACATTTTAGCCCCATTAAATGACATATTCTGTAAAGACCCGTAAAATTCAAGGGAAATTTTTTCTTAATTTTCTTTGGAATTTTACAAGAACGCAGTTTCTAACAGAACTTGATTCCGAGGCCCGGAGTGCTCGGAATCAATTTCCGAAGTTTGGCTCGGGTACGTTCAGTGAACGAACGAGCGGGTTTTCCTATCTTTTGAATCGGTGCTTGGAATTGAAATCCGATGGCACCGATGAACTCGCAACGTCGGTAATCACTTAAGGGAACCTTTACCGTAGTTGCATTTGTGCGGAAGAAGAATTTAATTAATGGGGTTTAATTAAGAAGTAAATAAAATTGTTGGATCAATTTTATATCAAGGCGGTTAATATCTCCCATGGGAAGTTGGTGGTGGGGACCACATCCACCCAACTTCCCATGTGTGGATAATTGAAAGGGTGGGGCCCACACGAGCCCCAACCTTTCACCTTCCCCCTTTAAACTCCTTAACCCCCCCCCCCCATTTAAGTCTTGCCAACTTAACTCCTCATTTATTTTTACAACTCATGTTAATAACTTGAGTGAGTTAAGTGTGGGTTTTTATTTTCAAACTCTTAAATTTTCAAAAGCCTTTCTGTGATAATAAAATAAGTTGGGAGCTTATTTTATTTGGGTTAGTTTTGGGTTGTTTGAGAGCTTTTGGAGAGAAAGCTAAAGGAAGTCTTCTTCTTCTTCAACTTCGATGAAGAACGCAAAGAACACCGTTCTTCAACGAAGAACATCTCCGCCAAAGAACGCGACGTCTACTTCCAACGACGTTTCCTCTTCGAACGCACCTCGACGACAATGGAATCAACATTCATTTCCCGCGACTCCCGACCTCTGCGACGATCGTCTTCCGCGGCTCGATTGATGTGCATCGTTCCTGAACCGAGGTAGGGGTTTGAATATTTTTAAGTTGGTGATTTCTTTCATTCGAATAAGAAAGATAAATCTGACGGCCATGTTCCAATTTTTATTTAAATTAAAAATTGTGAAGGTTAAATGTTTTACGTTTCGGCCAACTGCTATCGAGATGACGGGAGGGGATCGTTCCGAACAAACACGGCTGATACCCCTCCCCCCTTTTTGCTATTCTTCATTTTGATTAGCGAAGACGGTAATGCATCGTTGCACCGCGCTTGAGAAAAAGGAGACGTGAACGATGCGGGCCACGACGAAGAAACGCGACGTCGTCGCGCTGCGTCAAGGGTATGAACGAGGACGTAGCCGGAATCGGGCCGCAGAGGAAGGACGCGGCGTCGTCACGCCGCGCCGGATGAATTTGCAGCCATCCTGGAAGTAGCGGCCGGAAAAACCACCCACCGGAGAATTCGAAGAAGGTGGCCGGAACTCCGGCCGCCGGCGCCGGAAGGCGCAGGACCACGGGGTCCCGCGGCGAGAAACCGGTCGGCCCTGCACTGGCTGGCCGTTACAGGGGAAAAGCCGGGGGGTTACACCCCCCGGGTTGCACACGTGGCGCGGCCCCTTAAAGGGAGCCGCCATTTTGAAATAAAGGAGGGGTGTAGCCCCTCTCTTGGGTGCGCTCGTACGGCCCGCTGGCCGTGCTGGCCGCGCCGCCGCGCCGGGCTGGACCGGGTCACCGCCCGGGCCGGGTTGACCCGGTTCGGCCGACCCAGGGGGTACTGGGTCGGGCCGGGCCGGGCCCAGACCCCCTAATTTCAGACTACTTTCGGTCAAATGCCCATATCTTGGGCTACGGACCTCTGATCGAGACACCGTCAGTTGCGTAGCGATCCTTGGAACGAGACGGTCGTTTCAATATATCTCACTCAAGGTTTCGGGATACTTTGAGTTCGGTCGGGTTGGTTCGTACACGAAACAAACCGGGCCCTCGGAGTGGAAACGCTCATATCTTGAGCTTCGGACGTCCGATCGACGTGTCGTCGACTTTGTTGTTTTCCTCTAAGTGAGACGGAACTTTTGGCATACTCTGCCCGAGGTTTGGACGCATGTGGAGTATGGTCGGGTTGGTTTTTCCTTAAAAATCAACCGGGACCCTGTGACGAAAAAGCCAATAACTCTCAAACCAGGTGTCCGATTGACGCGCCGTCTGCGACGTTGAGTTCCTGTTGACGATACGGAACTTTTGGATACATTAACTCTGGACTTTGTGTCAGTTGATGTATCAGCCTCTCAGCTCGTGGAGCGGACCCTCCCGAATGAGCTTGTTGTGTGCGGGAACCCTAGTGTTGGCTGCGACTTCGACGACGACGACTGTGCAGAGATCCTTAGTGGACTGCGACGATGAAGAGTGCTGGTCTTGTATCCTATGTGGGTCCCAGCTGTGCTGGTCTTGTATCCTATGTGGGTCCCAGCTTAGATGATTCAGCGCTGGTCTTGTATCCTATGTGCGTCCCAGCATAGATGAATCAATGAAGAGTGTTGGTCTTGTATCCTATGTGGGTCCCAGCCGTGCTGGTCTTGTATCCTATGTGGGTCCCAGCTTAGATGATTCAGTGCTGGTCTTGTATACTATGTGGGTCCCAGTATAGATGAATCAATGAAGAGTGTTGGTCTTGTATCCTATGTGGGTCCCAGCTGTGCTGGTCTTGTATCCAATGTGGGTCCCAGCTTAGATGATTCAGTGCTGGTCTTGTATCCTATGTGGGTCCCAGCTGTGTTGGTCTTGTATCCTATGTGGGTCCCAGCTTAGATGATTCAGTGCTATTCTTGTATCCTATGTGGGTCTCAGCATAGAAGAATCAATGAAGACAGCTGGTCTTGTATCCTCAGTGGGTCCCAGCTTAGATGATTCAGTATCTATATCTGATGATCCCTTTCACCTTTTCGACGAAGTATACCTGTGTGAGATGAATCCTGTGTTACTCTCCTTTGTGGATTGTGTTGAACTATCCTATGTGGATTTACTATTTACTCTCCTTTGTGGATTGTGTTGAACTATCTTATGTGGATTTACTGTTTACTTTCCTTTGTGGATTGTGTTGAGTTATCCTTTGCGGATTACTTTTTCTCTCCTTCGTGGATTGTGTTGTGCTATTCTGTGTGAGTATACGTTTTGCTTTCCTGTGTGGACTGGGTTGTGCTTGGGCTCGGATGTTGGAGCCGAACGGGAATTGATGACTTAGGTATATGTATTGGAATATACCTAAGCAGTGTCGGTTGTTACTTCGTGATTGTATCTTTCCTTTGTGGTTTATCCTTTGTGGATTTTGGGAGACCTTCGAGGGTCTCGGGGACCCTACTGAGTAGCTTATACTCACCCCTGCACGGGCTATGCCCACACTTCGTTGTGTTGGTTGCAGACGACGGACATCACTGATAGTGGTGGAGGCTTGCGGAGCCGGACGGTACCTAGAGGTGGACCACTGGGCGGGACGTACTCAGAGCGGACGGCTGGACCGAGGAGCTGTGGAGGCTATCTGTGCTCGCCCTTCAGGTGGGACTTCCAGAGGACGGCTCGATTCTGCGGCTTTTCTTTTCAGTTGTTGTTTTCCCCTTTCAATTGTACTTTACAGTTGGGATTGTATTTCCGGCCCCTTTTACTTTTAGCATAGCTTATTACAGTTTTTACTTAGTGTTTACTCTTTCCGCTTGCTTACTCTGTGATGTTTGTTTACTTTACAAAGGCAATGTCTTCCCTGTTTATCGGGATTTACGCCTTGGTGCTAGTCGTCAGCCCCTGGCCTATGGAAGGCGGGCTTGGGGTAGTCACGACACGGGCCCCGAGGACGGGTCGTGACAAATTGGTATCATAGGAGTTCGGTTCTACCGCAGACTCTGATCTTTATTCTGTGTGAAGCAATAGTGTTCAGCGTATTGGGTGTGGTTATCAGTCCAGGGAGTCCAGTGTTGGTGCGGCAGCCTACGTATCCGTACACCAGGACCCTGACTTCTAATTTCCGACTTAATGCATGAAAACATTGATTGCATGTGTGTTCAAGTTTTCTTTGTGATTACTTGTGTCAGCTCACCAGGTATATTGTTATGACCGTGGCGCACCTGTTTCCTTTTCAGGATGGCCCCACGACGGCAGCCAGCTAGGGTTCCGAGAGTCGAGCGTGACGACAGCCCACCGAGCGACGAGGCCTCGGTGCAGGGCCCTTTGTCAGCAGTGGCACCGGCGGTAGCTCTACCCGCCGAGCCACCGATGCTTCCAGCACCAGCTGCTGGCGATGCACGTCGCCTCAGTGCACTGCATGAGTTCCAGCGCCAGCGACTGCCCAGGTTCCGCGGGGAGACGGACCCCCAGGTAGCCGAGGACTGGCTGGAGGCAGTAGTGAGAGTTTTTTTATTAGTGAGGACACCAGCAGACCTCATGGTGATCCTCGCAGCGAGCCTACTGCACGCGGTAGTGGGCCGATGGTGGAGCTTGATGCTCCAGGTGCACGATGAGGCATCTCTACTCTGGACAGACTTTGAGAGCCTCTTCCGCTCAGAGTTTGTCCCAGCCACCCTCTATGCGGTGCGCATCCAAGAGCTGCTACAGCTACGGCAGGGCAGCATGACAGTGGCCCAGTACTCGGCGAGATTTACTGATCTCTCGCGCTACTCCACAGATATGGTACGGGACCCGTTCTTCCGGGCCCGGACCTTCAAGAAGGGACTGAGGCACGAGATCAGGGCTTCGATGATCTCCCTCAACATTCCAACACAGGCAAAGGTGTTGGAGAGAGCCCTTCTAGTGGAGATTTTTCTCGCCGAGCAGGCTCCAGTGACAGGGCCCTCCGCAGGACAGCCCGTAGCAGGGTCTTCTGCAGCTGGCAGTAGACATGTGACGCAGAGGTCCAAACGGGCCAGACCATCAGATGGGCAGTCTCAGGATGAAGATTCAGTTGTGCGGGGCACCCGAAGGAGAGCCAGCTACATGAGGGGCAAGCATTGCTACGCATGCAGCGGGCAAGGTCACATGGCTCGAGACTGCCTGACTCATCTTACAGATGAGCAGCAGGTGGTAGAGAGACCTCCCAGACAGAGGTTCGTCCACGGTGGTCCGCAGGGTGTAGGCGGACGAGGCAGAGGAGATGGCTGAGTAGCAGATGGTGGGCGACACTTCAAGGTGTTGCCACCACCACCACCAGGAGGTCCACCCCGACCGCAGGGAGTTAGTGGACATGCGAGAGCTCAGCTTCAGGCAGCTGAGGCCTTCGATCATGGAGCTCTGGGAGCAGATGGACAGGAGTGGAACTAGTGGATACGTCTTTTGTACTTCTAGTTCCTTGTTGTTGTTGTGTAGTGTCTTTGTATTATTAGCTGCAATAGTAAAAGACGCTTACCTTTGTGATGTTTTCATTCCTGTCCTCTTTTGTGTTGTTACTAAGAGGTTCCAGTTTAGACTGTTGACTTGACCCTCACTTGTGAGACATCTACTGGAGGAGACCCAGTTACCACACACTAATGCCGACAGTGTGACTCAACCCTTGGAGGCGAGAGTAACGGTTGGATCTCTTGGTAGTAGCGTCGAGGCCTTACGACGTCATCTTTGGTATGGATTAGTAATATCCATGTCGGGATTGACTGTATTAGGCAAAGGAAGTGGTTTATCCAGGGGATGAGACCAGATTTCTCTTATCGGAAAAGAAGAAATCTTAGCAGTTCTTGTGGGATCAGAGAAGGTCCAGGTCATCCAGGAGCGGATGAGGACAGCTCAGAGCCGGCAGAAGTCATACGCTGATAGGAGGCGGAGGCCACTAGAGTTCGAGGATGGAGACCATGTCTTCTTGCGTGTCTCACCTCGACGTGGATTACGGAGATTTGGCCAAGGTGGCAAGTTATCTTCGCGCTTCATCGGACCCTTCCAGGTCCTCAGCAGGATTGGCGAGGTGGCTTATCGTCTGGCTCTACCACCTCAGTTGAACCGGGTGCACAACGTCTTCCACGTATCTTAGCTGAGGAGATACGTGCATGACCTGATGCATATCATTGACCATGGGGACCTTGATGTCGATGATGGGGCAACTTTTGCAGAAGTCCCAGTGGAGATCGAGGATCGATAGGAGCGGGTCCTACGTGGATGTTCAATTCCTCTAATGCGCATCAGATGGCAGCACGGAAACCTCCAGGAGAGCACTTGGGAGCGGGAGGCTCAGATGCGTGCTCAGTACCCTCATTTGTTTCCCTAGTTTTGATGTATCTTTACGGGGAAGTAAAGCCCTGAAGTGGGAGTAATGTAAATACCCGTAAAATTCAAGGGAAATTTTTTCTTAATTTTCTTTGGAATTTTACAAGAATGCGGTTTCTGACGGCACTTGATTCCGAGGCCCGGAGTGCCTGGAATCAATTTCTGAAGTTTGGCTTGGGTACGTTCAGTGAACGAACGAGCGGGTTTTCCTATCTTTTGAACCGGTGCTCGGAATTGAAATCCGATGGCACCGATGAACTCGCAACGCCGGTAATCTCTTAAGGGAACCTTTACCGTAGTTGCGTTTGTGCGGAAGAAGAAGTTAATTAATGGGGTTTAATTAAGAAGTAAATAAAATTGTTGGATCAATTTTATATCAAGGAGGTTAATTTCTCCCATGGGAAGTTGGTGGTGGGGCCCACATCCACCCAACTTCCCATGTGTGGATAATTTAAAGGGTGGGGCCCACATGAGCCCCATCCTTTAACCTTCCCCCTTTAAACTCCTTAACCCCCCCCCCCCATTTAAGTCTTGCCAACTTAACTCCTCATTTATTTTTACAACTCATGTTAATAACTTGAGTGAGTTAAGTGTGGGATTTTATTTTCAAACTCTTAAATTTTCAAAAGCCTTTTTGTGATAATAAAATAAGTTGGGTGCTTATTTTATTTGGGTTAGTTTTGGGTTGTTTGAGAGATTTTGGAGAGAAAGCTAAAGGAAGTCTTCTTCTTCTTCAACTTCGACGAAGAACGTGAAGAACACCGTTCTTCAACGAAGAACATCTCCGCCGAAGAACGCGACGTCTACTTCCAACGACGTTTCCTCTTCGAACGCACCTCGACGACAACGGAATCGACGTTCGTTTCCCGCGATGCCCGACCTCCGCGACGCTCGTCTTCCGCGGCTCGATTGACGTGCATTGTTCCTGAACCGAGGTAGGGGTTTGAATCTTTTTAAGTTGGTGATTTCTTTCATTCGAATAAGAAAGATAAATTTGACGGCCATGTTCCAATTTTTATTTAAATTAAAAATTGTGAAGGTTAAATGTTTTACGTTTCGGCCAACTGCTATCGAGATAACGGGAAGGGATCGGTCTGCACAAACACGGCTGATACCCCTCCCCCCTTTTTTCTATTCTTCGTTTTTATTAGAGAAGACGGTAATGCATCGTTGCACCGCGCTTGAGCAAAAGGAGACGTGAACGATGCGGGCCACGATGAAGAAACGCGACGTTGTCGCGCTGCGTCAAGGGTACGAACGAGGCCGCGGCGGAAGGACGCGGCGTCGTCACACTGTGCCGGACGAATTTGCAGCTATCCTGGAAGTAGCGGCCGGAAAAACCACCCACCGGAGAATTCGAAGAAGGCGGCCGAAACTCCGGTTGCCGGTGCCGGAAGGCGTGGGACCACGGGGTCCCGCGGCGAGAAACCGGCCGGCCCTGCGCTGGCCGGCCGTTACAGGGGAAAAGCTGGGGGGTTACACCCCCCGGGTTGTACACGTGGTGCGGCCCCTTAAAGGGGGCCGCCGTTTTGAAATAAAGGAGGGGCGTAGCCCCTCCCTTGGGCGCGCTCGCGCGGCGCGCTGGCCGCGCCGCCGCGTCGCCGGCCGGGCCTGGCTTCCGGGCCGGGCCGGGTCGTCGGGCCGGGCCGGGTCGTCGGACCGGGTCGCCGCCCGGGCCAGGTTGACCCAGTTCGGCCGACCCAGGGGGTACTGGGTCGGGCCGGGCCGGGCCCAGACCCCCTAATTTCGGACTACTTTCGGTCAAATGCCCATATCTTGGGCTACAGACCTACGATCGATGCACCGTCAGTTGCGTAGTGATACTTGGAACCAGACGGTCGTTTTGGTATATAGCACTCAAGGTTTCGGGATACTTTGAGTATGGCCGGGTTGGTTCGTACACGAAACCAGCCGGGCCCTCGGAGCGGAAACGCTCATATCTTGAGCTTCGGACGTCCGATCGACGTGCTGTCGACTTTGTTGTTTTCCTCTAAGTGAGACGGAACTTTTGGCATACTCTGCCCAAGGTTTGGACGCATGTGGAGTATGGTCGGGTTGGTTTTGCCTTAAAAACCAACCGGGCCCCTAGGACGAAAATGCCAATAACTCTCAGACCAGGCGTCCGATTGACGCGCCGTCTGCGACGTTGAGTTCCTGTTGACGATACGGAACTTTTGGATACATCAACTCTGGACTTTGTGTCAGTTGATGTATCAGACTCTCGGCTCGTGGAGCGGACCCTCCCGAACGAGCTTGCTGTGTGCGGGAACCCTAGTGCTGGCTGCGACTTCGATGACGACGACTGTGCAGAGATCCTCAGTGGACTGCGACGATGAAGAGTGCTGGTCTTGTATCCTATGTGGGTCCCAGCTGTGCTGGTCTTGTTTCCTATTTGGGTCCTAGCTTAGATGATTCAGTGCTGGTCTTGTATCCTATATGGGTCCCAGCATAGATGAATCAATGAAGAGTGTTAGTCTTGTATCCTATGTGGGTCCCAGCCGTGCTGGTCTTGTATCTTATGTGGGTCCCAGCTTAGATGATTCAGTGCTAGTCTTGTATCTTATGTGGGTCCCAGCATAGATGAATCAATGAATAGTGCTGGTCTTGTATCCTATGTGGGTCCCAGCTGTGCTGGTTTTGTATCCTATGTGGGTCCCAGCTTAGATGATTCAGTGCTGGTCTTGTATCCTATGTGGGTCCCATCATAGATGAATCAATGAAGAGTGATGGTCTTGTATCCTATGTGGGTCCCAGCTGTGCTGGTCTTGTATCCTATGTGGGTCTCAGCTTAGTTGATTCAGTGCTGGTCTTGTATCCTATGTGGGTCCCAGCATAGATGAATCAATGAAGACAGCTGGTCTTGTATCCTTAGTGGGTCATAGCTTAGATGATTCAGTATCTATATCTGATCATCCCTTTCACCTTTTTGACGAAGTATACCTGTGTGAGCTGAATCCTGTGTTACTCTTCTTTGTGGATTGTGTTGAACTATCCTATGTGGATTTACTGTTTACTCTCCTTTGTGGATTGTGTTGAACTATCCTGTGTGGATTTACTATTTACTTTCCTTTGTGGATTGTGTTGAGCTATCCTTTGTGGATTACTTTTACTCTCCTTCGTGGATTGTGTTGTGCTATTCTGTGTGAGTATACGTTTTGGTTTCCTGTGTGGACTGGGTTGTGCTTGGGCTCGGATGTTGGAGCCAAACGGGAATTGATGACTTAGGTATATGTAGGGGCATATACCTAAGCAGTGTCGGTTGTTACTTTGTGATTGTATCTTTGATTTGTGGTATATCCTTTGTGGATTTCGGGAGACCTTCGGGGGTCTTGGGGTCCCTACTGAGTAGCTTATACTCACCCCTGCACGGGCTATGCCCGCACTTCGTTGTGTTGGTTGCAGACGATGGACATCGCTGATCGTGGTGGAGGCTTGCGGAGCAGGAGGGTACTTGGAGGTGGACCACTGGGCGGGATTTACTCGGAGTGGACGGCTGGACCGAGGAGCTATGGAGGCTATCTGTGCTCTCCCTTCAGGTGGGACTTCCATAGGACGGCTCGACGCTGCGGATTTTCTTTTCAATTGTTGTTTTCCCCTTTCATTTGTACATTACAGTTGGGCTTGTATTTCCGGCCCCTTTTACTTTCAGCACAGCTTGTTACAGTTTTTACTTAGTGTTTACTCTTTCTGCTTGCTTACTCTGTGATGGTTGTTTACTTTACAAAGGCAATGCCTTCCCTGTTTATCGGGATTTACGCCTTGGTGCTAGTCGCCAGCCCCTGGCCTATGGAAGGCGGGCTTGGGGTAGTCACGACACGGTCCCTGAGGAAGGGTCATGACATATTCATGCATTGAGCCCTTATTTAATGTTGTTCATAATTATCTTGGTCATTTACCCTCAAAAACTCAGCGGATTTGGACAAGTAATCCCAGAGTTATGTCTGTTTTACTCTCACAATTTATTCTATCCAGTCAGACACGCCAAATATCAAACCTCCAGATTAGGATGCTTTAATTACCCTTAAAACGGCCAATTATCGCATCCTTCCCTTCATTAAATATGTTCTAAAACTTCGTGTGCGTCCACCCATCTAATATCACAACAATTGGTCTCACCAATAATTATTTATGGACCCCACACCAAAAATCAGCAGAACTGTAAACAGATTTCATGAGACAACTTGCGAGCTTTTTTTGAGCTTCCATATGGTTGATTCAGCTTTTGGTCCACAAATAATAAATGAATCCCTGGATGTTTATAATCTGGAGAAAAATAATTTTTCAATTTGGATTAGTTTAGAATATGTTATGGTAAAAATACAAAAATAATTTAAAATAGTTTAAAATCCGAAATGGACCATTTTTAATGTTCAAATCAAAATAACACCAATATCATAAAAATGAAGCAATTCATCTTAGAGTAACACTTTTGTGGGTTTAAAACAATTAAATTTAATTTAAATTTAATTGAAAATATTTTCTCTATCAAGAACCCTATTCCTTAGTGCATCTGTTGATTCTTTAGATTAGTTAATGATTTCCAATCACCCATGTCCATATATTTATAGGCCTTATTAATTCATAGGTTGTTATAAATGTCCCTATTAATGGGTCTATAGTGATAATGGGTCTTAATGGTTTATAAGAAGCGTCGCCCACCATTAATTTCATCAGGAACGTCATTTCTTGGTCCCGTCCAAAGGTTTCACGGTGTGAATAGTGATTTCATGACGTGGAATGTGTGGGGACATACTTTTCAGAGATTCTATTCATGTTTTTAACCTTCTCTAGGTGATTTTAGGTGATTCATGGAATTACCATATGTGACATGTCGTGAAACATGTGGACTTGGTCCAAATTTCATTTTTTTCCCATCATATCTTCCTCTACCTCACCTTTCGTGATGATTTCAAATTTTAATAGTGGATTCAAGATGTGAATTGTATGTTTCCAATATATTTCAATATATTCCCACCATGATCTTCAATTTCGAGCTTCAAGCTCGGACCTTGACTTTCCCTTTGTCACGGGACATCATATGTATGTCAAATTTATCACTATAACTCTCATTTTTTGTCAAACCCAGTATCCTTCCCTAAACTAATAGAACAATTAAATAAAAATAAGTTTAATCATTTAATTTGTGAGAAAAATAAGTTTTATATTAAAATATTCATGTAAAATATTATTCTATCGACATTCCTCTCTCACTGCTTAGATATTTGAGTAATGTGTCATCCCAATCATATCATATATGACTCTTAAATAGTCAATGAGATAACTCTTTTTCTAATCCATCATATGGATAAACTCAAATATATTCCCTTGGTAACCTAATCTTATTAGGGTCTCTTGGCTTGTGTAACCCAAATAAATTTCCAAAAATAGGCTAAAAAGGGAATATCTTGGGGCACTCAAATTTGGCATGACCTGCCTAAGTATAGAATCTCACCTTTTTATTACATAATATTTTAATTACATGGTACAAAATATAGGTTCTTTTAAAGATTAGTTTATTGGAAATAAATATCATAATACATTAAAACATAAAACATTCTTCTAATTTACTTGAAATGATTCTTCATGGGCTCATCCTAAGTTACATTTACCGCATCTCATAACCTGGGGTAATACATCAAATGAAAGGGGTAAGCATGAGGCCTAGTAAGGGAATAAGAAAGGGAATCATTTAACATGTGATCGTGAAGATTTTCAATAACAACATGAAATATATCATTATGGAATGAGGAAAAAACATGGGGAATATCATAATAAAAATAACATGAATCATAACATGGAAATATGGATACAATATTTAAATAAGAAATTCATAAGCATATCACAAAGTTTCGTCACCAAGGTGTCATAAATGAAAATTAACAAGGCTATTTTCTAAGTTATTATAAAACATGTTATCTATAGAGATTAAATTATTTACCCAATTCATTGGAGAACTATCAGGGAACGCCCTTCATATGTCTTAATTAATTTGATCCATATAGATCATAATCAATCATTTCATTAATAACCCATATAGAAATAAGAATGGGTTTATTATTTACAAATACAAAAATAAAATAAATAATTTTTACATCTAGGTGAATAACCCTATAAAAGAAATAGTTTTTTTATATTCACAAACATAAAATAAAAGATAATGTCTTAAGTAGAGCGAATATTTTGAGAATTAAATTCAGTAGCATAACGGGTATAAAATGTGGTTTTAGAAAATGATAAAATGAGAGGGGAAAAGGGTATCCCATTGATAAAAAATAATTTTTAAGTAAGGTTATAATAAAAATGGTAATAAAATAGATTAACCATGACATTTATAAGATATATAAAAAGAGGTTCTTGAATTGAAGAGAAAGGAAGGATAATTTCCTTACCTTAAAGAGTTACTCCTAAATCTTGAGGAATGGAACATTAATGGATTGAGAAAACCTTGGGGAACTCCTTCTGAGTAAAAAATATGATAAATTCATGTAGTATGGATTGTAATTGAAAGAAAATGGAGAAATGGCTGGGTATTTATATCAAAAGTGGGGGATTTTTTTAATAATTTCTAAATATAGGCCTTGCAAATATAGGTTGTGGATAATGAAAAACCAATGGATTAACCATGATTTTTTCCCATGGTTTTGGAAATTTGGGACAAATTTTATGTTATTTAAATCAACCATAAGAAAAAATCATTTTTTATTACTTCATTTTTCATAGAAAAGTAAAGTTTCAATAAATTATTGTTTTTAAAGTCAAAGTTTCTATTTTAGACTTTGTAAAGTCATTTATAGGTTTTGAAATTGATTAAAATATATTAAAATACTTTATATTAATAAAATAAAATATTTTAGGTCATTTATTGTGCTTAATTAATTATTATATCATTATTAAATAATTATGAAGTCATTAAACATACCGAAAAACCCAAACTATATTTTTACTATTCACAAAAAAAAATTGTGTATTTTAGAAAATTCTCATAAATCCACCCTAAACTAATTTTGAAATGTTAATTTAAAAAATTATGTTTATTTTATTATAATAATTATATAAATATGATAATTTTAACTTTTAAATATAAATATCCTTATTTATTAAAAAATATCAGGTTGTAAGGCATAGTCAAATTTATGACGCTTAAAATTTTCCTAGGACATAATAAAATTATTTTATCATTTATATTTAAATAAGATTGTTTTAACATAATATTTCATTAAAATAAATAGTATTCATAATAACTTAGTTTATTATAAAAATTTATATCTTTTCTGAAAAGTATAATTTGTGTATGAAAAATAAATTTAACAAATTCATCTCAATTAGACATATATTTTATTAAGCAAAACTATTCTTAAAATTCAATTAATGAAATAAAAAAATTATTTATACAAAGGAATTACACTTTGAGTAACTAAATACTAGACATGTATCATATTATAATACCCACGTACGACCTAAGGGTAGGGTGTGTGATGGTGATAGAATCATGGGATGGCTTGGCTAACATGGAATGAGTGGTAATTTCTAATAACTTAAAATTATATCATATTAAATTTTCTTCTAGCTTCACTTATTGAATCTAGGATTGGTATTGGTCAAGGTAGAACCCCAGTAATGCTACCTCCCTCCCAAGTACTGAAAAATAGGCTTCATACGACATGACTCTACTGGTTGAGGACATCGCTTCTCATTTCTATATTAATTATCCTTTGTAATTATTACTTATAAACGCTATTTATAATGTTATAATTATTACCAAAGGTTATAGTTCTCAATGGTAAAATTTTACAATGGTCATATTTATCAATGATTATATTTGACCAATAGTTATAAAGTGGTTAATTCTTTATGGTCACATTTCTCTTTATACTCTATAAATTACACTTTATTATTTCATTAAATATTCATTAAAAATATTACCAAGGTTATATATTTTCATTTTTAAGGTGTTGACTGGTTTTCCAATATTTTGTTTTATTTCTGTAGTGTTTTCCATGGGGGAGATAATTCCAACAGATTGGAGCGATCTATATTTTCCCATTTTTTCTTTTCTATTTTATATATTTTTTCCAGTTGTAATGTTTGGAATTTTAATTGGTTTCTTAGATGACTAATTTATTGATCATTATTAAAGATATATTTTTTTGTGTGATACAATATAACACACATTTTATCAGGAAACAAATATCATTTAAAAAAACTTGGGTCATTACATTCTTCCCTCCTTTAGAAATTTTATCTCAAAATTTCAACTCATATTCTTGGTTGTGAAAAGGTGAGGGTAATTCTTCTTCATTGTTTCCTCTGGTTCACATGGTGCCTCTTCAAACTTATGGTTCCTCCACAACACTTTGACAAGTTGGGTAGTCTTATTTCATGGAACCTTTTCTCTACAGTCCAAGATCTCTATTGGTTTCTCCTCATAATAGAGGTCATGTTATAGTTGTACCACCTTTGGATTTACATGTGAGGTATTAGGTATGTACTTACTCAAGAGTGATACATGTAATACATCATCAAATTGAGCTATATTTGGTAAAAGTTATGGTTGATAGTCCACTGCTCCTATGCGATCAAGGATTTCATAGGATCCAATGTACCTAGGGCTAAGCTTCCCTTTCTTCTCAAACCAAATGACTCTATTACATAGTGATATTCAAAGGAAAACATTTTCATCAACATCAAACTCCAAGTCCCTTCAACGGTTGTCAGCATAGATCTTCTTCCGACTCTGAGTAGCTTTTATATGTTGTTGGATGGCATGAACCTTTTCTGTCATTTCTTTCACAAGATCAGGACCAAGCATCTTTTTCTCACCAACTTCATCCCAACAATTATGAGTTCTACATAACTTCCCATATATATCTTAATAGGGTGAAATTTGAATGCTCAAGTTGAATTTTTTGTTGTATAATAACTCAACTAATGGTATGTGTTGATCCCATCCACATTTAAATTCCATTGAGCATGTTTATAGAATGTCCTTGAGTGTATGAATAGTTCTTCCATATTTTCCATCAGTTTGGGGGTGATATTCCATACCGAGATTCAATTTAGTATTCATAGTATGTTGAAGACTTCTCCAAAATTTAGATGTGAACCTTGGATCATGATAAGAAATGATAGAAAGTGTCACCCCATGTAGCCTCACCACTTCATTTACATATATCTTGGAAAGTTTTTCAAGAGATAAATCTTCTCGAATAACAATAAAATTGGCAGTATTGGTGAGTAAGTCGACTATAACCCATATCAGATTGTTTCCTTTGGAAATTCTTGGGTGACCAGTGAAAAATTACATAGTGATATTGTCTCACTTTCATGTTGGTATGGGTAGTGGTTGCAATACCCCTTTACAAATTTTTCTCTCCCCCTTCACTTACTGACATACTAATCACCTTATAGTATAGTCGGCAATATCCCTTTTCATATTATCCCACAAATAATGATCATGAAGGTCTCTATACATTTTAGTGCTTCTAGGATGTATAAAGAGTGTAGATCTATGAGATTCATCCCTCAGTTCTTTCTTTATCTCTATAATAGATGGAATACATATCCTTATATGAAATTTCAATACACATTCTTAATCAATATTGAACACAGAAAACTTTTCATTCTTCACATCCTCTATATTCTTTTTTAATAATGTATCTTCTCTTTAAGATTTCTTGATCTTATCTAGTAATGATGGTTGAGAAATCATTTGGGATAATATTGATGATGTCCCTTCCCTCATGATTCCCATGTCCAACCTTACTAAGTCCTTGACCAATTGATCTTCTTGAATCCTCGTCATTTCCATCAGAAATAGGATCTTTCTGACTTAATGTATCAACAAATTTGTTTTCTCTTTCTGGGTGATATTGAATTGAATAGTCATGGTATTTAAGAAGTTCCAACCATCTCCATTGTCTAATGTTCAATTACTTTTGTGTTAATATATACTTCAATCTTTGGTGGTCTATATATATATAACATTTCTCCCCATAAATATTATGCCTTCATATCTTCTGAGAAAAAATAACTGCATCTAGCTTCATGTCATGTGTAGGATAATATTTCTCATGAGTCTTTAACTGTTGATATGCATAAGCAATCACCTTGTAATTTTTCATGAGGAAACACCCAAGACCTTTCAAATATTAATTTCAAAAAATAACAAATACTTATTTTATAGAGGGTAGAATTAAAATAGGTGCATTAACCAATCTCTTCTCTGGTTCTTGGAAAAATTATTCATGCTTCTTTTCCTAATTAAACTTATCCCATTTTTGAGTTAACATGGTTAGTGGATTATAAATCCATGAAAATTTTCTCACAAACCTCCTATAATATCCTGATAATCTAAGGAAATCAATAATCTTAGTTACTATTGTAGGATGAGGTCACTCCTCCACAAACTTTGTCTTGGTAGGGTCAACTGATATTCCATCATTGGTTACAATGTTCCCAAAGAAACAAAATTGTAACCAAAATTCATATTTTCTGAATTTTCCAAATAATATATCCTTCCTCAGAGTTTTCAATATAACCCTTAGATGATCCTCATTCTAATTAAAAATTTTGTAATATATCTGAATATCATCAATAAAAACTTCCACAATTTTATCAAGGTAGTCCTTAAAGACTCTATTCATAAAATTCAAAAATATAGAAAGAGTATTAGTCAAGAATAAGGGTATAAAAACAAACTCATATTTCCCATATCTTGATTGGAAGGTGGTATTTGGAATATCTTCTTTATTCACCCTCGATTGATGATAACTAGACCGAAGATCAATATTAGAGAATAATTGATCCCCATGAAGCTGTTCAAATAAATTATCAATCATTGGGAGAGGGTAATTTTTATTAACTATGATATCATTAAGTTCTCTATAATCAATGCATAGTCACATTGATCTATACTTCTTCTTCACAAAGAGAACAATCAATCCCCAAGGAGACACACTTGGTCGGATAAACACCTTCTCTAAAATATATTGAATTTGTTTCTTTAATTCCACTAGCTTCACATTTTCCATTCTCTGTGGGGTCTTTGATATTTGCTTGGATCCAGGTATGAGTTAAATGGAGAACTCTACCTCTCATTCTAGGTTAGTTCTATGTAACTCCTCTGGAAATACGTCAATATATTCCTAAATGATAGGTACATTCTCTATCTTTGTACTTTCATTCCCTTCTCCCTCTTCACCATTAATCTATATAAAGAAGTCTATGGGAGGTGATTCTAGACAAATATTAGGTTAGGATATCTCTCCTTTGAAAATAAATGTAGGTTTTCTATTCAATACTACTGAGATTTCCTTACTTCTATAGTTTATCTTAGCATTATACTTTGAGATCCATTCCATACCTATTATAGTGTTGAATTCCACCATGGTAATAACTACAAAATTTGTGATGATATTGTTCTCATCAATGTTAATACTAGATTTTCTCTACACTATTAATGCTTAGATAATCCCTCTAGAATCCTTGACTGATAAATCTACTTCTATAATCTCGTATATTGATTCTATATTATTTGAAAACTTGGAGTAATTAAGGAAATGTGTATAACCATAATCAAACAAAGTATTTTATATCTTTGAGAGAACAATGAGAGTACCTTCCACCACATAATTTTGAGCATCTAATTTAGTCTTCATGATATAAAATGCATGAAATTGATCCCTTATCCTATGTTGAGGTTGATGGTAATCTACCTCAATTATATTATGATTTGGAAAGTGATTGGAAAAGTTCCCAAGTTTTCCAAACTTGAAGCATTGAACTTCAAGATGGGTCTGCACCATATTTCATTTGTAATTAGTGTTGATAAGTTGAGGCTTAACCTCACCATGAAAGTTATGAGCTATATTTCCATATTTTCCACACTTGTAATATTTTATACTCCCAAGAAAGCAGTTCCCCAAATGATTCTTCCCACATTTCTTCCACATGGGAAGTTTCACTTGCTTTTCTTCTCTTCTGTGATCAAAGTTCCTCCTTGAGTTTTGATCTATAGCTCTATTCTTTTCATTCTACCTATGTGACCACTAAATTTCTTAAAACTCAAATTAAACCTTCATAGAACTCCTCACTATCTTATAATATCTTTCATAGTCTCTATTTTCTAAATTCCTCTGCATATGGGGTCTTATTCTGATAAAGAACCTAACAACATTTCCCTTCGGTTCCAAAACAAATCTAGAGATGTATTGAGAAAGTATTATAAAGTTCATCTCAAAGATTCCCACTAATTAATTTTCCTTATACTTAATCTTGAGTAATTCCTTCTCCATTTCTGTTCACATTTAATGGGGAAAATATTTATTGAAAAAGATTCCCCTAAACTCTTCCCACTCCATAACATCAATCTCCCTTCTTGGATTCTTGTTTTTAACCAGTGTCCACCACTGATCACTTTATCCTTCTGAGTGGTATACTTCTAGGGTGAATTTCTCTTACTCTGAATATCAGAGTATAGAAAATATATTTTCTATATATTTTATCCATTGTTTAGTAGTCAATGGTTTGGTAGATCCACTAAAAGAAGGTGGTCGTTGATGAAAAAAGGACTCAACAAAAAGAATTTCCCTTTGAGGTGAATATGGATACTCAACTTGATTCAAATTATTATTCATAACTCTAGATATTTGATTCATCATTCTCATGAATTCTTCCATTCTGGATTCCATCAAAGGGCCATAAGTGCATCATCCGTTGCTCTCATCATTTATGTGGTTCCTCCTATTTCCTTCCATTTTCTAAAACAAGAAAACCTTAGTGATAAATTTGTTTATTTTAAGAATATTATCATTCTAAAATAATTTTATGTCTTAAAATATAATTCTTAAATATGTTATTCTTTAACAACAACTACATTTTTTATATATACTTCATAATGGTTCATAAAAATATTTTTATTAACCAAACATATCCCCTAGGAGTATCAAACTAGGAGTGCATCAAGGCCCATTATCATGCACCAGTTCAAGATCGAGTCTAGATAAATGTGGTGTTTTGGGGTGTTACTCCTAGATACATCTATGCTAGAGCCACATCCACTTGTTTATATCTAGACAGGGATTTCTTTAATCAGAAACCACTTACTTAATACTTCACCAAAATACCAGGATGTTTTCTTATATTTAATATTTTAACTAGGGTTTATACTAAGTATTTATATTTCTAATTCCCAAAAATAACTAAACCTTCCTTTAATACCAACATTAGAATCCTTCCTTTTATTATATAAGCTTTTTATTACATAGTACAAAATATAGGATCTTGTAAAGTTTAGTTTCTTGGAAATCAGAAACATAATACATGAAAACATAAAAAATAATTTTAATACACTTGAAAGGATTATCCATGGGTTTATCATAAGTTACATTTACTTCAACTCATAACATGGGGACATACATCAAAATAAATATCTAATCATAAGTCCCAGTAAGGGAATAAGAAAGGGAAACAATTTACATGTGATCGTGAGGAATATCAATAAGAACATAAGGAGTATCATTATGGAATGAATAAGATAAAATGAGGAATATCATAATAAAAAGAACATGAATCATAACATGTAAATATGGCTAAAAAATTTAAATGATACATTCATAATCATATCACCAAGGTTTGTCACCAAGGTGTTATAGATGAAAATTACCAAGGTTATTCACCAATATATCGTAAAACATGTCATCTCTAGAGATTAAATTATTTAACCAATGAATTGGATAGCTATCAGGGATCACCCTTAATATATCTTAATTAATTTTATCCACATAGATCATAATTAATCATTTCATTAATAACCTGTGGAGAATAAATAACAGGTTTTTTATCAGAATCATGGAATTTCAAAAGTGCTTAAAGACATGATCATTACGTCATTTTTATCCCATAAAAGGATAATATGGGTTTATTTTGTGTAAATAACTGAATAAAATAAATCATTTTTACATCTAGGTGAATACCCCAGGAAAATAAAGAAGTTTGGGTTTTCACAAAAATAAAATAAAAGATAATTTCTTATGTAGGGAGAAAAAATTGAGAAGTTAATTCAGCAGCATGATAGGTATAAAATGTGGTTTTAGAAAAGGGTAAAATGAGAGGGTAAAAGGGTATACCACTGATAAAACATAATTTGGAAGTAAGAGTGTTATAAAAAGGGTAATAAAAGACATTAACCATCACATTTAGAAGATCTATAAAAAGAGGTTCTTTAATTGAAGAGAAAGGAAGGATAAATCCCATACCTTGAAGAGTTACTCTTAAATATTGAAGAATGGAACTATAGGAGATTAAGGAGACCTTAGTGGGATCATTGGAAGAAATAACTACCATAAATTAGTGGAGGATAGATTTGGATTTAAATTAAATGGATAAATGGGTGGTTATTTATAGAAAAATGGAGGATTTGTTTAATAATTTCCAAATATATGCCTTGTAAATTTAGGTTGTGGAAAATACAAAATCATTGGCTTAACCATGGTTTTTTCCTATGGTTTTGGAAGTTTTGGAAAAAAATATGTTATTTAAATCAACCAGAACCTAACATCATTTTTTATTACTTATTTTGTCATGGAAAAGTAAATTTTCCACAAAGTAATGTTTTTAAAGTCAATGTTTCCCTTTTAGACTTTGGAAAGTCATTTATAGGTTTTAAAATTGATTAAAATATATTAAAATAATTTATATTAATAAAATAACATATTTTAATTTGTTTATTGTGATTAATTAATTATGAAATCATTATGAAATAATTACAAAGACATTAAACATACAGAAAAACCCAAACTGTATTTTTACTATTCATGAAAAAATAATGTATTTTAGAAACTTTACATAAATTCACCCTAAACTAATTTATACATGATGATTTAAAAAAATGATGTTTATTTTATCATAATAATTCTCTAAATATGATAATTTTAACTTTTAAATATAAAAATCCTTATTTAATAAAAAATATCGGGTTATAAGGCATAATCAAATTTATGACACCTAAAAATTTCTTAGGTCATAATAAAATTATTTTATAATTTATATTTAAATAAGAGTGTTTTTTAACATACTATTTCATTAAAATAAATATTTTTTATAATACCTTAGTTTATTATAAAAATCTATATCTTTTCTAAAAAGTATAATTTTTGTCTGAAAAATCAATTTATAAAATTCATCTCAATTAAACATATATTTTATTAAGAAAAACTATTATTAAAATGGAATTTATAGAATAAAAATTTTATTTATATAAATGAATTACACTTTAAGTAACTAAGTTCTAGACATATATCCCCTTATAACACTCATTTATAACCTAAGGTTAAGGTATGCAATGGTGATAGATTCATGGAGTGACTTAGCTAACATTGACTGGGTTATGATTCCCAATAACTTGAAATTATCCCATAGGTGATTTAGTTTTAGATTCACTTGTTGAAGCTTGGCTTAGTCTTGGTCAAGGGAGAACCCTAGTGACATGACCTCCCTCCCAACTTCTGACAAATGGGTTTCATACAGTATGACTATACTGGTTGAGGTCATCGCTTATCCTTTATGAATTAATTATCATTTTTCATTACTACTTATAAACACTAATTATAACATTAGAGTTATTACTAAAGGTTATATCCCTCAATGGTCAAATTTTCCAATGGTTATATTGACCAACGATCATATTTGACCAATAGTACTAAAGCGGTCAAATCTCAATGGTCACATTTCCCTTTATACTCTATAAATTCTAATTATTTATTTCATTCAATATTCACTACAAATCCTACCAAGGTTATATATTTTCATTTTATAAAAAATTGATTTTTTTATTAATATTTTGTTTTATTTCTATATTATTGTCTGTTGGGTGATGATTCTAACATATTAAAGTGATCCATATTTTCCCATTATTTATTTTCTATTTTATATATTTTTTCTAGTTGTTATGTTTGGAAATTTAATTGGTTTCTTAGATGACTAATGTATTGATATTTATTAAAGAGATATGGTTTTTTTGTGTGTAATTTAATATAACACACATTTTCTCAAGAAAAAAATATCATTTAAAACAAACTTTGGTCATTACACCAAGGACATTCCACTGGAACCTATCATTTCTTGTCTTACACAAGATAATACCTAAGCATTTTCTTTGGTATGACCCAATAAGTTTGATGATCAAGGTCTTGAAAAGTACCACTTTGGAATCAATCTAACACTTAGTATTTGAAGGGTATTTTAATCTGACTATCTTATCGCATGTTATTCCCTTTAATGTATACAATCTTCTAGTAATTTGGTTTGGAATCATATTCCCTCCACCAAACCAATATATTAAAATCATATTGGTGTGTAACTCTTTACACAAACCACAAGTTTTTGTTACTCTCCCAAACATAAAATTCAAGTATATTCATACATATCTAAATGCATAATATGCATAAGGTATATAAACACTTAATGTAAATTAATAGAGTTATATGAAATTGACGATCACTACATGATTAAGCCTAAAATGGAAGATAACTGAACCCATTCATCATCCTATAAATGGAATAAGCCTCCAAGTAGGTAGTTATTCCGACCCCAAGTCCCTCAACCTGGGGATACTTTTCTCAAGAGGGAATTTAATTCATTATAACTCTAAAACCTAATATGTACAAAATATATTCAACAACTAAATTAAAGATGATTACTTAAAATTATAAATTAAGGTCAAGTTATATGAAAAAATAAAATCATTAACATAATTAACATGTAATCCAAGGCTCTATCTAGAAGTAGTTTAATAATTAAACTAAATCATACACAATATTCACATTTCTTAAACAATTTACAAAACATGAATATAGCATGGAATAAACCTTAAATAAATAAAAACTTCAAATATTTAAACATGAGACAAATATTTATGAACAATTCATAAATAAAATCTAACTATAAACCCTTTAATAATTTCATCTTTAACATTAAGGACATTCCATAATTTTGAATAAAAACATTTTATATTCATTCCAATATTAAATATTCATATTTACCATTATATGGAATCTAAATTTTAAATATATGATATTATATGAATTAAAAAATATTTATAATACAATTTATATAGTGTAAACATTTTACATAATCTAAATATCATATACATAATCATTATTTAAACCTTAATGATTTCATTTATCAAAACACTTTTGATGTTGCTTAAATAATATCCAAATATGACCCCCTTTTATTTTAAACAATTTAAAATAATTAAATATAAATAATTCATAATTTAAATATAAACTACTTTTAATTTTAACAATTTTTTTTATAATTTCTAACCATTTATAAATTATCAATTATGATTTCTAAATTAAAAAATTTATTTCTAGATCATAAGTCATGCCATATAATTTTTTTAAAATATATTTTAAATATTAACATTTAATATTTAGGGTAAATGTTTCTAAACATTTATTTAATTATAAACCTATTATAAATAATTAATTAATTTATAAATTCCTTATAAATTAAATAATCCCAAAATACCTTTTAATATTATTTATAAACACTTTATAAACCATTAAAACCATTTAATATTTTAAAATAAAATTTTAAAACTTTTCTGTTTAACCTTATGCATAATCCATATTTTGTGTAAGGGTATACTACTTATAATCTTACATAGATAGTCTACCTAAGGGTAGATATTCATGACCCTTACATAGTAGACCCTGTGTAAGGGCATAGTAGGTTTTACCTTTAAGTGAACTCTTCACATAAGGTTAAGTATTGATCTACCTTTATGTAAACCTTTAAAAACAAAACTACATTTATGAAAATATGAAAATCCTTTGTTACATATAGGTAACTTGAAGTAACCTTTACACAATATTTAAAAATGATATATAAACTTTATGAAACAACTTTTATGCTACAATAGGAAAATTGTGATTACCTTACGTGAACTCTTTCACGTAAAGGCAAGTCACATGTTACCTTTACATGACCCATCACATATAGGTATCACCTTGGTTACCTTTATGTGTAAAGGTATACATCATTTTTTTCTATCTAAAAATAGGTAATTAGTTTATGACCTTTACGTAACCCCTTATGTAAATACGAAGTGTTTTAAACCAAATTTCTAGAACTTCTAAAACATGAGGCTCTATTTCTCTTCTTTATTCATTTCAAAGAATGATTTCATAAATATAAAGTATGGGTTTCCTATGACACCATTGAAGGGTTTTTAATGATACTAATAATGATTATTAGAATATATAGAAATGATTTAAATAATTTTTTGAGGATATCTCATGCTAGATAAATGAAAACATGTTAAAACCATAAATAAAGAATTGTTGTAAAAATTTTTACCTTAAAATGAAGAGTCACTGGTTTTTATTCTCCACCTTTTAAAGTTCTTGATAAATATCACTATAATAGAAACCAAAGAAATTATCTCTCCTTCAGTATGTATAGTTCAAGAAAATAATTTGACATTCAGATGAGATCTGGTCTATCTCCACAACATTCTAGTGTCCAATTTCAATGGATAAGAATGAAGAGAGATTCTAGTGATGGGGAGTTTCATCCAAGAATATTGGAAGCACCACACACAAAACTATAATATGGATGCATTATTTATAAGCCTCGAGGATAGTAATTGGGTTTTTTTATTTGCTAATGGGTTTATAACGCATGAGTAAATGTTTCTTCAACCATCTCATGCATCCCATGCCTGACTAATGAACTCCCAATCCATTAAACCTTATGTAATGAATTAATAAATGATAGTTTTAAATGATTTTGAACCATTAAATTATTAACACACTTAATATTCAATTTCTTATTCAATTAAAGGTAGTGGAATTCATAAAATATTATTTCATGCATACATCTTGATATATCTATCATAAGATATAACTTGTATTATATCTTATGGTAGTATGCATTGTATGAATATGGATTTAGGTAATATATCTTTTTCACTCGGGTGTTATAGGTGGAATCTATTTTTTAAAGACTATTAATTGAAATTGATTCGAAATTTAAAAACAATTTTTGAAAACAATTTCCTCCTTTGATAACAATTATTGGTTGGAGTAAGATGGAAGGAGGGGGTGACTTGACTTTTAAAAGTTAAAGATAAATGATGTGATATGATTATGATATTAATAAATAAATTAAAATAAAATAAAAATTGAAATGTATATGAATTAAAAGAGTAAGCATAATATAAATTAAAAATTAAAGGTAACATAATTTGATAAAGGACTTTGGAAATAACTCAAGATGAGTCCTTGCATCTCCTCTTATCAATAGCTTGAGAAGTTTTATATTAATCTCTTGACTTTGATGGTAGTTAATAAACTCGAGAAAAAATCCCTTAGATTTAGAAATATACAAGACAACTAATAATAAATACACTTTATTTTTAATTTGTTGTAGTAAGAAACCCATTACAAATAAGTGTCACTTTCTTTTTTAAGTGGTTTTAGCAAGAAACTCAAATCCCTCATTTTAATGGTAGTGAGAAACCAAGAGAAGAACAAGATAAGGAGGCTTACTTAGATAAAACCCATTTAAATAAAACTATCAATTCTCAATAAAAACAATAGAAAATATTATAGAAAGTGAGAGGAAATAATAGGATAGAAAAGGTATATCACAAAGAATATCTCTTGAGAAGGAGTAGTATTGGAAAAATGGATTTTGATGATCGGTTGAAGTTGGTTATACATTTACATGACTTATGGGGTATATTTATAGTCTCCAGGTATCCCTTGTTGGTCTTTGAGGTGTAAATAGGTCAATAGAGACATTGGAAGTCGATTCAAGATGGTCTGATCCACTTTTAATGGCCGGTTTTGACTTTTTAGATTGTCTATTCCAATTGGTCAAATAATCCTACCTGCTAGACATTGGGACCAATGTATGGTCATTGGGTGTCCATAAGTTAGTCGGTAGGTCTTTTGGTATTGAAATTATTTTTTTATTTCCACCAATAGGTTGGTGCTCCTCCACTAGGTAGCCGGTGAGCTTAGAAGTGACCTAGTGCCACTGGTCATGCCACCCGCTAACTAGTAGATCTACACTCGCTAGCCACTAGTGCTGGCCTATGTAGGATTTCAAGGAATCCCTATAAACTCTTTTTGATGACTTCATTTGATTCATAGACAACATAATTCATGAAAAAATATTATAACTAACACACACTCAATTTAAATGATTATAAAAATAAATGGTATTTGTGATTATTTAAAACGAAGTGAGGTACAACCTATAAGATCATGGGTTTTTTAGGTGTGTATCTTTTTGATTTTATTTTAAATGTATGTTTTTGACCTAATGTGAATCCCTAATGATTTCATGGGAGTTTTGAGGATGTTTTTATCTTTTTTGGAGCCCGTAGGCCTAGTTTTTGGAAAAGAAAGTTGGGTTGCATGGTTAGTAGAAACTGTGTGACCCAGGCCACACAGTTTGAGTAAACCATGTAGGGAATTTTGTAAGGCAGAAGAAGGGGACATAGTTCTCCCTAACCATGTGCCTAGGGTTTCACTCCCGTGTGTGGCCATATTTAATTTTTAGCAGAGTCCAAACACACAGTCAGCGCATGGTTTGTCTAATTGTTCACCATAACCATGCGATGGGTGATAGAGGATAGAGGAATATGGAACATTTTGTGAACAAAATTATAAACCATGAAAATGAACCATATTTTAACAACCTTTAGGTAGATAAGGGAACATGGTTCACACATGTTTTGGCCAAATGTGTGTCCAAATCATGCGACCTAGTTAAAATGTGGGAAATTACCTTTTTTCCATTAATTTTTCTTAAAACCTAAAACTATTCTTCCCCCTCCTTCCATCAGACAACCCCTTGGTTTTGGGAGCTCTCATTAATCCTTGAGGTAGGATTTGGTGTGGATTTTCCATCTAGACTCAAATTCAAGTGCTTATCATCTCATTTAATCCGCACTAGTAAGTTTTTTATTCATCTTGTGTTGTTATTCGTTTGTCTTCATGTCGATAGAGTTATTTTGGTGTAATATTATTTTCCCTATTTTCTGGTTTTTTGTTTATTATTTATTTTTCTCTCAATCTAGACTAAATCATAGTTCGATACTATATGAGTGTTCTAACACATTTATATGGTAGGTGTTATATACCTTTACCTCAAGGTTTGGTGTATTATATACCCTGTTGTAGTTTTGTCGCACATCGGACTTTCCAGTGTTGTCCATAAAATTAATAGAAGGCTTGAATTGAATGGATCTGAACCTATTAGGGTTTCCTACTAGTTCCTTTATAAGTTTTGGAAGTTTTAGGCTCAACCTAGGCCACCCATGGGGTGTGACCTTGTATCTTACCTATGTTATACCACCCCGTTGGGTGTGTGTGAACTCGCCACTTTTTTTGGGAGTCTTAAAGTATTGAATGAGAATTTAATGAATGATATGAGAAGTTTTATACCTCCTTTTCATGTGATGGAATATTTTTTAAATGGTTAAATGGTTTATATGGAAATTTTTGAATGGGTTGGATGAACTCATGGTTTATTTATGATTATGAAAAGAGATGTAATTGAATTGATTGATAGGTATTGATAATGGTTATGGATTCCTTGGATGAAATCCTTGGATTCTAATTCCATTAGATTACATGAAAATTTCTATTATATAGATCTTGATTATAGTATTGGATGCCTCAGATGGGCTCCTTGGATCTTAATTCCATAGGATTCCAAGGGCATTGCTACCCCTTAGATATGGTTTGCTTAGACTCACATTGGACATGCTTTGTGAACATGATCCTTATAATCTACCCAAGTAGTTACTGAGTTTCCATCAATATTAACCATGGTCTTGACGAGGATTCCTTGGTCATTATATACTTTGGATTCAGCCCTTCATGGTCTAACACTATATTGCATGGCATAGGCTGTTGTGGATGTCATACATTTGATTACATGACGTGGCCGTTGTGGATATTTTTACAATCTTTATAGATATCCCAAATGTGGGTATTTAATTATAGTTGTTAGACTGGATATTATCAAACCTACTCATTTATGTTTTAAAGTTATACCTTGCTTAGGGGTGATTGATTATTGATCACAGGGATCCATGTTTGGTTGGACATGATTTGATCTGCATTTGACACTTTACTTTTATTTCTATTATACCTGTGATATATTTCACACTACTTTATCTTTTATAAAAAGACTTGATTTATTATATATGGAATTAGTGGTGTCCTACTAACTGTTATCTCACAACCTGTTCAAGCCTCCATTGGGTACCCAGAAAAACTTCATGATGTAGGTAGGGATCAAGGTAAGCGTCTACTTTATGATACTTGATTGATTATGCCTAAGAGAAGGGAGATCATAGGACCAAGCTTGGATCGTGATGATATATGGAGATAGTTCTTTATGAACTACTATAAAACAGGCTTTTAATAGCACTTGGATTTATCAACACTAGCTAAAAGCACCGATAAAGTCCCCCTTTATCAGTGCTAAAAAAAGCACTGATAAAGGGGGGAACTTTATCAATGCTAAAAAAAGTGTTGATAGAGGGGGCCTTTATCAGTACTGATAAAGACCCCCCTCCCCCCTTCAACACTAGTAAAAAAGTGCTGATAAAGACCCCCCACCCCAATCAATGCTATCAAGAAAGTGTTTATAAAGGGGGGGCTTTATCAGTGCTAGTAAAAAAGTACTACTAAATGGGGGTCTTTATTCAGTACTTTTTTACTAGCGATTGTAAAGGGGAAATTTCATAAAAAACTATAAATAATTAAAAATAATATATTAACATGAAAATATATTTATATTGATATATATATATATAATATTTTATTAAATATTATTTATATAAGGCAAAATATGCATTTACACTTAATATATAAGATATTTAGTAAAAAATGACTTATAAAATAATTAAAAAAAGTAATATTAATTAATAATTTACTAATTATTATTTATTAATAGTAATTTAATAAAAATTTGAATAAATAAAAAATTAATAAATTAATAAATGCTCTAAAATAAGTTGAAAACATGACTTGAACTTCAAATGGACATAACTTTTGATCTGGGTATCCATTTGGGCTCTACCACATATCAAATCAAAGTCTGCGATGATCTATACACCCTAACAATAAAGGGGAGACTGCCAATCATATTTTTTGAGGCTAAAAAAGAACCAAAAGGCCTCCAAAACTAATTTTTTAGTCAGGGTATCCCATTTTTTAACCTTCAATGGATTTTCAACCTCATTTAAGGGGGTATTGTTGTCTTTTTTCAATGAATAATGAATTTATTCCCATGTATTACATTTATATTGATATTATGGTTTTGAATTTTTGAAGTTTTATTATTTTTTATATTGTACTTTTATTTATAATAAAATATATAAAAATATGTACATATTTTATATATATTCTCACATAAAAATTTAATTTTATAAATAAATATGTAAACATATTTACATATAAAACATATTTCTAAATATGTAAACCTTATATAAATAAAAATAATATCTATTTTATTTAAAATAAAAATGTTTGAATATATATACCTATACAATTAATGCATATATAATGTTTATATATATGTATATGTGTGTGTCTGTTTTAAAAATAGATATATATATTTATCTATATATAATAATCTATGTATATAAATATTAATACATAATAAATGTAAATAAATATAAATATGTATAATTATATTTATAGATGCTCACATATATTTAAATATGTGTGTGTGTCTATGTATGTATTTATAAACACACACATACATATACACATACAAAAATATATATTTTATATATGTATTTAAACACACACACACACATATATATATATATAAATATATGGATAAAAAATGTAACGAAATATATATAAATATATAGATATATCATAAAATACATAACAAAACTATATACGGTAGTGGAAAAGGCATGGTCATATGAGGGAGAGGTCTCAGGTTCGAAACTCGCTGAAGGAAAGGGCGCACACAGGGGGCTGGAATTATATAAATATTTGATAGGGGATGCTTGGGTGAGTGGGTAATAAGCACTAATAAAGGGGGTGGGAAGCAATGATAAAAGGTGGGGAAATAAGTGGTTCCAACAAAAAAAACATTCCCCTTTATCATCTCTTTTTACAAGTGATGTTAAATCCAACCATTTAACATCACTCACATTATCAGTGCTTCTATAGCACTAATAAATCCCTTTTACTAGCACTTTTAAAGGCCATATTTTTACTAGTGTTGGTATTTTTTGTACTTTTGATACATTTAATGTATTGATTACCAATTTCCATGTATTGTTTTGCATTTTATATAGATACATGACATGATCATCATATTGTATATGATTGCTTTTGGATTAATTATTATTATAGTCTTTTTTATGTTTATCTTCTATCTATTATTCAATTATTTATATTTTTCTTCTATTTTATTGTTATGATTATTACAAATTTTTTACACTCTGAAATGATGGCATAATATTTACACGGACATACCCTAGGTCCTCGTTGCTAGTCGGTAGCCTCTAGTGTATGGGGAGGCGCACTTGAGGCCATGTGACCCACCGGCTCAACGTACCATTTTAGTGGTTCATGATTCGGGACATTACAAAGTGGTATCATAGAATTTTATTTTCTGTTTTTTTTTTACTATTTTGAGAAAATAGACATGAGATAAGGAAGTTATTGGAATTTTATGATGAGTTGTGTCTGGGAGTAACTAACCCACATACAGGAAAAATCCAAATTTCCTGGAATGGGATTGATGTTCTTTATTTCGCTTGTTACAGTTGATTTAAATTAAATGTTGAGTGATTCACTTGAGTTTTGATGTTTATTATGATTATTTATTTTTATAATTGGCCCGATGAGATGATTTCATGCCATCTCATGCATCATTTTAGGCACTTTACAGAATTCACATTCCATGCATATGTCATTCTATATAGGATGCACTGCATGAATGCATGATATTATTATGTGTTCCATAAGTGATATACCTGTTGTTTAATAAATGATTTGTGAAGGTGATTGAGAAACATAGTTGGTACTTAGAGTATATGTTTTAACCAAAATAGTATTTTTATTCTTAGGCTATAGCATACACCCTAAGAAGACAATTATGGCATGTTGAGTGATGGACCATTGGCCTCATGGAATGGAACATGTTATGTTTTGGATTAATTATACACCACACTTCCGTTTATAATATTTATGGGCCCTTATAGATTGAAAGTGGTTACCCGTTTGATTCAAACATTTAAAGAAAATTTTAAAGAAATATGACTTTAAATGAAATTTAAATCAAGTGGAAATGTAATTGTTAGATATATATATATATATATACATATATATATACTAGGAACCTTATTGTTAAATAGAGAACTTGACCTGACCCAGCTTTAGATTGGGTAATAAGCAGTGTCTATGGTGCTTTTTATGTTGTTTATCTTACCTGGTCCTGGATTTATGAGTAGGCAGAGGGGTGTGGCTTGTTTATAGGAAGGATTCAACCTATCCTACACTTTTAATTGTCATTTTATCATTATAGATATTTTCTAAGGCATGTGATTAGCATTATAGAGACATGCCACCATGATAACCTCCAGTCGTGTGCTAGGAGGGTGGAAACAAACATGATCTATAGGTGGTGAGTCTTAGGAAACTAGTATAACCTTTAATAGTTCCATTTTTGGCACCATTAGTTGTACTATATATGGGTTATAATTCCTAGTTCTTTGAGGGTTTTTTATGCTTCATGTAGACATCTTAGGGAGCCCCGTAACCTGTCTCATCTATGGAGGAGTTGACACATGTGTTCCAGTAGAAAAATCCACCCACATTTTTAGAGGATGGTGATCCATAGGCTGTTGAGCTATGGATTGAGATTTTTTATCAATATTTGAGCATCTGGAGGTACCTTCTGAGAGGGGAGTGAAGTTTGTGACATATATTCTTTGAGGAGAAGCTAAGTGCTGGTGGGATGTTTTGAACCAGGATGATACGCTATGAGATATGGTTTAGAGGGATTTCTAATCTAGGTTTTATGATTAATTATTTCCTGAGACCCAAAGAGATGAAAGGTCTAGTCATTTTATGTGTCTAGAGAAAAGTGTGATGACCGTTATAAAGTATTCAACATGCTTTATTGGGCTTCAGTGCTTTATGCCGATTTACCTTGTTGATGATCCATAGAGGGAGATATGCTTCAAGGAAGGTCTCAAACATTCCATCCAATCATAGTTAAACATGTTTCGACTAAAAAATATTGCAGATATAGTGAATCAGGTTATTATTAATTAGCATAACCTGAGGGAAGATGGGGGTGCAGAGCAGGGCAGTTTAGCCTCTCGATCAAGTGGTTCAGTATCAGGTTGCAGGAAGCGCTATTTTGAGGCTTATCGTGATGGGAATACCAACCATGATATTAGTTATGGTAGTTCTATCTTCTATCATTAGTTTAGAATATAAGTAAATGTGAGGAACCAGTGTGATAGAGACCCAGTCAAGTGCCAACCATGCAGCGGGATAGACCACTTATAGTGATTCTGTGGGACCTTCTCTCCAATAGTTAGTGGAAGGGGATCGAATATTACTCTAGGTTAATGATAGGGATTCATATATCCACATCAAGCTAGGATTTGGAGTGGTGTCATTCATTTAGGCTGAGGTGGTGGTCATGGTTGAGGCAGCCAGGAACCAGTTGGACCACAACAGCAGAGTGGGTCTACTCTGGGTAGTGAGGTTGTTTCAAAGGGTTGCGGTTCAGGCCAAATATATTTTGTACATCCTAAATCTAAGAAGCAGGGCATCAAACCATCCAAGGTGATAGGTGAGATTTTAGTAGCCTATACACTAGTATCTACTCTTTTTGATATTTTTTCATCTCACACTTTTATATTTATACCTATTTTGAAGATCCTTGGTCTCATTGTTCAGTTTTTTGTTGGCATTATGACCTTAGATACTATATTGGGGATTAGAACGGAGGGTGTACTCCAATATAGGGAGTTCCTTCTTAAGATTGGTGGGTGTCACTTCATATGGAATATTTTTGTCCTTAAGATGATAGGGTTTGATTTTATACTCAAGATAGACTATCTAGTTTCTTATCAAGAACATGTTGATTGCTATCGTTGGAGGGTAAACTTTACATCACTATAGGGAGGGGTTTTTATTCACAAGGGTGAATGGGGTGTTCATGTGAGCATATATTGACCAATTTATCTTTGTATGGGTGGGATGATAGCCCAAATTTCTAGTTTGTATCTGGAAGATGAGGGAATACAGTATACTGAATTACCTACAGTGGTTGATCATTTCAGGGATGTCTTTCTAGATGAATTTTCTATTTTACCTCCTGAGTGAGAGGTGGATTTATCTATCAATATAGTTTCAATATCTTCACTAGTATTTATTCCTCCTTATATAATGGCTACTACAGAGTTGTAAGAGCTTAAGAGGTAGCTAGAGGACTTAAAATCAAAGGGGTTTACATGAACTAGTAATTCTCCATGGGGTTTGCTGGTACTTTTTGCAAAAAAGGAAGATAAAAACCTCAGGATATGCATGTATTATTAGAAATTGAACTATTTGGTGATTAAGAACTAGTATCCTTTGCCACATATAGATGATCTTTTTTACAAGCTCTGAGGAACTTGGGTTTTCTTGAAGATTGATCTGAGATCAGGTTATCACCTGGTAAGTTTTTCTCTTGCATACATACCTCATACACCTTTTTATAGAAAGTATGGTCTATATGAGTATCTAGTTATGTTTTTTGGTCTCACAAACATGCCAGTAGTTTTCATGGCACTGATGAACAGAGTTTTCCATCCTTATCTAAATTAATTTGTGGTGGTATTCATGGATGATATCTTGGTGTATTTTCATAGTAGTCAGGAACATTAAAAACATCTTGATATTATTTTGGATACTATTTCTGATGCTTTTAATGCAGCATGTTCTTTGTTGCATGTTGATTCATGATGAAATCACAATTGTTTCCCTACATTCTTGCTTTCCAAAGGCTAGTGGCTTTCATAACATCCAATGGTGATGTCTGTTCCTTGATCAAAATGGGGTTATGGTATGTTAGATTCTCCTTCCATGGAGTTCTCTTTGGAACTAATCACATATTCTAGGTCTCCCTCATAGAGTTAAGTCATGTTAGTGGAACTCAATCTTGGTGCCATCTCTTTGTGGATTTCAGTTAATTATACTGCTTTTTTTTAAATTATAGTGGGTATTGATAGGGAAGAAGAATTCATTCAAGAGAGTAGTCGCATTGGGCATCTTTGGCATGTCTAGAAACTAGAAACATTGGTCACTTGTATCCTTACTCATATGAGTGAATCTTATGGAGGCATATTTAGGTGCAGAACCCAAATAATCTCATGTCCATCGTGAGGTATCTAACACTGAAGGCGCATATCTTCCAATTCTTTCACCTTAGGCATCCCATGTGTAGCATGAAGTATGTTACACCATAGTTGTATATCATCCAAGGTTTTAACCTTAGGCATCTGATGTTTACCATGAGGTAGTAGTATGAAATAGTTCATGAGTTTAACATCTTGTGGATATGGAAAGAGTTTGATTAGAATGCTCCGTAGAGGTGAATCAAGGAGTTGTGGCCCTACGAGGGAATACCTAAAAGTGTATGGATCAGGACACCCATGTAGGAAGACCTAGAAGGTGTGTCCCATGAAGGGAATATGTCACATTATAAAGGTGGATGGGTTCCCTGTAGTGGCTGAACCAGGAGGTGTGTCCCATAATGGTAATATGTCACACTGTGAAGATGTATGGATTCCCTATATAGGCAAACTCAGGAGGTGTGTCCCATAAAGGGAAGATGTCACACCGTGAAGGTGGATGGGTTCCCTATAGAGGCTAGCCCGGGAGGTCTGTCCCATAAAGGGAGGATGTCACACTGTGAAGGTGGATGGGTTCCTTGTAGAGGATGACTCGGGAGGTGTGTCCCATAAAGGGAATATGTCACACTATGAAGGTAGATGGTTTCCATGTAGATGCTAACTCGGTATGTGTTCCCCATAAAGTAAATATGTCATACTGTGAAGGTGTATGGGTGATATGTAGAGGCTGAACTGAGAGGTGTGTACCATAAAGGGAATATGTCATGTTGTGAAGACAGATGGGTTCCCTATAAAGGATAAACCAGGAGGTGTGTCCAATAAAGGGAATATGTCACACCATAAAGTTAGATGGGTTCCCTATAGAGGCTGACCTAGGAGGCGTGTCCCATAAATGGAATATTCCACATCGTGAAGTCGTATGCATTCCCTTTAGAGTCTGACTCGGTAGGTGTAACGACCCGGTCCCGGCCAGCCACCTGAATAGTTCCAAACAGGTCGGGTGTTACTACCTTAGGTGCACCTCCCCAAACACCAAAAGCTTCTGAATAGTAGCGAGGGTCTATTAGGTATAGTGGGGATGCTATACCCTCTCGGAGGATCATAATAAGGGTATTGGTCCGTGTATAAAAATAAAGATGCAACAGAATAAAAGACTCAACATACTCAAAATAAACCCGCAGAGCGGAAGCATAATCAATATGATAAATAGCAGAAGCAATAAAAGATAAACAATAGTAGTGGAAATAAACACAACATCATGCTGGTAACATATAACTACAACTAAATAGTAAAACATGCATCCAAATCAGGTCATACACAACTGAATATAAAAAGGGCACCAATGGCTAACCAACAGTAGCTACAATAAGTAAGCATGTCGATACAGAAGAGAAAACAGACCAAGTAAACCCCATCTAGGTATGACCTCAAGGTCCATACCATCTCCATGCAATAACTAACGTATCCCACCTCTTGAAGATGTCCTCTTTCCTGCATGTAAATCCATAAAGTCTGCACGCATCCCGAAGGGCCCGTGCAGGGTGTGAGAGAAATCTGACTAGGATACCACCCAATGGTGCGTACCAAATATATGTGTTTAAGCATTCATGCACTTACAAGGAAAGCAGTAAATAGTACGGTGCACAAGTAAACACAAACTCCTCTGGTTCTCAACAACCACCATAGAGGATCACCTGCTTCGGCCAACGCCGTAATCTCTGTCGTGTAACCTGGCACCATCTGCCACCTGACACCATGTGTCTCAAGTACAGACATCCCAAAGGCATGCCCAAGAATAGTAACCTGGCACCATGTGCCTCCTGACACCACATGTCTCAGTACAGATGTCCCGAAGGCATGCCTTAAAATAGTAACCCAGCACCATGTGCCACCTGACACCCTGTGTCTCAAGTACCGACGTCCCGAAGGCATTCCCATCCTCTAAAGGCTCCTCACCTCCCACGTGGCTTTCTACAGAAAGCACCCCCAACTAAAATACCTAACCGCAACTACGGGGGCCTCTACCCACACGAGTGGTCAAAACCACCTCATCACAGAGTATCTTTGTGTGCACACTACTCAAAGTCCCGGGTGAGCGGTAATCACCAACATAGTACCTAAGACACCAACTCATCTGACACCTCGTGTCCCTACGACCATGCTACTCAAGTCTGATGGCATCACCATCCTAGTAACTCGGTCCATGCCCAACCTAACAGTCGTACTGCCTCAAGCCGACGTCTGTGACGCCCAATCCCGTGGTCAAAACCACCCAAAGTAACCCTGGCCAAGCCCAACCTATGATTAGCATCACTCAAGAGTAACCGGTCCAAGCCCAACACAACCCAAAGGGTCCAGAAGATGCAATTCAGAAATTGCATATATAACATATTTAAACAAAAAACATAAACTGCCAAAACAAACTAAACAGTTGAATTGCACTATGCAAGGTGTTGTCCCATACCAGAAATGAGGTCTTAAATGCCTCTAGCAATCATATAAGGCTTTAATAATGTAAACTAATAGTTTAACACATTAATATTTCAATTAAAACCATTCTGGCGTTCCCTGGCCAAAATGCCCCGATGAGCAACGACCCCTCACCTGGCCCCGCTCATGCAAACTAGTAACAGGGAATACCCAAAGGCATCCCATATGTCCAACAAGCAATTCAATATGAAACAGCAGATAAAACGGGTCCCACTCAAAATACCTGAAAACGCGCCAAAGTCCACATCACCCAAACAACCGTGAAAACACAAAATGAAGTGTTCACCACCTACCTGAGACTCATACGATGCTACTCCTCTGGTAACATCCGCCAATTCGGTCTAAAACGTGGTAAAATCTACAAAATATTCAATATCATTCAAACACCTATAACTTGTTCTAGAAATAAAATCAAACAAAATGGCCAAGGAGGAATCAAGGCCTTACCAAGGGGGTTCCAACGCATTAATCCGAATTCCAAATGGGTCTCAGACGGACGATCGGGAGAAGGAAAGGGGTCTGGCTGGCTTGGTTCACGAAACCGGGCGTCAATATGTGTTTCTACCTCAAAACGAGGTTACTGCCTGTTTTAACGCAAAAAAATAAATTACACGGCATGTACTTCATGACTACATGTCGTGTATATATAATTTAACTATTAATTTGGCGGCTGGGATTTTGCCGACCTGCCAACATGAGTACACGGCGTGTACCTATGGGTACACGGTGTGTACATGGTTTCTTTTCTCTCCCTCACCGACTTACCCACACGCAATGTATATTCCTCATACAAGTCTAGACTATACTACGTTTCCAAGGGGAACACGGCGTGCACCTGGTTCTACCCGGCCAACAGGCCTACACGCCATGTATGGCCACCACAGGGTCGGGGATACACAGCGTGTCTAAAACTACACGCCGTGTAGGAGAAATTTCTACATGGTCATCACACGGAATGTACTTGGCGAGCACACGGCCGAAACTTGATTAACATATACACAGCATGTACTTAAAAGTACACGGCATGTAGTTTGGAAATTTCCAGAAACTTCCCATTTTCTCCCGTTTCCTTAGAAACTAGTCAAAAAAATTAAACAGGGTTGGGATTTTGACCCGTTCTAAAAACCCGGGTTCTTACAGTAGGTGTGTCCCATAAAGGGAATATGTCATGCCGTGAATGTGTATGGGTGTCTTATAGAGGCTGACCCATTAGGTGTGTCCCATAAATGGAAGATTTCACACCATGAAGGTTGATCAGAACACTCTTGGAGGTGGATCAGGGAGGTGCGCCCCTAGGAGGGGTCACTAAGGTTTAACATTTATTGGGATTGAACCTCAGAGAGTCATATTATGTACCTTTTTAGAAGACAAGGATCAAAACCCATGTAGTTTGATGTTAGGGTTTAAGGTCATGTGATAGGACCGATCTATACAGTTTAATGTCTTGCAGTAAGGATTCTCACATTGTGAAAGGATCATTGAAGAGGGATAGTATGGGGATTATGAATCTAAGCATCCCTTATCAAGAGTATCTCTCTAGGTTGGGTGGTGTGGGGCTTACACATGAGAATTTCCGGGTTAGGTGGCATGATTTTACTGGGATGTAGCGGCCCGAGGAAAATAAGAATAGATGTGGATGCAGTATTGGGTGGATGAGGTGGATGGAGTAATGGGTTTGGACATCAGGGAGGCTTCCTATATATCCCAGTTAGTTGGTAATCACATCATGTAACATCTTGAGTTTTTAAAAAAAGAAATTATGTTTGATAGCGTACATGATACACCACATTGAACAAAAGCAAACAACTAAATATTATTATTTAATAACCTAGCCGTTAAAATGGTGGGAATGAACAGTATTAAATGAATTTTGAAAAAATGGTTTACACATGTTTATAATTAATTTGTTTGTGTGCAATTAATTATAAATTAATGTAAAACCCTTTTTAAATAAAAGGAAATGTTTTTCTGAAAAACTATTTAAATACAAATAAGTGAGTTTAAAAAGTAATAAAATCATGCTTGTTTGGTTTAATTAATGAAATATATATGTAATATATTCAATTAAATTATTAATATTCATATTATATTTTTTCAGGACATTATATAAGAACAAATTCAATTTTTCAGATAAAATATGTATTTTTCAAAAAAAATGCAGTTTTTCCACCTTTTGATGGAGAACCCATTTTAAATCTAGTTTTTGACACTTTTATAAGTTATATTTTAAAAAATAAAATTATTATTTGGAATCAATAAATCAAATCTTATTTTGTATAAATTTTTGGTATTTTTCTAATAACTTTCATATTTTAATGAATAGTGAAAAATGCTGCATTTTAATTCAAAACTGCTTTTTCTTATAATTTATTTATATTGTTTGAATATCCTTTTAATAGGTTTTAAAGTATATTTAGATTATGTTTTTATAATTTAATCCAATTTTTTTCATTTAAATCAATTTCAAATTGAAATTAGATATAAAAATATTTCAGACTTTTGAACGTTTCACTTAAAAAAACCTACTTTTTCGTTTTGTCTGTGGAATTAATTTTAAATATAATTCTTCAAATTATGTGAATTGAATTAGGTAAAATCTATTTAATATTTTTAATTATAAGGTAAAAATTATATTTTATATTCAATTTCGTTTTTGGTATAAAAAATTTACCTTGGTAAAAAAATTTATTTGTCGTCGTATAGGTAAAAATGAAACATGTTAAAGTTAAAAGGGTAAAGGCTTAAAATACCTAAAAACTATAAAATTTAAAATAAATTGAGGTATTTATTGTCCCTAAACATCCTAAAAACATTAATTTAAAGTATAATTCATTTAAATTAATGTCACCTTAATGTGGTTAGCTTTAAATATAAAATAATCAATAATTTAATCACTTGAACCCACCTCTCCTCAAGAATTAATACCACCCCTCACCTCCCCATTTCAACCCACAAAGAATGTTAGATAATAAAATATCTATCCAAACCTCTCCTCCCCACTCTCCCCATGTCCAAGTGCTTCTGTTCTCACCAAAATACCAAATCCAAGGTCCTCAAGGGTCTTTCAAGGAGGAGATATTCAAGAGGTAATTTTCTCAAAGTACCTCTCTTAATTTCTTTTCTTTTTCTACTTTCTCCTCACCTACTTCATACATCAATTCATGATAACTCAAGAATCATTTATATACTGTAGTTTTATGTTTCTAATGGAATATCTCATATCCATTTCATTTCTCACCTCCTTTTATTCAAAGAAATGAAATTGTTGTCCAAGTTATGCCGGTTAATTGTCTTCGTGAATAGTGTTTTTGTTCTTTTTCCATTACCGCCTTCATGGATGGTCTTAAAAATATTTTTCTGGTAAAATAATATTTTAATATATATATATATATATTATAACCTATTTAATATTCTGTAAATTTTATATTAAACATACCTTCATGCTTTCCATATTGTGGTTATACAATAACTTCATTTGGGGACGTGTGGACTACCGCCTCCTCGAAATGATGTGATTCATTCACATTGTTTTAGTAAACATATATGATATAAATTACATATTAATTATAATATAATTATATATATATATATATATACATATTTACATACATTTCATTTAATTTCTTTCCTTCAATACGATAGGAAAAAATAAAAACAATGTCCATACGTACATACGGCCAACCGTCTCCCTGAACGATGTTTTTAGTTTGTCTTTAAATATCATTATAAATACTTATATAATGAATATATAAGATATTTATATCATTTTTTATATTCTTGAGATGATTTAATTATAACCATGTGGACTATTGACATCTTATCAAGTTCATTTTCAACTCAAGTACTAAATATTGACAAAGCGTCCGATATGAACTTTAATAATTATATAATTTTTATTACATTGTAATAAGTGATATAAAAGGAATAATAAACTTGAAAAAAGTTCTCAATAAAATATAAATTAACCTAAGTTTATTATTCATGAATATAATGATGGTACCTGAAGAGTTGGACTCAAGGTAAGGCAGTTTCTTAACCTAATTTTAATTCTTTGGGTTAAACTTCTACTTCTTGATTATGTCATTCAAATATTGTGTGTTAAATAAATTTTTAATATATTATATTTTATTTATACTTTTTTATGTGTATTTTTAGTGAAAATATGTAATCAAATTAATTTATTAACAAAATGATCTTTGTAAGGGACTTCATCTCAATCTCCTTTCATTGAGGCATTTCTTGATAATATGCACCTTTATTTCTTTATAATGTGTATATACAGCCACTAAAACATTTAATATCCATATTTTATCTATAATAATGTTATTTAATGTTTTTTAAAATTTATTAATTCATATATATTAATATTTCAATGTTCAAAGTTGTATTCTACACCTTGAATATTTAAAAATTTGATTATAAACTCTTTTTCTTCATGATATTAATTTATATATTTATTATATGGATATAAAAGGATTTAAAAGGATATTTTTTATATATTTTTAATTTAATTAAAAGGTTTTAAAAAGTAATCTTTTTACATGTTTTATATGGAACGTTTTGACAAATGAAAAAAGTAATGTTCATTTTAATGTATACGGTGACAACAACTTCTCTTACATCATAACCGTTATTTGATACATGGATTCCTCTATAAGAATTAATTTTTTTTAAAAGGAAATGAAATAAATTATTTCTTTTTTTTTTGTATCTTGGTATTGAAAATGGGTTATTAAATGAAAATGGTATTTTTAAACAAAAATGTTTTTCATATGAGATTAGAAGTTTTCAAAAGGGTTTTGTGATGAACATGTGTTATTCATGAAATGGTACTTGAGCATTGTATGTAACGGGTGATCCCGATATAGCTTATATGAAGGTTTTAACCCCATTATATCACACAGGTGAGCTCTAAATAGCTTATACAAAGGGTTTATCCCCATTATCGCTCACGAGTGAGCCTGCTATATCTTATATGAAGGGATGATCCCCATTATAGCTCATGGGTGAGCCCAAAATATCTTATATGAAGGCTTATCCCCATATAGATCTCCAATTAATTGGGTAATAGTAATATTAGAAGTCGGGTATAAGGATATTCCAATTGAAAGGGGTTTAAAAGGGTTTTATGTATATGATGCTCTAAGTCACCTAAAGGAGTTTTAATTTCTTTTTATTGGTTTTAAAGTTTTCTTTGAGAAAAAATTATTAGTGTTATTCATGTGAAATTTTTTTGTTTCATTCACTCAAATAACATTAAATGGGTTACCATTTTTTCACTAGACTAATGGTTTTCTTTATTTTTATGTCTGTTATTGTGCTCATCCCAAGTTTTTAAATGTTTCTCATATGATTTAAGGGAGAATAGAGTCAAGGATAGAATCAAGGAAAAGTTATGATGGTTAGACATGAAAAGAAACCATGTTTGTTTTTAAAAGTTTTTGTGTTATGAAAGAAATTGATACTATTGGAATTATCCACTTTATATTTCTATGGTTTTGTTATATAATAGTTATGGCCTAATTATCTAAAGATCTAAACTTGAAAAGATCTTCAATATGAAATAAAGTAAAATTATTGACTTAACTCAAGATTATGTAATGTTTAAGGATGGGCCCTACAAATCCCATGTATTTCAGAAAGGGTTGGTACTTAGACCTAAAGAGGAGGCCCATGGAAGTGGATCATGTGATTGGGTCATACTCATAGGAGTTTCCCATAGTATGAGTATGGTTTTGGGGGCTTACACTTAGGAGGATGCCCATGTGGTTGGGGATATTCATGGAAGATTCCCATTCGAGGGGGCATGATTGGGGATTAAACTCAGGGGATTCCCATGAAGTTGGATTTCATGGTCGCTATTAACCTCTAATCCCATATGAGTCATGCTTAGTGTGAGAAAAAAAGAGGAAGTAGTAGAACTGGTGACTATATCATGGAAGATGGGAGTCAATAAGAGATGATGTGGGGCTTACGCATGGAAGATGCTAGAGTATGAACTGTGTTGGGATTATACAAGGAGGCTACCCTTTGTATATGACTCATATCCCATGGTGGGGTAGTAGGAATCATCCCATGATGATCATAAATGTGGAATACCATGTGAATTACATGGGGAAAGACTACAGTTTTATGTCATGTGCTAAGGACATTGGTGCTAAGCAGTTTTACATCATGCAACACAGATGTGGTGGACTCATGACTTACCCATTGGACTTACATAATTGTCGCACATGCACCATTGTGTGGGGTAGGGCTTTAGCAATGCTATGTTGGAATAGTGTGGAGGAGTGGTCGATCATGAGGTCCACATTAGCATATATATTCTTAGAAGAAAAAGGCATTAGCATACCTATGTTGAGAAGTAAAATATATGGAAACGCATGCACTAGAGGTATAGGGGAAACCTCATTAGGGAACATGAAACCACTACATGCAAGTTTAAAGGGTTTCACTAAATAGGTGCATGAAAGGCATAGGGGTTGTATACAAGAGGTGTTAAAAATGGTACTTCGACATAAAGGCAAGACATGGAGCTTCAAAGAAGGTAGGTGTGCAAGATTTAAGGCTTTCATGTAAGGTTGAGGGTGAATGCAAGATTGGGGTTTGTGCGTAGGTTTAGGGGTGCACCCAAGAGGGGTCTTTTCTTGCACCCAAATTGGGTTGAAATAATTTGGGTGAGGATTAAACAACTGTGCGACCACTCTAGGGAGGACCCATAGGGAACCTGTCATGAAATATCTCTACCTTGAGGGTTCCATGCTTTCATGTTGTCATGGAATATCAGTCTTACACATAGAAGAGTGACGATTTGACTTTCGAAGGATTAACCCAAATAAGGGGGTGGCCTTCAACTTATAGCTGAAATATTCGATGATGGCGTGAAATATTTTGGTCATGGAAGATTCCTTCCACACATCTCCTTTCTTTTTCTACAACATATGAGTATATAAGGTGTTGTTTGATGTTGTATCTAGCATTCAATAGGTTTGTGCATGGATTGGGTTTCTCACATGCAATGTGGACATATTACACGAAAATTACTTAGTCGGTTGAGTGGCCTTCATGGAAGGGTACAAATTGACATCGTATCTAGTGTTCAAGGGTGTTCCACACAGACTTGGTGTCTTGTACACAGCAAATATATCTTGCATGCACCTACCGTGGTGGCTTGAGGGACCTATACAGAAGGGGTGATATTTATATTGTATTTTGAATGCAAGTATATTTCATGCGTATTTCAATATTTCATACACACCTCAAGACTTGTGTGTACATTTTTTGGCCTTCTCAGAATGCTCTATCAAATGGGATGATGGCTTTGGTTTACCCAAAGTTGGTCGTTTGAGGATTCAAGTAGAATTCAGCACCAACAGATACATTGTGATAGAATTATTTATATGAAAATATCAAAAGGTTCCACTTCAAGATGGATGAGATTCACTTATTAGGTCATATTATCTTAGATACAGGACTTTCATTTGACCTAGAGAAGGTGAGAGATGTTATTTCCTAGGATAATCCCAAGAATGTATTTGATATATGGAGTTTCTTGGGGATAGTCAGTTATTACAGGAATTTCATATAGGAATTATCACGCTTATAATAACATCTTTTGGGATTGACTAAGAAGAGTGTAAAGTTTTTATGGTAAGATACTTGTGAGACAGCCTTTTAGGAGCTGAAAGGGAGACTGACTTCAGCACCAGTCCTGATTCTACTAGAGCTGGGAAGAAGCTATAAAGTGTATTCTGATGCATTGTTTATTGGGTTAGGAGAATTTATGATGTAATAGGATCAATTAATGGAATACGATTCTCATTAGTTGAGGCCACATGATAGGAATTACCCAATGCATGATCTTGTGTTAGCCATTACTGTTCATGCCTTGTACTATTGGAGGCATTATTTACTTAGAGAGAATTTTGTGGTGTACAAGGAACACAAAATCCACAAGTAAATATTTACACAATTTGACTTGAATTTTAAGCAATAATAGTGGGTTGAGTAGCTACAATATTTTGAATTTGATCTTGCTTATACGCACGGAAAGGGAAATGCAGTTGTCGATGCACTGAGCAAGAGGACATAGATATATGCATTTCATGAGGCTAGTAGTGGGTGATTTATTATGGAATTATTCTCTGAGATTCACTTGGAGGTGCAGGGTAGTCACGTCCAGAATTTTCTCTTACATAGTAGTTACTTGAACTCTTATGGATAAACTGAGGATGAGGTAGCTTTTAGATGATGAGGGTTTAGTCCTGTGGGAGAGTGTGGTGGGTAAGGACCTTCCTCCTAGTTGTACAGTGGGTGAGGATGAAATTATGAATACTCATGGTCATATTTGGGTTCAAATAGACATACATGAGAAGATGATGTGGGAATTTCATACCTTAAATTGGGTAGTACATCCCGGTGTTACCAAGATGTACTGAGACTTGCATCACAAGTATTGGTGGTCGGGGATAAAATTTTAGGTAGTTGGTTTTGTCATGAGGTGTTCCACTTGTCAACAAGTGAAGGTGTAATGCCAGAAACTAGCTGGTATTTTACAACAATTACATATTCCTAATTATAAATGGGACTGTGTTTTGATGGATTTCGTGATCAGGTTAATGAGGTCACCTCGAGGTGGTGATGCGGTGTGGGTTGTTGTGGATAGGCTCATGAAGGTCTCCCATTTCCTACCAATCAGGGAGACCTTATTATTATATTATCTTGGGAAACTTTATATTTATGAGATAGTGTGTCTTCATGGGGTTCCTTGTATCATTGTATCGAATAGGGATGCCTAGTTTATGTCTCGATTTTGGAAGATTTTATAGAGGGTTTTGGGTACACAGGTACTTCTGAGCATGAAATGCCACCCTCAGACTGATGGTCGGTCAGAGTAAATGATCCAGGTTTTAGAGGACATGCTTAGAGCATACATCCTCTATTTTTTGGGCTATTGGGAGAGGCATATACAACTGGTTGAGTTTACCTACAATGATTGTTATCAAGAGACTATAAAGATGGAACCTTATGAGGCTTTGTATAGTAGTACATATAGATAACCTATGTGCTAGCTAGATGCAGGATAGGTAGCTTTACTCAAACCACATCTCATTCGGTGGACTTCAGAGCAAGTCCAGTTCATTTGGAAGCATGTGGCTACTGCACAGTCTGGAAAAAAATCCTATGTTGGTCATCATCGATGACCTCTAGAGTTCAAGGTTTAGAATTATGTATTTTTACGTATCTCACCAAGGTTGGGAAACAAATGTATTATGAGATAAGTTAATCTTTTATCGTGATATGTTAGGTCGTTCAAGATTTTGGAGAGAGTCGAGTCGCTAGCCTATCGGTTGTAGTTACCTTAGAGGTATTGATCCATGCATGATAACTTCCATGTATCTTAGCTACATCATTATCAATCAAACCCGTATCATACTCTTTGGCCAGCTGAGGTGGAGTTAGAGGTATATTTTCCCTTTGAGAAGCATCTTATATTTATTTTTGATAAGATAAGAAAGGTTCTCTAAGGCCAGCCAGTTCCTATAGTATAGGTGTTATGGAAGCACGGGAATTTACAAGATGATACTTGGGAGTGAGAGGCTGACATATGTACTCAGTGGATGTATTTATTCTCAAGATATTCTTGACCACTCTTGGAAGGGAAAACTGTGTAAGAATTTATTTAGGGGGAAGATTGAATGATCCTAAGTTTTTTTTAAGGTATGGACCTTTTTTATTTCATTTTAAATTATTGTTTTGACCTAATGTGAATTCCTAATGAGTTCATGGAAGTTTCGGGGGGTCTCTGGGGCATGTTCAAATCCAGAAGGCCTAGTTTTTTGAAAAGTAAGGTGGGTCGCATGGTTAGTAGAAACCGTGTGACCTAGGCCACATGATTTGAGGAAACTGTGTGGGGTGTTTTTTATGGCAGCAAGGGGTGCACGGTTTGCCCTAAACATGCACCAAGGGTCACACACCCATGTGTGGATACCTATAATTTTTATTAGAGGCCAAAATCATGGTTGGTTCATGGTATATCTAACCATGTTCTATAACCGTGCGAGGGGTGACAAGGGATAGAGGAATATAGAACAGTTTGTGTACGATTTTCTAAACTATGCACATGAACTGTGTAAGGTCCTACTTGAGGTAGAGAAGGGTGAAAGGTTGGTGTATAGTTTGGTTAATTGTGCATCCAAACTGTGTGACCCAGTTAAAATGTGGTAAATTACCTTTTTACCATTAATTTTTCTAAAAACAAAAATTATTCCTCCCCCTCTTTCCAGTGAACAACCCCTTGGTTTTGGGAGATCTCTTCAAGCCTTGAGGTAGGATTTTGTGTAAATTCTTTGTCCATACTTGGATTCAAGCATCGATCATCTTGTTGGATCTACTTCGGTAATTTATTCTTTCATCTTATGACGTTGTTCATTTTTCTTCATATCTATGGAGTTATTTTGGTGTAAGCTGATTTTCCCTATTTCTAGTTTTTTCATCTATTCTTCCTTTTTCTCTCAATCTAGACTAAATCAAAGGTCGATACTGGACAAGTTTTCTACCATGTGTATATGATATGTGGTTTATAACTTTTCATCAAGGTTTGGTGTTTTATATGAAGGTATCAGGGCACACAGTTGAAGTCGGTGGGTCGGGATCTTAAAATTTTTTACCAGCAATTGACATAACAATGTCATCATTGGCAATGCACTACCCCAGTATAATCCCAAGGATCATGCATGAATAAAATTAATCACAAAAATAAAATCATAAATACCTAGTTCATTCTGAAGTCATTCTCATCATCTTCTTGATGCCAGTGATCACTACTCTAAGAATCCAAAGTCGAATTCCTCTATATCATCTACACATGCTTCAAAAATCTATAAGATCACTGATCTTCCAATTCTATGGGCTATCACGGAGATCCAAAAATGCATTTAACATCCTAAAGATCATTGCATCGACGTACCATCGATACAAGAGGGAGATATTGATATGATCACCTAGATTGAGAGATTCTCTCTCTAGAAAATGGGAGAGGAGAGAGAATCTCTCAAGATCTCTCCATGAATAGTCATTAGAAAGAGACTCTCTCCTCATTTTATAGTGTATTAAGAAATTACCCAAAAAGGCTCCCCCTAGAATATTTTTACACACTATAAATGATATATTATGGATATTATGATGATTAATAAATATAAATTATAGTTTTATCACTTTCTTGTAATATAATAAATATATTATATGATAAAACCTGAGTCATTACTCAACTCATCATTCCCACAAATATTAAATGAACCTTGAATATTTTAAATTGATATTCATTTATATAATATTTTCTGTGTATTTATTTTAAAACTTGTAAATACATTTAATAAATAAATTCAATTCCAATTATTATTAACTTAAATAATATGAATTTATATATTCTTTTGGTGATCATATATCCTTGGACAAATCTCATACCCCAGTGGTGGGGCCCACCATGTCCTGTGTACCTATGCACCTGAATAGGGTAGATTATTGAATATGCTATTGTGTGTGGCCCTATAGGACTTTATCTCAATATCATTGAATACTATTAATAGACTAAGAGTGGAATCTAGCAACCCATATTGTCCCCTACAGAGATAAAGAATAATCATAGCAATGAAAATCATCTTATGAACACGCACAATGTAATATAATCTCTTTGTCTTTATATATCTCATAAAGTAGGATTTACCTTAGACTACCATGGCTATGGATTTATCAAGTTACTACCATCCCGATCATCTAGACCCAAGATATATTACTTCCTCAACTTGAAAGTGAAAATTTCTATCTTGATCATTCAATCAATGCCATACCACCAATTACACACCCAACACAAGATACCTCAACATGATTTCATTAGCATGGTTTTTACCTTGCATCAAATTATGTGATCAAATGTCAGACATTGATAATGATCTCAATTTAGAAGACCAATACACATGTATGTAGATAGTAACATCCAATGACACCCAAAACATGTGGTGTTCCTATTGGTGGGTTTGTCCTCATGATCTCAACTACTAGAGATCACCAAGTGTGAACTTCATGAGAAGATGTCTCAATACTTATGATCCCCCAGTATTTGATAGTCAAACGTTGATTGTGTCCATTCAGTATGATGTATCTTGACCATAGGACATATATTTAAGATTAATGTCATAGTATCATGAGGTTATCATTATATCCTGGCATCTGCTATAACATTTTGATACAATAATTAATCTATGGAAATTACTATTTTATAGTGGATGGAGAAATTTTTACACTATAATGGTAAGTAAAAATCATGCATAACTAATTGTATGCATGATATGGTAATCAAAAGTAGTGATAAAGTTGGGTCTAGAGCACCCAATTTTACAACACTCCCACTTGCACTAAATCCAACTTACTATAAAACCTTGTTATCTCTAACATGATTCATATCATACTTCTTTTAAGTCACGAATTTATTTGTTAGGTCTACCATGTTTCTACTGCGTGGTTGTTCCGTTATATGCGACACCATCTCCTTTAGTAAACTTCTCAAGAGATGGTATCCCTGAGTATATACTATTTTTTCCACTATAAAAACTTGACATCTTGGATAGTAATAGTATCATAATTTACATTATTATAAAACTTTACTTACTATGTGAAATTCTGAGAACTAGAACAAATCATTGCATATTTAACACTGCTTCTTAGCTGCCTCAGAAATCGCAATGTACTAAGTTTTTTTAGATATGACTACCAATGGATTGAATGAGATTATATTTATCATTACCTAATCCTAAATGTGATATTAGATCATATTGATCTATGTAAGACTAGTTTGTTTTCCCTAAAAACTAGTATCCTTACCTCTCCACTTACCAAGTACATATCATTTGTACTCACTTAAGTGTGATTAGATAGTTCTGAATGCTTCCCTTACAGTTCTCCTAGTTATAACTAATATTTTACTACTCTAAAGTATATATTGGAAATATAAATTCTTGTATATATCATGTCATGCGTGATTGATCCATCGCTAAAGCATATGGGATTAAACTCACCACATTAATCTCCCCCTATGTCCTATACATGTCTAACTAGAGAGATATATTCCATGTGACACAGCTAAAAATTCTCTCTCAAATTGTTCCAACTTGTATTTTCAATACCATGTTATTATATGTACGATTGACTATGTCTAAGAAACTATTAGATCTACGTCAGTAGATCCTGTTCACCAGAACTGAGGTTTCTAATTTAAGTCAATCATTGGAGAATTACTTTCATCATGGTCTTAACTAACTATAAGACCAATAGCAGTTTTCCATATGTTACCAAACATATTTCACTTGTAAAACAATGGCATTCCTACTAACCTATGGTAGACACATGGTGTCAATTCAGTTCAAATGAATGTTCTAAGATCTTGTTTATTACTTTAATCCTAACCTATATTTTTGTAACTTGCAACCATATTGGCATTCTATTATGTCATCATCCCTTTCTGGTTGTGTCGTGTAGAAACCTTCCATTAAAGATGGACTTGAAATCCAATACTCAATAAAATGATCTTAGAAATTAACTATGATAAGTAAAATTCTAATGGATTTAGTAATAACGTCTTGGTGTAACCAATCAAGACTTATTGGTATGACTCTTGTACCATCCATGTATAATCTCATTTGAATACCCACTGTGGTATTAAAAATAATAAGCCCCCTTGCACTTTGATACATGGAATCCATTATTGAATTTAATTTATCTTTTCAATATCATCTAATTTCCATATACTTCTTACTTATAGGAATTATTATTCACAATGAATAATGTATCACCAGCCACGGTGAATATAAAACCATCACCATGGTTTTTATCCTTCCTATGAAGTATGTGTATCTGGAACACTCTCTTCCACACCTCTTATAGAAGAGGTTCCTATGCCAACTACTTGTGCATCACTGGATTTGACTAAACCCAAGTCAATATTGCTCCCACTATCTCAAATAGAGATGTGCACACTTATATAGAAATGTAGTCTATCACTTGACTACCACTTTTCTATCCTAGGTATTTCTGTAATATCCTAATAAATGTTTAGTATAATTACTATAGATGTACATTTTGTTTTTCCTTGATGCAAGTTTGTTTATATCCTAACAATCTCTTTTCATCTAAACACATGTTCTTATGACAATGGATTTCCATCATAATACAACAGATATGATATCCATATTTCATTATAGTTGGCATATGGTTATGGAATATCGTTGTTATTTTTGAAGCACATATTGAAATATAATGGAAGTTCCTACAATGATTATTAGTTTTAACATTGATACTCATTTTACTAATACATGCCTCTAATGTGTATAAGGAAATGTGAATTTAAGAATTACTCCATGCTTCATTTTTGTCAATGTTATCATGTAAGACTCATCATTGATCCTCCTTATAAATATCATAGTCCAAATATGGATAAGGTAATGTGCATTTAGTAATTACTCCATACTACATTATATTGAACGATGAATGCCAGGTCTATATATTCTTCGATATACCAACCTAAACTAACTCATATCTTCTAGCCATAAATATACCATAAACACTTAAGGAATATAATGAAGTATATTTACCATTAGGTTATCCTTGGAATATTTCATGCTCTCTAGTTGAACTCATTCAGAAATATTTGTGGCTTGCCTTTATTTATAAAGGTTTCTTTGTCCATAATTAAGTATATACATTGATGATACCTAATGTGTTTAGCTTTACTGAGTAGAAATTCCATATTGGATATATATGGTATTTCTACTTTTAGTTTTACTTCAAAAATAATCATCTTTTTAAAAATGGGTAATTGAGTCTTATATTTTATATTCATCGTGTATTGTTTATGATTCATGTATCACTAAAATATTACTTGAGTATTAGACACCACAAACAACATTCATTAAAAAACTGGAATAATGTATCATTGTGTTCAATGGAATCGTGAGATAAATGTTTTGGTCATACTCAATAAAATTTCTATAATAATCATTCACTTTGAAATATAGAAATTGTGTTCTTCTCACCGCTGACTTAGGTACCACCCTTTCTCAGCTTCTTGGAGAATGAGCCTTACTTCTAGTAATGTTTCTATACTTGGTTATTATATTTATATGAACATATGTGACAATAATATTGTATGTAATACCCAAGAAGTAAAACTGAAAAATTACAAACAATGATGAATACTCACTGAAGAATAAGTGTGTACTTTCTTATTCAATTTAGTTCATTACATTTATCTTCCATAGAATTATTTTAGGATATGCAAAGAAAATAACCCCATGTTTATTACCTCTTTATTTTAAGGATGTTGTGAAGTTCCCTTTAGCATCACATTTTCCATTTTTACTTTTCTCCTTATCTTTCAACTTGTTCACCATAAGAATTAAAGATTAATCTATCGTTAATATTCTTACTGTTTGGATAACCTTACCTAAAAGGTAATGAAGCATTTACTCCATCCTGTTTATTTTTTAATCTTAAACCAAACTGGAATACTTGGTTGAAAATATGTAATAATGGTATGTTATGAAATATCATGGTCCACCTTTCATATTTACACATAACTAGTGTAATATCATCCATTCATATCTCACTTCATTGTCTCCTCATAAGCTTTTTAGAGATGAGACTACATGTGAAATCATCGATGTCCCAATATTTTAACCACAACTAACATCAAAAAATGATGACAGCATTATGACATAGCCATAATATGTGGCATACATGAGTCTCCTATAATCATTTTTATACCCTCACTCCCTGAGGTATCTTAACAGGTATTGGGGATTCCAACACCTTGAATTTCCGATATCGTAGTATTGTGTGAAAGAACTTGTACTACACTTGGAAATTCATGCTAGTGTGTACATTTAATTTGTCCATTATATATCTCTATATTTCTTATGGTCTAACTTGTCATTTTCTACAAAAAAAATATAGCAAATTGGTACTTTATCTAGATTAATGATTTAGACATTGTCGATTAATTAATTAAATCATTAAATGTATCCCACTATTTTATCAAAATCTAGGAACCCTCTGTACTATAATCATAATACTCTATCACTTGAGTATTCTAGTGTAAATGATCCTTGAACCTTTCCTCATAGTCTACAAGCTTTGGCTACACCACTAATTGGAGAGTTCAAGGTAGTCGTTTGACTAGCCAACCGCATTAACTCTTGGTTCCTTGATCTTTTGAGTGAAGTCTCGGCTTCTAAATCATAAAAATGATTTTCTCAATGCTTGATTCTAAAGATACAGTAATCTAGATTTGGATAATTATTTAATGTCAACTTTAGTTAAGTTAACCCATCATTCTCATAATAAATCCACAATAGTAAGAGGCACCCTCAACTTTGGCTGATGATAACCCCGAACACGTGGTTTTGTTCAAATTTGAATGAAGAAAGGCATTTGCAACTTAATATTTATTTGAGGGTTTTTATATTATTACATGATGAAATGAAATCATTTTATGTCTCATAAGCATGTACTATATAATCTCACTCACAAATGACCATTTAATAAATAGAAAATATCTATCTCATCACATGTACATTTTATTTGTGCATGCTTATTTATTATTCTATATGATCACACGTAAACTACACATACATAAAATAATAAAACATGCATAAATAAAATGAATATGTGATCATGATTCGATAATAATGGTTAGTCCATTGAGTGAATAATGGAGTTAACCTATACCCTAGGGGTAACTCCTTGAATTGTGTCACTTGTGACTCAAGTTGCAGCTCTTGCCCATCTGATGCATCAAACTCTTATCTGGTGCATCACCACAACTTGGTGTGAAGTATGTCACTACTTGTCTTCATCATTATACAACAGCACTCGTACACTGGAAAGGAGGTCGCAAGAGTATAGAATATAGCTGATAAATTGGACATGCATTCCCTTATACATATAATTACATCCATTCGGGTCGTGCAAACCCCGTGTAGGGGTATCTGAGGCTAAAAAGGCCCACCTAGACCCGTTTCAGGTCGAGCAGACCCACCCGACCTGTTTTTGGGTAAATAGATATTGTGTAGTGGGTTACCTCTCCACTAAGGATTCATGTACATAGGACCTGGCCTGATCTGGACTGTCAGTCGGTACGGAGTTCGTTGGAGATGGGTATCACGACACAATGATTGGCGAAGGCTAAATGGGCACACAAGGATGGTTCACCGTGGTTGGGATCTAGAACTGGAAAGGTAGGGGCATCGGGCTTAGCCACGGATTAAGGGAATGCAACGACGGTGACCGACAAAGGCATAGGCGATGAAGGCTTCCCAGACAGCTCGGCCAGTGGCAAGCGGAATAGCAGCGCCGGGGTCCTCTGGTTTTGTAGCGGCATGACATGTCCTGGCCAAGAGTGGTGTCGGTATTGGCATCCATGAATAAGGAGGTGAACGATGGTCGTAGATGACAGAGGAGGAGGGAATTATTGGAAAATGAGGTATTTGGTGCGACGTTCATTCCGTGGAAGCGAGAGGCATCCACGGGAGGTGGTGAGGTCCGACCTGCGGAGAAGCCCATAGTGGCGAAGGGTGGGACGGCACAAAGGAGCTCTGTCTCTGGATGGGGACGTGCCAATGTTAGGACGGTGGCGACATCCTGGAGGAGGCCGCGATGGCCTGGACGAACACCACGGCCAGGAGGTGGGTGATAAGGGCGGACCGACAAGGCACGACATAGGGTTGTAGCGTTGTGTATGGTATCGAGTAGGAGGGCAGCCAGGGAGGGTGACTGGCTGTGTGGGTCATTGGACTGCATGGAAAAGAAAGGAGTTAGGTCCCATCCCCTTTTTTCCCTTTTCTTTTTTCGAACCACAAAATCAGCTGACACCCCCTTTTTAAAATTTTTGTTTTGATACAAAACATTCCAAAACCCTAAGCATTTAGGATTTTAATATAATAATAAATTATTAAAAATTTATAGAACATTTTCCACAAACCGGTGGAATTATTGTCTGGCTATAAAACACTATTCTGATTGATGGGAACTTCTTCAGAAAACTGGATTCACCCAAAATCATTTTTGACGATTACAGCCCTCTGGTTAAAACAAAAAATATATTAAAAATTTATGTTGGTCAAAATTAACCCATAAAAATGATTTCAATCCATATTTAAAACTTCATATGGTCATAACGTGGTCATCCGATCTTTGATTGAATCACTATTTGCATTGTTGGAACCGAAATGATGCCCTCTATTAAATTTAATGAAAATTATTATTATTTTCATGGCTTAAAATCTTCACGTGTTGCTTTGATACCAATTTAAGGTATTGGGTCACACATCGAAAGTTAGTGGGCTAGGGTCTAAAAAAATTTCACTGGAAATCGACATAACAACATCATCGTCGGTGATGCAATGCCTCGATATCAGCCTAAGGATCATGCGTGAAGAAAATTAAGCACAAAAATAAAACCATAAATACCTAGTTCATTCTGAAGTTGTGCTCTTCATCTGCTTGATGTCGGTGATCACTGCTCGAAGAATATGAAATCTAATTCCTCTAGATTTTCCGCATGCACTTCAAAATTCTATGGTTGTGCCAGTTATCAAATTTTGGGTGTTATCATGGAGATCTGATGATGCCCTCAACGTCCTGGCAATCACTACATCGACGTACCATCGATGCAAGAGGGAGAGCTCAATCTGATCATATGGATCGAGAGATTCTCTCTTTAGAAAGAGAGAGAGTAGGGAAAATCTCTTAAGATCTCACCATCAATAGTCATTGGTGAGAGCCTCTCTCCTCCTTCTATAATGTATTAAGAAATTACTCAGAAAGGCTACCCCCCCCCGAAATATTTTTACACACTATAAATGATATATTATGGCTACTGTGTGGAGTCATAAATATCAATTATATTTTTATAACTTTCTTGTAATATAATAAATATATTACATGATAAAACCTGAGTTATTAAATCAACTCGTCGTTCCCGAAAATATTAAATTAACCTTGAATATTTTAAACTAATATTCATTCATATAATATTTTTCATGTATTTACTTTAAAAATTGTAAATAAATTTGATAAATAAATTCAATTCCAATTATTATTAACTTGAATAATATGAATTTATTTATTCATTTGGTGATTACACATCCTTGGACAAATCTTAGACCCCAATGGCGGGGCCCACCAAGTCATATATACATATTCACCTGAATAGGGTAGATTCTTGAATACGATATTGTGTGTGACCCTCTAGGCCCTTATCTCAATAGAAGTGAATACCATTCACAGACCAAGATCAGAATCTAACAACCCATCATGGCCCCTAAAGGGATAAGTAGTAGTCATAGCTACAAAAATCATTCTACGAACATGCATTGTGTAAAATAATATCTTTGTCTTTATATATCTCATAAATTAGGATGCACACCTATGTCATCATCTTTTTTCTTAAATTATTATTTGTTGATCCAACTGAAAGAAATTACCTTGGACTACCATGGACATGGATTTATCAAGGTACTACCATCCTGATTAACCAGGCACGAGATATATTACTTCCTCAACTCAGAAGCGATAAATTAGATCTTGATCATTTAATCAATGTCATACCACCAATGATGCACCCAACACAAGCTACCTCACCATGATTCTATTATCATGGTTTTTACCTTGAATCAAAGTACACAATCAAATGGAACACATTGATAATGATCTCAAGTCAGGAGACCAATACACATGTCCTTATATAAGAACATCCAATGATACCCAAAACATGTGGCGTTCCAATTGGCAGGTATGTCCTCATGATCTCAACTACTAGAGATCACCAAGTGGGAACTTTATGAGAAGAAGTATCAATGCTTATGATCCCCCATCACCTGATAGTCAAACATCGACTGTGTCCAGTTAGTACATTGTATCTAGACCATAGGACATATATTTAAGATTAATGTCATAGTATCTCGAGGTTCTCATTATATCATGGGATCTGCTATAACCATTTGATATGATAATTAATCTATATACATTACCATTTAATAGTAGAAGCATAAATTTATACACTATAATGGTAAGTAAACATCTTGCATAACTAAATTTATGCATGATATGGTAATCAAAGGAACTGTTAATGTTAGGTCTAGTGTGCCCACTTTTACAACATTATATACCTTTTTTCAGTTGTTCCGCATGTTGTAATTTACAGCGTTGCTGCTAAAATTAATTGAAGGTTTGGATTGAATGAATTAAAACCTATTAAGGTTCTCTGATAGTGAATTTCCAAGGTTGGGAAGTTTTAACCTCAACCTAGGCCACCCATGGGGTGTTCCCTTATATCTACCCTATATTATACCACCTCGCTGGGTGCGTGTGAGCTCGCCACTTGTTTTGGGAGCCTTAATGAATTTAATAAGAATTTAATGAATTATAGGAGAAGGGTTATGCCTCCTTTTCATGTTATGACATATATTTTAAATGGTTAAATGTCTTATATATAAATTTTTGAATGGGTTGGATGAACTCATGGTTTATTTATGATTATGAAATGAGATATAATTGAATTTGTGATGGGTATTGATAATGGTAGTGGATTCCTTGGATGATCTCCTTGGATATTGATTCCATTAAATGCCATGTACATTTATACTATATAGACCTTGATTATGGCAGTGGATGCCTAGGATGATCTCCTTTGATCCTGATTCCATAGGATTCCAAGTGCATTTATACCCATTGGATATGGCTTACATGGACTCGCATTGGACATGATTTTTGTACATGCTCCTTGGACTCCAACCAAGTCATTACCGAGTGGCCATCGAGATACTCTATGGACTCGATGAGGATGCCTTGTTCTTTTATACCTTGGATCCATCCCTTTATGGTCTGACATTGGATTAAACGACATAGGTCATTTTGGATGTTATGCATTTTATTACACAATATGGTTGTTGTGGATATTTTTCTACACTTTATAGATAGACCTGGTATGGGTATTTGATTACAATTTTTATAATGGAAAGTATCACACCTGGTCATTTATGCTTTACAATTAGCCCTTGCTTTGGGGTGTTTGATTATTAATCATAGGGATCCATGTTTTGGATGGACAGGATTTGATTTTCATTTGACACTTTACTTTTATTTCTATTATACATGTGATATACTGCACACTACTTTAGATTTTATACATAGACTGTATTTTTTATAAACATCATTGGTGATTTACTACTGAGTGTTACCTCACACCCTGTTCGGGTAATCATTGGGTACTCAGACATACTTCATGGATAAAGGTAGGTATAGAGGTAAGCGACCACTTTATGATGCTTGATTGATTATTCTTAGGAGCAGGGGGGCACAGGACCGAGCTTGGCTCATGATTCTAGATAGAGATAGTTATTTTTGGTCTTTTTTGTACTTTTGATACATGTATTGTATTGTTTTCCTATTTTCATGTATTGTATGCCATTTTTTATAGTGACGTGGCATGATCATCATATTGTATATGACTACTTTTGGCTTATTTATTATTAAAGTATTTTAGATGTTTATCTTTTGTCTGTTGTTCAGTTATTTTATTTTCTTTCGCTATTTGATTGTTATGATTATTATCATTTTGTTACACTATGACATGAGAGAATAGTCTACCCATGAACACACCCTAGTCCCTCAATGCTAGTTGGTAGCCTCTGGCATATGGGGAGGCTCACTTGAATCCATGTGACCCACCAGCTAAGGACACCATTTTAGTGGATCTCGGGTTGAGACTGTTAGAGTTGGTAGCCTAGAACCAACTAATTTATACTTTATTGTAAACTTTTATTCATGGATTTGAATATTAATAAATACCTTATCACATCTTGATTTTTATTCTATGTGAAAATTCATGTGATAATGTCCTAAGGATAGTTGTTGCACTAAAGGGTCATAACTGATCTATGCTATGATGAGATCCTAGAAGTGTCATAACACTATTCTTGAATATTTGTTCTATGGTCATATGATGTCATTTTAGGGACACAAATAATATAGGCTATTATGGGTGAGGACTCATAAAACTATGAGGCACCTTCTCATGGTGTGCGCCCTTGGTAATATCTAGGAGGATATTATGAGAACGAGACCCGCCAGTAGGAAATCCACATTTCATAGTGTCATTGGATGTTCCTATCTGCAGACATGTGTTTTGGTCCTTAGACTTTAAGATTATTATTAATGGGTATTACAACTCACGCACTTAGATGTATTGACAAAAAATATGATGACACACTGTAAGTAGTGAAGTATGATATGTTGGGTGTGTCACAAGTAATACTGCATTAATAGATAATGCAAGAAAGGATTTGTCCCTTCCATTCCATAATAGAAGTTGATATCTCAGGCCCTTTTATGTAATTTATATAGCCTAAATAAATCCATGAACAAGGTGAATAATGGGAAAGTTCAATTCTGGGAAGTCAAAGAAATAATAATCGAGCACATGGGTTGATGGCACTAGCATGTAACCCGCTTGATTAGAGATATTGAGACAAAGGGATTACATTACATGGTAAGTGTTCATAGGAGGTGACATGTCATTACAGCATTAACTTCTTTTCCTATGGATGACTTGGCGTGTCGCTAGACGCTAACCTTGGACTTTAGGTAGGCTCTGCCTAATTCCACTAAGAAAGAAGCCTAGAAGGTCACACACTAATTGTATCCAAGTATCTCAGTTAAATATCCATTTAACAAGTTGAATAAAGATTATTCCCGATTATGGTTTAATAATTATTCAAGGGTGTCTGATCGCATTTATTTCGACATTGGTTATTTGTGAGAATATATTATGGGTGAAATAATATATTTATTAACGATTAATGTAATGATATTTATTTAAGAAATAAATAGTCATTATTCAAGGTCTAATAAATGTGGTGGAGGAAATAAAGAAAATGGAAAAACAAAAACACATGCTATGTAGTTTTTTTGGGAGTTTATGAGAAATAATATTATTTAATTAATTAAATAATATTATGTGTAATTTGCTGGTCGCATGTCAGGTAATAACAATAGTCAAATGTTATTATTAGACATGGGGTCTTACTAAGGATTAAATTAAATGAATAAATTCCTTTGTGTAATTATTTCATTATTTTATTATTATAAGTAATATAAATCCCAACTACATTATTTTCATTAAGCTATCCATTCTTTGTGTTTGTGCACAATGGATCTGGATAAAGCTCTCAAGCTAAGAGATAATTCCTTTCTTCCAAGAACTCTCTCAAGTTACAAGAGAGATCCTCCTCCACCTGATCAATGAGAGTGCTTTGGAAGCATCACTCAATGCGATTGAAGGTGGACATCACAAGTGAAGTATCTTTTGCGCTAGCACCCATAGATTTCTTTAGAGAAATACAGAGATACGTGGAGCATGTGTGGATCACTGTTAGAAGAAGCGTACACTTGTCTTCTGTGATGCAATAATGAGTCACATCAGATCATGATTGGAAACATCAATGGAGAGAGAATTCCATCAAGGTAATTGTTTTGTTTTAATTAAATTAATTATAACCAACATATGATGATTATATCTATGGTTTTAGGACTTCCCTTTTTCCTTTTTTTTTCTTCATTCTATTCTGAAGATCTGATGTTTTATCATCGTGATGGATCTCAGATTAATCGTTGTTAACAGTAAAATTAAAGTTGGGTACACTCATCCATGCGCTTCCACTGTAGCCTAAACCTACAAGTGGTATCAGAGGGGTGATATTGTTGATTATAATTATTTAGTTTTTCATTGAAGATTTACACATTTAATAATTTAGTTATTTCAATTCAAGTTAATCATTTTGTAAATCTGAATCTCGAGATTTGTTCCTCCTCTTTCATTTCTCGTTCACCTTACAAAAACAATCTTTTCTTTTAATATTGATTAAAATAAAAAATAGGATATCATTAGAAGGTTCCAAAGGTTTATGGATGTACAACACTAGAACACACGGTGTGTATTCGATAGTACACACTATGTAGTCAAGGTTCAATGCATCGGGACTGGTCCACCAAACCAAGCCATGTGATTTGATTTTTTCTAAGTCTTAATGACTCTATGTGTTGACCAGGAACATGTGGTACATAGTTTTAAGATTACACACTGTGTAGTCCACTGGACATGGCATGTAGTCCCTTTAGGGTTGGACCGTGTACTCCGTATATATCTTGCCCAGCTAGAGACCGTGTAACGCGGATACTACACGGTGTGTGCCCCACTGGATATTCCATGTACTCTGAAGATTTATGAAGTACATCTACACGTCGTATCCTCAGGCATGTACTTCGAATGGATGGTGAATGATAGTGCATGCCATGTAGTAGGAACTACATGCTGTGTACTCATCCAAATTATACAGATTTGTTAAAATTTATTATTATATTATACAAACCCTTGAGACGTGTACCATGGTGCGGGCGTAAATTTTGGGCACAACGTGTGATTGGTGTTATATATATATATATGTGTGTGTGTGTGTTTAATTTAACATCTGCGTAATGTTCATTTCTTCTCATTGGGTAGTTATGAATTTGAATTCACCGGGTTTCCTCCAAGGTACAAGTTACATACAAAGATACTTTTAAATGAATTTATTTGTTTAAAATTGTGATGGATGAGAATCTCAAGGAAATTCATAAAAAGGGTTTAAAATAAAAGGATTGATTAATTAAAGATAAAAATTAATTGATTCGAGCATGATTTATCTTAAATAAGAACGATTAAAGAATTAAATGCTAGTTTTATTTATGTATAAATATCGTTGCATGTATGGGTGTTCATAAGATAGACCAGGATTTTTGTATGTTGGTAGTTTCTTTTAATTTATTTATTTAAATTAAAATTGTTGTCCTACGAGCCTTCTCCTCATTAATATGTAGGGACTATGTGCCCAAGGTTTCTTTTATGTAAAACCCTATTTTACCTCTCACCTTCATGTGAGATAAAATCATATGTAATGGATGGAGCTCCCAAGATAGTGGAGGTGGCTCAAGTTAGGATCCAAGGCAAAACCAATCCAAAGAGATACAAAGGTGGATAGGTGGAAAGTTGTAAACACGAAGCAAAAAGGTTCAAGGTGTTTTCTCCCCTAGGTCTTGGGTTATTTTATCAGCCGCTAGATAAACTAACCAATAGAAAAAGCTCATGATCGTGACATTTATTTTATTTTTATCAGTTTTGTGGTTTATTTATTATGGGTGTGTTTTCACGATCACATAATTATTGAATTAAACAAGCATGCAAGATAGAACTAAAATAATACTATCTTATGCGGAAATATTATCTTATAAATGGTCAATCACTTAAGTATATCCCACTTAATATTAACAAGAATGTAAGAAAAATAATAAAATGGAAATTTATGTATAAGGATAACATCCCTCAAGGAAATATTAAGTAGGTATAGTCTTCCATAATCTTGGTTATAATCAAACCATAGTTCAAAGTGCTTGACCAACCCTAGTTTGGGTGATTTCAATTATCGGGGTATTCTAATTCGAGGTTTTGGGTAGAATTTACTTGGTTAACATAAATGGTTGACTACTACAATAGAAATTGGTGTGACCAAGAGGAAAAGGTTGAGGAAATCCAAAATAAAAGGATTTCAGGATTTGGGAGTCCACTCAGTGGATCAAGGAGTTGCAAGTTAATGCAGTTGGAATTCTGAATGCCTACCTAAAACCCTTCAAGTTTCTTGACCAATCCTAGTTGGGGTAATACGGAGGGAAATATGGATCATTTCCACTAGAATATTCAGGCAATAGAATATTCTGAAGTCAGTGGTGAGGTCTATTGGATTTCAATAAAATAGTGGGAGACTAATAAGTATTAATTTATTTATTTGTCTCAGTTTTATCATGATAAAGTACTAAATATTTTCTCATCTTAATTTGTAGAAAAATAAAGAAAAATAACATCAAACATATCATTGTGAACCATACTCAAGAAGGAAAACCTTATCATCGGCACCAATTTCTAGGAATGGCAGAGGCATTTATGCGTCATCCTTCATCACAAGAGAAAATTGTATTTGCTAGAGGAGCCTATTCCAGTTGCACCTAGAAATGAGGACAATGATGAGGAAATATATATCTATATGAAACATTTGGATTATGCCACATATTTTCGATGTTTCATGCTATTTTCAATGTCTAATGAGATCTTGAAGCAACATGAAAACATGGATGTGTATAGCATGATGTATCGCCTTAAGGATCTCTATCAAGAGAAGGCGAGACAGGATAGATATAAGATCTACAATGCTTTATTCACAACTAATCTTAGAGAGTCTGCACCAACTGGGACTCATGTAGTCAAGCTTATTGGCTACAATAAACACCTGTACATCTTAGGGATTAAGTTCTCGGATGAGTTTCGTACATATATCATCCTATCATCACTACCCAAGAGATTCTCTAACTTTATTGTCAACTACAACATGAGTAACAATGAGAAGAGTCTATTAGAACTTCTAACCTTGATTTTCTAGGTAGATAAGGACATGGGGCGTGACAAACCCATAGTCCTTATGATGAATAAGAAGAGGAAGGACAAGGAAAAGGGGACAAGGATTTATAAACAGTTTGAAGCCCCTGAGCACTATCCCTCCAAGAAGGGGAAGATCAAGAGGCAGGGTAAGGAATGAAAGGAAGTATGTTTTTCATGTGTCAAGTCAGGCCAGTGGTAGAGAAACTACACCCATAAGCGTGGGGACTCTAAATGTGCGTTTTTTATCAAGTGTAATATTTCCATTTCTACACATTTGATATTAGATACAGCATGTGGGGCTCAAATCTGTATTCAAATGCAGGAACCAAGTAGATTTAGAAAGATTTATAGAGGATATGTGGGTCTTCGAGCTTCCAATGGAATGAGGTTGGATGCATTGGCCATTGGCGATTACCATATCTTATTTCCAACTAAAATGATTTTGGTTTTACATAACTATTATTATGTACCTAGTGTTACCAAGAACATAATTTCTGTATCATGTTTGGATATGGATGGATTTATTTTCAAGTTTGTAAATAAGGGTAGTTTCTTTTATAAGAACAACATATGTTATGGTATGTCACATTTAAATAACAGTTTGTATGTATTAAATTATGAAAATCATGTATTGGAAATCGATAACGAAATAAACTCACGTGACTCATACAACACCCAAATGTGGAATCACCGTCTCGATCATGTAAACAAGAAGCACTTGAAAAATCTCTGCCAAGATGGTTATTTAGAATCGACTAAGCTGAAACCACTTGATATATGTCACGCTTGTTTACAAGGGAAAATTACCAAGCCACCTTTCAGTGGACAGGGTGAAAGGGACACAGATCTTCTAGGATTGGTACACACGGATGTGTGTGGACCATTTCTAGTAGAAGATAGAGGTGGATATTCTTACTTCATCACTTTTACTAATGATTTGAGAAGATATGGATATATCTAATTAATGAGTTATACGTCAGAGTCCTTGGAGAAATTTAAGGAATTCAAGAATGAAGTATATAATTAGCTTGGTAAGAAGATAAATAATCTTCGATCGGATCGAGGTGGGTAATATATGAAACAGGAGTTCATTGACCTTTTATGGAGAGTCTGGGATTCTATCTCAACTCACTCCTCCTTATACACCAAAGTGGAATGGTGTTGGTGAAAGGAGGAACTGAACCTTGTTGAACATGGTGAGGTCGATGATGAGTCATGTAGATCTTCCATTATCATTTTGGGGATATGCATTAAAAACTGCAGCATACACATTAAACTGAGTACTAACTAAGTTGGCTAATGGAATTCTCTCTGATTTATGGAATGGAAGGAAACTAATTTTGTTACACACACGTGAATGTGGATGTGAGGCATTTGTTAAGGCCTTATGATTCAACAAACTAGCACCCTGGGGTACAAGGGGTATCTTTATAGGATATCCCAAGGAAAAGAAAGTATATTTCCTATATAACCCTTCAGACAAGAAAGTGATTGTTTCCATAAAATCCGTCTTTCTTGAGAGGGAGTACATCCTCAAAAATGATAGTGGGAGAAAGATTGAATTCGATGAAGTTGATGCCCAATATACACAGGATTTGGTACAATAACAAGTTCCACAGGTCCCTATGGAAGAGGTTCCAGAAACACAAGTACTGTGTAAGAGCTCAAGAGAGGTAAGGGAACCAGAGAGATTTGGTTTCCTAGTCACCAAGGATGGTGAATCATTATTGTTGAACAATGATGAACCTATATCCTACAAGGAAGCAATAGAGAGCTCAGATGATGCAAAATGGCTAGAAGATATGAATTTTGAGATGGATTCCATTTATTAGAACCAAGTTTGGGTTCTGGTCGATGAGCTAATTGATTTAAAGAATGTTGGATGAAAATGGGTATTCAAGAAAAATATGGACATAGAAGGTCAAGTTAGCACCTATAAAGCAAGGATAGTGGTTAAAGAATTCAGACAGCGTCAATGAATTTACTATGGTGAAACCTTCTCTCCAGTTTCCATGTTTAAATCCATAAGAATAATACTTTACATAGCAACTTACCATTACTATGAAATTTGGAAAATGTATTTAAAACAACATTCCTTAACAGTAACCTTTTGGAAGATGTCTATATGACACAACTAGAAGGGTTTGTGACACCAGGTGAGTCCAAACATGTTTTCAAGTTGCAAAAATCCATTTATGTATTAAATAAAGCACCCAAGTCATGGAACATTCGATTTGATGAAGCCATAAAGGAATTTGGTTTCATTAAGAACGAATGTGAGCTATATGTTTATAAACGGTTTAATAAGAATGTGGTTGTTATCCTAGTAGTATATTTTGACGACATATTACTTATTGGAAATGATGTACCAGTCTTATATTCAGTTAAGGACTAGTTGAAAAAGTGTTTCTCCATGAAGGACTTAGGTGAAGTAGCCTACGTTCTAGGGATCAAGATCATTCATGATAGATCCAAGAGGCTGATTGGAATAAGTTAGGGTACATATATTGACCAGATACTAAAGATATTTAGTATGGAATAATCTAAGAGGGGATTGGTTCCAGTATCACATGGCCTACATCATTTTAATAGAATGTGTCCTCAAACACAACCGGATAAAGATAGGATGAGTAAAATCCCATACACTTTGGCTATAGGGTCCATCATGTATTCCATGTTATGTACCAGGCTTGATGTTTCTGTTGGAGTTGGTGGTCTAGAACTAAATAAATTTTACTTTATTCATTAAATAAAAGTTATATCACATATTGATTGTTCTTCTGCGTGAAAATGCATGTGATAATGTCCTAAGGACAGCTGTTGCATTAATGGGTCATAGCGGATCCCTGGTATGAGGAGAACCCGGAAGTGCCATAACACTGTTCTTGAATATATGTTCTATGGTTGGATGATATTATTTGAGGGACACAAATAATAAAGGTCATTAGGGGTGAGGAATCATAAAACTTTGAGTCACCTTATCATGGTGTGCACCCTTGGTAATATCCAGGAGGATATTATGAGAACGAGACCCGCCAGTAGGAAATCCACATTTCATAGTGTCATTGGATGTTCCAATCTACGGACGTGTGTATTGGTCCTTAGACTTTAAGATTATTATTAATGGGTATTAAAACTCGCGAACTTAGATGTATTGATGAAAACTATGATGACACACTGTTCGTAGTGAGGTAGGATATGTTGGGTGCGTCACGAGTAATATCGCATTAATAGATAATGAGAGAAAGGATTTTTCCCTTCTGTTACATGACAGAAGTAGATATCTCAGGCCCTTTGATGGAATTGATGTAGCCTAAATAAATCCATGGCCATGGTAAGGTATGGGCGAGTTCAACTCTGGGAAGTCAAAGAAAGAATAATCGATCACATGGGTTGATGGCACTAGCATGCAACCCGCTTGATTGGAGATATCGAGACAAAGGGATTATATTACACGATAAGCATTCGTAGGAGGTGACACGTCATTGCGGCATTAACTTCTTTCTCTATGGGTGCCTTGGCATGTTTCTAGATGCTAACCTTGGACTTTAGACAGGCTCCGCCTAATGCCACTGAGAAAGAGGCCTAGAGGGTCACACACCAAGTGTGTCCATGTATCTCACTTAAATATTAATTTAAAAAGTTAAATAAAGATTATTCCCGACTGTGGTTTAATAATTATTTAAGGATGCCTGATCACATTTATTTCGACACTGGTTATTCGAGAGAATATATTGTGGGCGAAATAATATATTTATTAGCGAGTAATGCAGTTACATTTATTTAAGAAATAAATAGCCATTACTATAACACCCCAGGTAAATAAAGAATATGACATTTCATATTTATCCATATTTGTGAATAAAATATTTAAATGAATTTAAAGGGGACGCTATGCTCGATGGCGTACCCAACACGCAACAACGAGTTTCTTGGGAATCTTACGTTGCACTCTAATAATAAAATAATATTATTTTAAATGGTAGTTAACATGTAGTCGTTGTAATGGCGGGAATGGATAGAAATAACTAAAATATGATTATATATGTTCTTAAATATTTTTACATTTATACAATAAAAGATAAAGGCTTAAAATACGGAAAGAATTCAATTTTAGGCGTATATGGCCTAATTTTCACTAAAGGTTCACTTATCACCTTTTGATGGAGAACCGTCATTAAATATAGTTTTGTTCACTCTTAAACATTCTATTGGACCAAATAAAACTCTTCTTAAGAATCGGGACATCAAAATTTACTTTGTGTAAATTTTTGGTATCTTTCTGATAATGTTCTTTTTTTTAATGAATAGTGTAAAATGTTGTATTTTAATTCAAAACCACTTTTTAATCTAATTTATTTATATGATTAGATTATATTTTTAATTGGTTTTTAAGTGAAATTAGAAAATATTTTTACCATTAAATCCAATAGTGGTCGTTGGAATCAATTTCACTTTGAAATCAGACTTAAACTAGTGTCAATCTTTTGATACTTATTGTTTTATAAAAACACGCTGTTTGCTCTGACAGCGGGAATTAATTATTAAATTAATTAATGTGACTAATATGTTTTGATTTTTGTAAAACGGGCTTCATTTTTGAATTTGGAATATCAAATATAGCTTAGGGTGAAGTTTTGGTATTTTTCTGAAAAACGTCAATTTTTGATGAATAGTGAAACCACTAAGTGGTACTTATAAAAACTGATTTTCCGTTTAAATGAAATTTTGCCATCATTGTGTTTTGATTTTCAAAAATCCGACATACATGGTTTTCATTAAGAAGTAAAATGTGGTTCAATGAGATTAAAATAATTTTTGGTGAATAGTAACTTATTAAGTTTTTAATCGCGATTAGTGGTAATTAGTGTAGTTTAAGGTAAAAATAATGCTTTAATAAAATGAGATGAGATTGACACATGTCTTACCCTCATTGGTTGTATTATGGCCGACCAAGACAAGCCATGGGTCAAGTTGGGGACCCCATGGATCCACTTTGGTTGGGAAATGACATAAATAACATTTTATTTAATGTAAAAGTAAAATTGACACAAACATGATATGTTCTACTAAAACAATTTTTAAGTGGGGTTACACAAGTCCAAATTTTGATTATAAATATTAATTGGAAATCTAAAAAGATTTCCTACATCATAGTATTTTTTTTATAATTTATAGACATTAAATAAATTAAATTATTTATGACATAATAATGATGCAGTGATGACATCATTATTTGACGATTTAAATAAAATGGAAAGATAATGTAAAATCTATGAACTAAACATGTCCAAAACTTATTTGATGAGTGGATTTCTAAGCCTTATCACCTTATCCACGAATTATATCAATGTGGGACCTTTTAAAACCGAAACACATTTTCAAATAAAGTAATATTTCTTACTTTCCAAAAGTGCCCCTCATCTCCTCTTATAAAAGGCCCCCACCTCTACCTCATTTCACACACTCCTCAAGCCTTTGGCTCGGCCAACCCCTGCCCATTTACTCTCTCCAGATCCCTCTCCTCGTCCTAGAGGATTCCCTTTGGGCAGAATCCTTTCAAAGGAAGCCTTTAGGCTCAAATCAAAAGGAGTTACACTTTTAAAGGTAATTCATTCTCTCATGTTCATTTGTTTTATTTTGCTTCTCCAACCCCCTAAACTCTTTTTATTTATTTCTTTTGTAACAACACCAGTATCTTCAATATACTAGGATGTTGTTATAAGATTTATTCTAGCTACACTCTCACACAACTACATCAAATGGTTAAAGAACATACGGTTTCCGTGGATGGCGAAATTGTGCCTCCCGAAACGATGATTGTTCAATACTCATTTAACACCTTCAAAGGTGGCCATTATGATGTCACTATTTTTATATATGATATATAATATGTTTATGTTTTACTTATGCTTCTTTATTTTTCATTTGTGTCTTACCTTTATGGCTTCCATTATGGGTATACGCGATATCTTCATTTTAGGAAGTGCGGACTACCGCCCCCTCAAAGTGATGTGATTCGTTAATGCCATACGTGGGACGTATAAAGGATGGATTTAATGTTATTATATATTATGTTATACTGGAATTATTATTTACCTCTATATCATTATTATTTCTTTACATTAAAGTATGAGATAGAAATAAAAGTAGCGTTCATGCGTACGTACGGCTTACCGTCTCCATGAACGGTGCATTTCATTTCTTATCCCCAAATGTAATGTAATATTATAAGTACATATATATATAATGGATATATATTATGTATGATACATATAAATGATTAATATAATTCTGGAATTAAAATATACATACCTCTCATATAGTTTTAATTCCATTAATACGACATAGAAATGAAAGTAGTGTTCATGCGTACGTACGGCTTACCGTCTCCATGAACGGTGCATTTCATTTCTTACCTCTAAATGATTATGTAATGTTATAAATACATGCATGTACTGGATATATATGACATATATGATATCTACATCATGAATACAATTCTGGATATAATAAACATTTGGCCACACGAACAACATGTAATTGTAAGAAGTCCACTTTCGACTTAGGAACCAAACATCGGCAAAACAAATATTATTAACTTAAATGATTACATAATGTTTATGACATGGTAATAAGTGATATAAAAGGAATAATGAACTTGAAAAATGTTCTTAAGGAAGTATAAATTAACTCAAGTTTATTATTCAGGAGATTAAAGAACGATTGAGTCAAGTCGGACCCGAGGTAAGGGATCCTACTCCTCTCTTTCTTTTCAAGTACACACTTTTATGTCATTCCTTTTAAAGCTCATCTTTCTTGTTATTGGGATGATCTTTTATATTACACTTACTGTAATTTTTATGTTCATGTGATGAGAGACCCTATTCTCTCTCATCAATCCATTTTGGAAGTTTTGAGTGGCGCCGTTAGGCTGCCGAACTTTCGTAAGAGATCTAACCTCTCTCTTTCTTTTTAAGTACTCTCCTTTATGTCACTTCTTTTAAGCTCCTCTTTGTAATGTTGGGGTATGTTCTTTTATATTCCTCTTTCTGTAAATTTTATTGTAATGTTATGGGATACCCTATTTGATCTCATCAATCCATATTCGGAAGTTTTATGTGGCGTTGTTAGGCTGCCGAGTTTTCGTAAGGGATTTTTCATCTCACTTTTATTCCCGTGAGATTTATGCTACATTTTCCACAAATTCCATTGAGTGGTGTATGTACTGCCCATTATTCTACTCTTTGTGTAATATACTTTCATTTATGAGTATTTACATCAATGATCTATTGTCCTTCTTTCATGGGGTGTATGTTTTGAAAGATACCCAAGTCGGTAAGGGAACCTTTCACCCTCCTCTTTTTTTAAAAGACTTCTTTTGTTGGGTCTTTTAATTTACATATTGTTATGTTGGGATATGTTCTCATATATCCTTATTGATGTAAATTTTATGTCCAAGTGATGAGATACTCTTTTTATCTCTCATCAACTCATTTTAATGTGATGCCGTTAGGCTGTCAAGGGAACTTTTTAACCCAATTTCGATTTCTTTGGGTTCAACATGTATTCATTGAATATATCATCCATTGAATATGTGTGAATGGCCTTTTATTGTTTTACACTTAATATCCACTTATATTGGGTGTATTTATATTTGTCACACATATTTTTGAGATTGATTTGTCCTTAATTTAAGGATACCTTCTTTATAAGGGATTTCATCACATTTGACATTTCTATTGAGGGTTCATTGTTGTTATGCACAAATTCACTCTTATATGGTGTATATACTGTCCTTTGGAGTATTATATCATGAATCCTTTTATTCTCATGATATTATAAAGTTCTGACTAAATGTTATTCCTCGATTATTGTATTCAAGTGTCTCTAATTTTGGTAAAACCCCTTTAACTAAAATATCGTTTTAAATGTTTTAATTATTTGTTCTTATTAATATCCATGTTTTCAAAATGGTTTTAAGGATTTATTTATATGGATATTAATGGTTTAAAATGTTAAAAGCTTCAAGGTGGTATGGGACACTTTGATTCAAAAATCTCTTTTAAATGGTTTTGGAAATGGTTTCTTTTTGAATGGATTCATTATTTCAATATCCTAAAATGTTATATTGTGATTGAAATGTGGAAATGTTATGTTTCCTTTATTCATGTTTATGTGATATGATTATGTTATGGTTCTTGGGCATTGTTATGAAGAACGGGTGGTTCCGTGTTAAACTAAGGGCGGGTGAGCCCGATATAGCTCTCCAATGCATTGGGTAACGCGAAGGAGTGAAACGTTAAGGTTTCTCCGAAGAGATTTAGGGAATATACTGTGATGGGTATTCCAAACGTAACCAAGAGGGTTACTCCCCACGTAAGAATGTTATGAATGCCTCAAGTTACCTTTATGTCTTATGATTTCTATGATTTATTCATGATTTGATATGCCTATGTTTTATGGGTAAAGTATGATTTCATTCTTATGTATACATGTACTCATGTTTCCTTTCCATATCTATATATCCCTTACTGAGCTTTTTATGCTCATCCCAAGTTTTTTGAAATGTTTTTCACGGGTCAAGGGAAGGGTACATGATGTGATGATAGTGTCAAGGATGTGTCAAGAAAGAATCCATGTTTTATTTTAAATATGTTTCCGTTGATGGGAAGAATGAATACTGTCTTTTATGTAACCACTTTGTTTAAATGTGGAATGTAATGCAAGTTTCATGATCTAATTCTCTAAAACTCTAAACCTGAAAAGATCCTCAATGTGTAATCTTGTAATAACTCAAGATTAAGTAAGGTTTAAGGTTGGGGCCTTATAGTTGGTATCAAAGGTCGGTTTAGATAACTTTAGAGGTTAGGGTATTCTTTAAGCATAAGTGACATTACCATAATGGTTAGGATTTCAGAAAGAGTCCTAGTTTTAGATAAAGTGAATGAGTAAGTGTATCTTAGTGTTTACCTTCCTCATTAGCACATGATGGTTTTTTTGATATACTCACACTGACATTTCTATTTTTAGTGAATGGATGGATCTAGCAGGCACCAAAGAGACAACAGGTTTGAAGGAAACTATGGTGGTTCTCTGATTAAGATACTAGATAAAATGGAGGATTCAATGAGGAAACTCGTGGTTGTTCTAAACCAAATATCAAGGAGTCATGATCAACCACTTCAACCTTGGTGAGTTCTCTAATGCATCATGTACGAGATGGCCAACTCGATGTGGAAATCCAGGTAATAATTATTAAGGTAACCATTAGGGTTTATATGATACTTAATTTTTAGGTAATTATGGGTTACTCTATGATATGATGGAAAATGAAAGGAATGAGATAAACTTGAGGTTAAAATATGTTATGATTATTCTTGAAGATTTTTTTCTCATTTTGGGGAATGTTTTAAGAATTATATAGTTTTGGAAAAAGGACAACACGCAGACCGTGTGACTACCCGTCGCGTCGGACAAAGCTGCGAGAATCAAACCCACAACCAAAGTGCGACTGGTATTTATCGCCTACCACTGGACTACGTGAAGTCCCTAGTTAGTTTGGCTGATTCTTTCTAGTTATATGATTTTATGAATTAAGAGTAAGTTGATTTTGGGTTATTTATGAAAATGATTAACCTATCTTAGAGGATATGTGATTAGGTTAATTACTTTTCAATACGAGACTTTAGGGGCAACTGATGTTGTTTGGAGATAAATGTTACGATTTAACTTGGAAGACTATGTGACTAAATCCTTCAAATATTTGGGTTTCAATATTATATTGGTTTAATTTGAAGAATTTTATGGACAAATTGATTATGGAATGGTCCTCGTTGAACTTTGGGTTTTGTTGGACAAATTTTGGAGATTAAGAATAGATTTTCTTTTTATAAAGGGTTATCCTTTTCTGGATTATCTGACCCTGTACTAACCTTTTTGGTTTTGGTTATGGTTAAGGTCTAAAGATATGGGAAGTATATAGTTCTCTTTTTTGGATTAGGTGATTCTCTAGAAGTTGATTATAGTACTCTTAATTTGAAAAAGTCTTCCTAAATACTCGCCTTTTGGAGAAAATATGAGTTTGTGTAAGGAATCTAATAAAAGTTGAGAGTCAACATGATAAGTGATTATGTTTCCTTATGAATAAATTCCTCAAGAAAAAGTAACTTAAAACAAAAAATGTTTTCTATTAACATTTCCTACTGGGGAATCAAATACCGTTTAACCCATCACAAGTTTGTGATTCTCTCATGGTTAACTTTCTCCTAAACATGTTTTCTATCACACTCCATCAGAACATGACCCTATGTTTTTTCCTCCATGTCCATATTTTCATACTTAGAATCCTAGTATGGGTTAACTTGGGTGACCTCTGTGCTTATATTTCTTTATTTTAAAGTGTTTGTTTTACCGACTTTTGTTCCGATGTGGGACTTTCAAAGATGTTTCCAAGCGCAATTTTAAAATTGCGAGGACGCAATTCCCAAAAGGGGGGAAGGATGTAACACCCCAGGTAAATAAAGAATATGACATTTCATATTTATCCATATTTGTGAATAAAATATTTAAATGACTTTAAATGGGACGCTATGCTCGATGGCGTACCCAACACGCAACAACGAGTTTCTTGGGAATCTTACGTTGCACTCTAATAATAAAATAATACTATTTTAAATGGTAGTTAACATGTAGCCGTTGTAATGGCGGGAATGGATAGAAATAACTAAAATATGATTATATATGTTCTTAAATATTTTTACATTTATACAATAAAAGATAAAGGCTTAAAATACGGAAAGAATTCAATTTTAGGCGTATATGCCCTAGTTTTCACTAAAGGTTCACTTATCACCTTTTAATGGAGAACCGTCATTAAATATAGTTTTGTTCACTCTTAAACATTCTATTGGACCAAATAAAACTCTTCTTAAGAATCGGGACATCAAAATTTACTTTGTGTAAATTTTTGGTATCTTTCCGATAATGTTCTTTTTTTTAATGAATAGTGTAAAATATTGTATTTTAATTCAAAACCACTTTTTAATCTAATTTATTTATATGATTAGATTATATTTTTAATTGGTTTTGAAGTGAAATTAGAAAATATTTTTACCATTAAATCCAATAGTGGTCGTTGGAATCAATTTCACTTTGAAATCAGACTTAAACTAGTGTCAATCTTTTGATGCTTATTGTTTTATAAAAACACGTTGTTTGCTCTGACAGCGGGAATTAATTATTAAATTAATTAATGTGACTAAAATGTTTTGATTTTTGTAAAACGGACTTCATTTTTGAATTCGGAATATCAAATATAGCTTAGGGTGAAGTCTTGGTATTTTTCTGAAAAACGTCAATTTTTGATGAATAGTGAAACCACTAAGTGGTACTTATAAAAACTGATTTTCCGTTTAAATGAAATTTTGCCATCATTGTGTTTTGATTTTCAAAAATCTGACATACATGGTTGTCATTAAGAAGTAAAATGTGGTTCAATGAGATTAAAATAATTTTTGGTGAATAGTAACTTATTAAGTTTTTAATCGCGATTAGTGGTAATTAGTGTAGTTTAAGGTAAAAATAATGCTTTAATAAAATGAGATGAGATTGACACATGTCTTACCCTCATTGGTTGTATCATGGCCGACCAAGACAAGCCATGTGTCAACTTGGGGACCCCATGGATCCACTTTGGTTGGGAAATGACATAAATAACATTTTATTTAATGTAAAAGTAAAATTGACACAAACATGATATGTTCTACTAAAACAATTTTTAAGTGGGGTTACACAAGTCCAAATTTTGATTATAAATATTAATTGGAAAGCTAAAATGATTTCCTACATCATAGTATTTTTTTTATAATTTATAGACATTAAATAAATTAAATTATTTATGACATAATAATGATGCAGCGATGACATCATTATTTGACGATTTAAATAAAATGGAAAGATAATGTAAAATCTATGAACTACACATGTCCAAAACTTATTTTATGAGTGGATTTCGAATCCTTATCACCTTATCCACGAATTATATCAATGTGGGACCTTTTAAAACCGAAACACATTTTCAAATAAAGTAATATTTCTTACTTTCCAAAAGTGCCCCTCCTCTCCTCTTATAAAAGGCCCCCACCTCTACCTCATTTCACACACTCCTCAAGCCTTTGTCTCGGCCAACCCCTGCCCATTTAATCTCTCCAGATCCCTCTCCTCATCCTAGAGGATTACCTTTGGGCATAATCCTTTCAAAGGAAGCCTTTAGGCTCAAATCAAAAGGAGTTACACTTTTAAAGGTAATTCATTCTCTCATGTTCATTTGTTTTATTTTGCTTCTCCAACCCCCTAAACTCTTTTTATTTATTTCTTTTGTAACAACACCAGTATCTTCAATATACTAGGATGTTGTTATAAGATTTATTCGAGCTACACTCTCACACAACTACATAAAATGGTTAAAGAACATACGGTTTCCGTGGATGGCGAAATTGTGCCTCCCGAAACGATGATTGTTCAATACTCATTTAACACCTTCAAAGGTGGCCATTATGATGTCACTATTTTTATATATGATATATAATATTTTTATGTTTTACTTATTCTTCTTTATTTTTCATTTGTTTCTTACCTTTATGGCTTCCATTATGGGTATACGCGATATCTTCATTTTAGGAAGTGCGGACTACCGCCCCCTCAAAGTGATGTGATTCGTTAATGCCATACGTGGGACGTATAAAGGATGGATTTAATGTTATTATATATTATGTTATACTGGAATTATTATTTACCTCTATATCATTATTATTTCTTTCCATTAAAGTATGAGATAGAAATGAAAGTAGCGTTCATGCGTACGTACGGCTTACCGTCTCCATGAACGGTGCATTTCATTTCTTATCCCCAAATGTAATGTACTATTATAAGTACATATATATATAATGGATATATATTATGTATGATACATCTAAATGATTAATATAATTCTGGAATTAAAATATACATACCTCTCATATAGTTTTAATTCCATTAATACGACATAGAAATGAAAGTAGTGTTCATGCGTACGTACGGCTTACCGTCTCCATGAACGGTGCATTTCATTTCTTACCTCTAAATGATTATGTAATGTTATAAATACATGCATGTACTGGATATATATGACATATATGATATCTACATCATGAATACAATTCTGGATATAATAAACATTTGGCCACACGAACAACATGTAATTGTAAGAAGTCCACTTTCGACTTAGGAACCAAACATCGGCAAAACAAATATTATTAACTTAAATGATTACATAATGTTTATGACATGGTAATAAGTGATATAAAAGGAATAATGAACTTGAAAAATGTTCTTAAGGAAGTATAAATTAACTCAAGTTTATTATTCAGGAGATTAAAGAATGATCGAGTCAAGTCGGACCCGAGGTAAGGGATCCTACTCCTCTCTTTCTTTTCAAGTACACACTTTTATGTCATTCCTTTTAAAGCTCATATTTCTTGTTATTGGGATGATATTTTATATTACACTTACTGTAATTTTTATGTCCATGTGATGAGAGACCCTATTCTCTCTCATCAATCCATTTTGGAAGTTTTGAGTGGCGCCGTTAGGCTGCCGAACATTCGTAAGAGATCTAACCTCTCTCTTTCTTTTTAAGTACTCTCTTTTATGTCACTTATTTTAAGCTCCTCATTGTAATGTTGGGGGATGTTCTTTTATATTCCTCTTTCTGTAAATTTTATCGTAATGTTATGGGATACCCTATTTGATCTCATCAATCCATATTTGGAAGTTTTATGTGGCGCTGTTAGGCTGCTGAGTTTTCGTAAGGGATTTTTCATCTCACTTTTATTCCAGTGAGATTTATGCTACATTTGCCACAAATTACATTGAGTGGTGTATGTACTGACCATTATTATACTCTTTGTGTAATATACTTTCATTTATGAGTATTTACATCAATGATATATTTTCCTTCTTTCATGGGGTGTATGCTTTGAAAGATACCCAAGTCGGTAAGGGAACCTTTCACCCTCCTCTTTTTTTAAAAGACTTCTTTTGTTGGGTCTTTTAATTTACATATTGTTATGTTGGGATATGTTCTAATATATCCTTATTGATGTAAATTTTATGTCCAAGTGATGAGATACTCTTTTTATCTCTCATCAACTCATTTTGATGTGATGCCGTTAGGCTGTCAAGGGAACTTTTTAACCCAATTTCGATTTCTTTGGGTTCAACATGTAGTCATTGAATATATCATCCATTGAATATGTGTGAATGACCTTTTATTGTTTTACACTTAATATCCACTTATATTGGGTGTATTTATATTTGTCACACATATTTTTGAGATTGATTTGTCCTTAATTTAAGGATACCTTCTTTATAAGGGATTTCATCACATTTGACATTTCTATTGAGGGTTCATTGTTGTTATGCACCAATTCACTCTTATATGGTGTATATACTGTCCTTTGGAGTATTATATCATGAATCCTTTTATTCTCATAATATTATAAAGTTCTGACTAAATGTTATTCCTCGATTATTGTATTCAAGTGTCTCTAATTTTGGTAAAACCCCTTTAACCAAAATATCGTTTTAAATGTTTTAATTATTTGTTCTTATTAATATCCATGTTTTCAAAATGGTTTTAAGGATTTATTTATATGGATATTAATGGTTTAAAATGTTAAAATCTTCAAGGTGGTATGGGACACTTTGATTCAAAAATCTCTTTTAAATGGTTTTGGAAATGGTTTCTTTTTGAATGGATTCATTATTTCAATATCCTAAAATGTTATATTCTGATTGAAATGTGGAAATGTTATGTTTCTTTTATTCATGTTTATGTGATACGATTATGTTATGGTTCTTGGGCATTGTTATGAAGAACGGGTGGTTCCATGATAAACTAAGGGCGGGTGAGCCCGATATAGCTCTCCAATGCATTGGGTAACGCGAAGGAGTGAAACGTTAAGGTTTCTCCGAAGAGATTTAGGGAATATATTATGATGGGTATTCCAAACGTAACCAAGAGGGTTACTCCCCACGTAAGAATGTTATGAATGCCTCAAGTTACCTTTATGTCTTATGATTTCTATGATTTATTCATGATTTGATATGCCTATGTTTTATGGGTAAAGTATGATTTCATTCTTATGTATACATGTACTCATGTTTCCTTTCCATATCTATATATCCCTTACTGAGCTTTTTATGCTCATCCCAAGTTTTTTGAAATGTTTTTCACAGGTCAAGGGAAGGGTAAATGATGTGATGATAGTGTCAAGGATGTGTCAAGAAAGAATCCATGTTTTATTTTAAATATGTTTCCGTTGATGGGAAGAATGAATACTGTCTTTTATGTAACCACTTTGTTTAAATGTGGAATGTAATGCAAGTTTCATGATCTAATTCTCTAAAACTCTAAACCTGAAAAGATCCTCAATGTGTAATCTTGTAATAACTCAAGATTAAGTAAGGTTTAAGGCTGGGGCCTTATAATTACTCAAGGTCTAATAAATATAGTGGAGGAAATAAATAAAATGAAAAAATAAAAGTACATATCGTGTATATTTGTATACACGTCGTGTAGTTTATTTTTTAGGATTCGTGAGAAAATATTGTTTATTTAATTAAATGATATTAAATGTAATACGTTAGGCGCATGTCAAGTAATAATGATGGTCAACTGTCATTATTAAGACATGGGGTATTACTGAGAATTAAATGAAATGATTATATGATTTCGGGAAATTAATTCATTTTATTATTCTAAGTATTATAATCCTAATTACATTATTCTCATTGATTGAGATCCATTGTTGTGCACAACGGATTTGGAAATACTCTCAATCCAAGAGAGAATTCTTTTTCCACCAAGAATTCTTTCAAGTTACGAGAGTGAGATCCTCCATCGGATCAAGGCTGTAGAGGGAAGACATCGCAAGCAAAGGATCTTCCGCGCTAGCACCCAGAGATCCCTTCGGCGACATCCAGAGATACGTGGAGCACGTGTGGATCACCGCTAGAGGAATCCTGTACTTGGATTCTACGACGCAACGACGGATCACAGGATCGTGACCGGAGACTCCAACGAAGAAAGAATTCCATCAAGGTAATTATTATGAATTAATTAAATTAATTATAACCAACATATGATGATCCTATCTCAAGGGTTCTGGGACTCTTCTTTTCTTTTTCATTCTTCATTCTATTCTGAAGATTCTACATTTTAAATCATGAAGGATCTTGGATTGAACGTTGTTTAACGTTAAAATTAATGTTAGGAAAACCCACCAACGCGCTTCCGCTGTGCCCGAAACCTTCAAGTGGTATCAGAGCATTCATATCGTTGATTATAATTATTTATTTATTCATTGGTGATTTACGCATTTAATAATTTAGTTATTTCAATTCATGTTTAATAGTTCTGGAAATATGAATCTCTAGATCTGTTCCTCCTCCATCGTTTCTCATTCACCTCACAGAAACGAATTTTTATTTTAATTTTGATTAAAATAAAATAGAGGAACTTGTTGGGTGGAAATAAAGACGAGAATGATGGCAAGAGGGGGGGTGAATTGCCTTTTAAAAAAAATATTAATAAATTAAAATCAAAGTTAAAGTGCAGCGGAAATAAAAGTGGCAAGACACAAAATTGATAACGGAGTTCGGCCAAAACCCGGCCTACGTCTCCGCTCCCAACTAAACCGTTGAGAGATTCTACCGCTTTCTTTTCAATGGTTTTAGAAAGAAACCCACTAGGCTTTGAGGTAGCACTAGAACCTATTACAGCTTGCTTTTGATGGTTGAGCAAGAACCCACTTGCTTTTAATGGTTGAGCAAGAACCCACTAGCCTTCTTACAGGTGAAGGCTAGCTCACCTATGACACAAGACTTTTAAAAGGAAAGGCTTGAAGAAACCTCTTCACACCTTAGTGGTGATGTGAAACCCAAAAGAAAGAGGGGATGAGAAATAGAGTGGTTTGTAGACACAAACCCAAATTAAGCTCAAAATAGATAAACAAGAAAAACCGTAATGAAAGAAGCCTTGGGCGCCTTTGATTGATTGGAGATGTTGAAGGCCGCTTCCAAGCTTCTTTGATGGAGCTCCTTGGATGTGGAAGTTGTTGGAGCAAAGGGGGTTCCTTTGGAGGAATGCGCCGGAGGTATGCCAAAATGATCAACAAGGTGTCCGTGGGCTTTGGTATAGTTCCGGTGGGTGTCCGGGGCTTCCTTGGCCTTTATTTATAGGCATGGAACCCTTGGGGAGTCTTCGGAGCCGTTGGAGAGGTCTTCGGAGCCGTTGGAGGCCAAAAGAGGGTTGACTGGTCAAAGCCAACGGCTAGTTTGACTGGGCTACCGGCTGGCCAGTGCAGGGCCACCGGCTGGCCGGTGCCTTGGCAGAGGAGAAGAAATTTGGTCCAGGCTCCACCGGCTGACCGGTGGAGGAGCCACCGGCTGGCCGGTGGGGAGACAGTAGCTCACACTATTCATCTGAGTGCCACCGGCTGGACGGTGACAGAGCCACCGGCTGACCGGTGGAACCTGGCAGTGGGCAATGCCTCTGCCAGGTCCATCGGCTGGCCGGTGCTATCACACCGGTTGGCCGGTGGACTGCAATTCAGTCCATTTTTGCCAGCTATCTTGGGCCAATCCTTTGGAAACCTTGTGCCTATCATGCAAAAACACTTCAAACAATATTAGACAAATAATAAGGTGATTGTGATCATGAAAATCAAACAACGAGGGGAACGAGAGGTACAACAATCTCCCCTTATTTTGATGATCACAATCACCAAAACAATCAAAGTAAAAAACATAAAAGAAAGACATGCTTAAAGGATAAATAAAGTAAATCAAAGCATGATAGAAAAGATTATCCCCCAATAAATCAAGAAATTTCTCCCCCTTTGTGATTATCAAAATAGCGTGGGGCATAAAACTTGATTGAGGGAAAATTTGAAAAACAAGATATGAGAATTGAAATATCAATTGAGATTTTTCAAATTGAAATGAAAATTTGAATAACAGTTTGAATTGAAAGTTTTGAATCAAAAGACCAATTGAGATTTTAAATTTGAAACCAAATGAAATTTTTGAAATTGAGAGTTTTGAATCAAAAATGAATTGAAAATTTTGAATTGAAAAATTTGAAACCAAGAGTTGAAATTGAAATGAAAAATTTGAATTGAGAGTTTTGATACCAAGTGTTGAGTTTGAAATGAAAAATTTTGAATACACAAAAAAGCTTAAAAGATCCTAACTCCCCCTAAATAAAAACAATAAATCACTGGGGAGAGGTTTTTGAAACCGAAATAGATTTTGGGCCAGAGAGACTCGCTAATAGAGATTTTTCAATCCACACTTGTCTTGTAGCGGGTCTTCTCCTATAGAATTCATCCGAATAAAAAATCGATTTGGGCCTACCATACCGGGCGTTTTTGCAATTACATTCATATATCATGTGCCCGGGTTTTTTGCAATAATTACAAATTTTAAATTGGGAGCTCCCCCTTACAAAAACAGTGGGTGCATGGGAGGAGGAAGCTTGGTTGGTGTAGCCAAGTCCATTGGTGGTTCTAGATACTCGTTGAGAACCTAAGAGTTTGGACAAATTTTGCTCACCTTGGGTGAACTTGGCTAAGGATTCTCTAAGGTCCTTGATGGTTGATTCCAAAGAATCAACATTTGGGAAATTTTGGATTTTTAAGGAGAGTTCCTCCTTCTCTTTGAGAAGTTGTTCTTTTTCGGAGGAAAGTTTTTTGAAATTCTTTTTCAAAGCAACAAATTTTGACGATAATTCATGAAAACCTTTTTCTAGTTGGTCTCTAGCGTGTGAGAGTTCTTCATAAGATAGATGATTAAATGAATTAGAAGAACTAGAGGATGATGAGGAAGAAGAGTCGGAAGATGATACCTCATGTTTTGCCATTAGGCATTTTTTACCTTGGTCGCTTGAGGAGAAGGAGGAGAAGGAGGAGAAGGAGGAGCTATCACTCCAAGATGCCTTTGAAGCCTTCTTCTTTTTCTTCTTCTTGGCCCTTTTCTTGTGGAGTGGGCAATTGGGCACGGATTTTTCATAAACTTGTGCATTTGGCGGGCGAGATTCTCCATTTTCGAGTCGCCGCTTGAAGATGAAGAAGATGAGGATGATGATGATGGCGAGGAGGAGCTTACTTCTTTTTGTAACTTGAGGGCAATGTTCTTTGGTGTCTTGATTGGTGTGCCCTCCTTTTGAGCTTGCCTCCTCATCGTGATCTCATAAGTCATGAGGGATCCAATGAGTTCTTCTACCGGCATATTTTTGATGTCTTTTGCTTCTTGGATTGTCGTGACCTTCGGTGCCCATTTGCTTGGTAGGATCCATAGGATCTTCTTGACCATTGTTTCTGCAGAAATGTCATCTCCAAGAGATTTTCTACCATTGCACACGTCAGTAAAGCGAGTAAACATTTCAGAAATTGATTCATTTGGGTGCATAGAAAAAGACTCAAAATCTTGACGAAACATATCTAACCGAGTATCCTTAACTTTATTAGTGCCTTCATGGGTCACTTCTAAAAGCTTCCATATTTCATGTGAAGTGGTGCAAGTGGATACACGATTAAATTCATTTCTATCTAACCCGCAATGAAGAGCATTCATGGCTTTGCCATCAAGCTCAAAATTCTTAATATCGGCGGGGGTCCATTTGGATTCGTCGAGGGAAGACAAAGAATAACCTTGCATGACAATTTTGTAAATAGGATATCCTATGCTTCTTAAAAAAGTGGTCATGTGGGTTTTCCAATAATTATAGTCGGTCCCATCAAAAAATGGAGCCCGACCCAATGAGTAGCCCTCGGGGGCGAAAGAGGTAGATGCCATCAAAAAAAAGATCTTTGATTTGAAACCGGTTAAGGAGTTATTCAAAATATCCCTCTGATACCAATTGTTGGGCGGAAATAAAGACGAGAATGATGGCAAGAGGGGGGGTGAATTGCCTTTTAAAAAAAAGATTAATAAATTAAAATCAAAGTTAAAGTGCAGTGGAAATAAAAGAGGCAAGACACAAAATTGATAACGGAGTTCGGCCAAAACCCGGCCTACGTCTCCGCTCCCAACTAAACCGTTGAGAGATTCTACCGCTTGCTTTTCAATGGTTTTAGCAAGAAACCCAGTAGGCTTTGAGGTAGCACTAGAACCTATTACAGCTTGCTTTTGATGGTTGAGCAAGAACCCACTTGCTTTTAATGGTTGAGCAAGAACCCACTAGCCTTCTTACAGGTGAAGGCTAGCTCACCTATGACAAAAGCCTTTTAAAAGGAAAGGCTTGAAGAAACCTCTTCACACCTTAGTGGTGATGTGAAACCCAAAAGAAAGAGGGGATGAGAAATAGAGTGGTTTGTAGACACAAACCCAAATTAAGCTCAAAATAGATAAACAAGAAAAACCGTAATGGGAGAAGCCTTGGGCGCCTTTGATTGATTGGAGATGTTGAAGGCCGCTTCCAAGCTTCTTTGATGGAGCTCCTTGGATGTGGAAGTTGTTGGAGCAAAGGGGGTTCCTTTGGAGGAATGTGCCGGAGGTATGCCAAAATGATCAACAAGGTGTCTGTGGGCTTTGGTATAGTTCCGGTGGGTGTCCGGGGCTTCCTTGGCCTTTATTTATAGGCATGGAACCCTTGGGGAGTCTTCGGAGCCGTTGGAGAGGTCTTCGGAGCCGTTGGAGGCCAAAAGAGGGTTGACTGGTCAAAGCCAACGGCTAGTTTGACTGGGCTACCGGCTGGCCGGTGCAGGGCCACCGGCTGGCCGGTGCCTTGGCAGAGGAGAAGAAATTTGGTCCAGGCTCCACCGGCTGACCGGTGGAGGAGCCACCGGCTGGCCGGTGGGGAGACAGTAGCTCACACTATTCATCTGAGTGCCACCGGCTGGCCGGTGACAGAGCCACCGGCTGACCGGTGGAACCTGGCAGTGGGCAATGCCTCTGCCAGGTCCATCGGCTGGCCGGTGCTATCACACCGGTTGGCCGGTGGACTGCAATTCAGTCCATTTTTGCCAGCTATCTTGGGCCAATCCTTTGGAAACCTTGTGCCTATCATGCAAAAACACTTCAAACAATATTAGACAAATAATAAGGTGATTGTGATCATGAAAATCAAACAACGAGGGGAACGAGAGGTACAACAGAACTCATCCGGAGGAGCCAAATGTTTTTGGCCATACAACACCAGAATACACAGCGTGTATTTGGAAGTACACACCGTATAGTCTAGGTTCAATGCATTGACTGATCCGCCAAATCAGGCCGTGTATTGGATTCTTTCTAAGAATTTAAGACACCGTGTGTTGACCAGAAACAGGTGGCACACAGTTTTTGGATTACACGTCGTGTGGTCCAATAAACACGGCGTGCAGTCCCTTCGGGTTAGGGTTGGGATGTGTACCACATACACGGCTTGACTCGCTGGAAACCATGTAACACGGAAACTACACAGCGTGTGTCCCACAGAACACGCCGTGTATTCCGAAAATTTCCAAAGTACATTAACACGCCCTATCCCCGGGTGTGTACTTCGGATGGACGGTGAAGAAAAGTACACGCCGTGTAGTCGGAACTACACGCCGTGTACTCACCCAAATTACGCAGATTTATTAAAATTTATTATTATATTATACAAACCCTTGAGACGTGTACCATGGTGCAGGTGTAAAGCTGATTCACAACACGTGATAGGTGTTTTATATATATGTGTTTAATTTAACATTTGCGTAAAGAACAGGAATTCACTGGGTTTCCTCCAAGGTACAAGTTACGTACAAGGATAATTTTAAATGAATTTATTTGTTTAAAATTATGATGGATGAGAATCTCAAGGAAATTCAGAAAAAGGTTTTAAGATAAAAGTATTGATTAATTAAAGATAATTAATTAATTCGAGCGTGATTTATCTTAAACAAGAACGATTAAATAATTGAATTCTGGTTTTATTTATGATTAAATATAATTGCATGTATGTATGATCATGAGCTAGACCAAGACCTTTGTATGTGAATAGTTTATTTTAATTTATTTATTTAAATTAAATTTGTTGGCATGCGAGCCATCTCCTCATTAATATGTAGGGTACGCGCGCCCAAGGATTCTTTTATGTAAAAACCCCTTTTTATCCCTCACCTGCGTGTGAGATAAATGCATATGTAATGGATGGATCTCCCAAGCTAGTAGAGGCAGCTCAAGTCAGGATCCAAAGTGAAACCAATCTAAGGAGATACAAAGGTGGACAGGTGGAAAGCTGTAAACACGAACCCGAAAGGTTCAAGGTGTTTCTCCCTTGGGTCTTGGGTTAGTTTATCAACCGCTTGATAAACTAACCAATAGAAAGGATCATGATCATACCATTTATTTTATTTCTGTTAGTTGCATGGTTTATTTATTGTGGGTGTGTTTTCATGATCACACAATTAATGAATTAAATGAGCATGCAAGATGGAACTAAAATAAAACCGGCTTATACATAAATATTATCTTAGACATGGTTAATCATTTAAGTATATCCCACTTAATATTAACAATCATGTAATCAAAGATAATAAAATGGCAATTTATGTATAAGGATAAAATCCCTCAAAAGAAATATTAAGTCGACATAGCCTTCCATAATCTTAGTTAGAATCGAACCATAGTTCAAAGTGCTTGACCAACCCTAGTTGGGGTGCTTTCAATTATCGGGGAATTCTAATTCAAGTTTTTGGGTTTACTTGACTTGGTTTGCATCAAGGGTTGACTACCACAACAGGACTTGGTGTGACCAAGAGGTAAAGGTTGAGGAAATCCAAAATAAAAGGATTTCAGGATTGGGGGGTCCACTCAGCGGATAAAGGAGCTGCGAGTTAATGCAGTTGGCATTTGGAATGCCTACCTAAAACCCTTCAAGTTGCTTGACCAACCCTAGTTGGGATAATGCGAAGGGCAATATGGATCCTTTCCACTAGAATATTCAGGAAATAGAATATTCCGAAGTCAATGGTGAGGGCTATTAGATTTCGATAAAATAGTGGGAGACTAATAAGTATTAATTTATTTATTTTTCTTAATTTTTGTAATAAAGTACTAAACCTTTGCTCATCTTAATTTGTAGAAACGGCAAGAAAATGACTTCAAACATATCATTGAACACCATACTCGAGAAGGAAAACCTTCTCACCGACACCAATTTCCAAGAGTGGCAGAGGTGTTTATGCGTCGTCCTTCGACACAAAAGGAAATTATATGTGCTGGAAGATTCTATTCCAGTTGCGCCTGGGAAAGAGGCTAGTGATGAGGAATTATCTCTCTATATGAAACACATGGATGATGCCACATATTTCCAGTGTTTCATGCTATCGTCCATGTCCAATGAGCTCTTGAAGCAACATGAAAACATGGAGGTGTATAGTATGATGTCTCACCTTAAAGATCTCTACCAAGAGAAGGTGAGATAGGAGAGGTATGAGATATCCAATGCTTTGTTTACCATGAAGCTTGGAGAGTCTGTGCCAGCTGGGCCTCATGTAGTCAAGCTTATTGGCTACATTGAATGCCTGGACATCTTAGGGATTAAATTCCCGGATGAATTGCGTACAGATCTTATCCTATCATCACTGCCCAAGACCTTCTATAGCTTCATTGTCAACTATAATATGAGAGGCAATGAGAAGATTCTATCAGAGCTTCTAACCTTGATTCGCCAGGTAGATAAGGACATGGGGCGTGACAAACCTGTGGTCCTTATGGTGAACAAGAAAAGGAAGGACAAGGAAAGGGGGGCAAAGAATTATAAATGGTCTGAATCCCCCGAGCATCGTCCCTCCAAGAAGGGGAAGATCCAGAGGAAGGGTAAGAAATGGGAGGCAGTGTGTTTTTCATGTGTCAATCAGGGCCACTGGAAGAGGAACTGCACCCAGAAGCGTGGGGACGCTAAAGGTGTGTTTTTTATCGAGTGAAATCTTTCTATTTCTACACATTGGGTATTAGATACAGCTTTTGGGGCTCACATATGTATTCAAATGCAGGAACCAAGTAGATTTAGAAAGATCGCCAGAGGAGAGGTGGATCTTAGAGCTGCCAATGGCGTAAGGCTGGCTGCATTGGCTATTAGCGACTACCACCTCTCATTGCCGACTGGGATGATTTTGGTTTTACATAACTATTATTTTGTGCCTAGTGTTACCAAGAACATAATTTATGTGTCTTGTTTGGATATGGATGGATTTGTTTACAAGTTTGGAAATAAGGGTTGTCTCTTTTATAAGAACAACGTATGTTATGGTATGGAACATTTAAATAATGGTCTGTATGTATTAAATTATGAAAGCCAAGTGTTGGAAATCGATAACTAAACAAAATCACATGACTCATACATCACCCAGTTGTGGCATCACCGTCTCGGTCATGTAAACGAGAAGCGCTTGACAAAGCTATGCCAAGATGGCTATTTAGACTCTACTAAGCTAAAACCACTTGATAGATGTCATGCTTGTTTACAAGGAAAAATGGCCAAGATGCCTTTTGGTGGATAGGGTGAAAGGGCCATAGATCTTCTAGGATTGGTACACAAGGATGTATGTGGACCATTTCCAGTAGAAGATAAAGGTGGATATTCTTACTTCATTAATTTTATTGATGATTTGAGTAGATATGGCTATGTCTACTTAATGAGGTATAAGTCAGAAGCCTTAGAGAAATTTAAGGAATTCAAGAATGAAGTATAGAACCAGCTTGGTAAAAATATAAAGAAACTTCGATCGGATCAAGGTGGAGAATATCTGAACCAAGAGTTCATTGATCTTCTACGGGAGTCTGGGATTCTATCTCAGCTCACTCCTTATACACCAAAGTGGAATAGTGTTAGTGAAAGGAGGAACCGCACCTTGTTGGACATGGTGAGGTTGATGATGATTCATGCGGATCTTCCATTATCCTTTTGGGGATATGCATTACAAACTGCAGCATACACATTAAACCAAGTACCACCAAGGCGGAAAATGGAATTCCATCTGAGTTATGGAATGGAAGGAAACCCACTTTGTCGCACACACATGTATGGGGATGATAGGAGTTTGTTAAGGCCTTCTCAGGCAACAAACTAGCACCTCAGGGCCCGAGCTGTATCTTTATAGGATATCCCAAGGAAACGAAAGGATATTACCTATATAACCCTTCAGACAAGAAAGTGATTGTCGCCATACAAGCCGTCTTTCTTGAGAGGGAGCACATCCTCAAGAAGGATAGTGGGAACAAGATTGACTTCGACAAAGTTGATGCTCAAGATACATAGGAGTTGGTACAGGAACAAGTTCCACAGGTCCCCGTGGAAGAGGTTCCAGAAACACAAGTACTGCGTAGGAGCTCAAGAGAGGTAAGGGAACCAGAGAGATTTGGTTTCCTAGTCACTGAGTATGGTGAATCATTATTGTTGGACAATGATGAACCTCTCTCCTACAAGGAAGTAGTAGAAAGCTCAGAAGCTACAAGATATCTAGAAGCTATGAATTTTGAGATGGATTCCATGTATCAGAACCAATTATGGGTTTTGGTCGATGAGCCAGTTGATGTAAAACCTATTGGATGCAAATGGGTATTCAAGAGAAAACTGGACATAGAAGGTCGAGTTAGCACCTATAAAGCAAGGCTAGTGGCTAAAGGATTCAGACAGCATCAAGGAATTGACTATGATGAAACCTTCTCGCCAGTTTCCATGTTTAAATCCATAAGAATCATACTTTCCATAGCAGCTTACCATGACTACGAGATTTGGCAAATGGATGTCAAAATAGCATTCCTTAATGGGAACCTTCAGGAAGATGTCTATATGACACAACCAGAAGGGTTTGTGACACCAGTTGAAGCCAAACGGGTTTGCAAGTTTCAGAAATCCATTTATGGATTGAAGCAAGCATCCAGGTCATGGAACATTTGATTTGATGAAGCCATAAAGGAATTTGGTTTCATTAAGAACGAATGTGAGCCATGTGTTTATAAGTGGTTTAATGGGAATGCGGTCGTTATCCTAGTAGTATATGTTGATGACATATTGCTTATTGGAAATGACGTATCATCCTTACAGTCAGTTAAGGACTGGTTGAACAAATGCTTCTCTATGAAAGATTTGGGTGAAGAAGCCTACATTCTAGGGATCAAGATCATTCGTGATAGATCCAAGAGGCTTCTTGGACTAAGTCAGGGTATATACATTGACCATATACTAAAGAGATTTAGTATGGAACAATCCAAGAGTGTATTGGTTCCAGTGTCACATGGCTTTCATCTTTCTAAGAAAATGTGTCCCCAGACACAACAGGAGAAAGATAGAATGAGTAAGAACCCATATGCTTCGGCTATAGGATCCATCATGTATTCCATGTTATGTACCAGGCTTGATGTTTCCTATGCACTGAGCATGGTAGGCAGATATCAAGAAGATCCAGGAGAACAACATTGGACTGTTGTTAAAACTATCCTTAAGTACCTGAGAAGAACTAAGGATATGTTCGTGGTTTATGGAGGAGACGAGGAACTTGTCATCAGAGGGTATGATGATGCTGGTTTTCAAATAGATCAGAATGATCTGAAGTAGCAATCTGGATATGTTTTCTGTCTCAATGGAGGAGTTGTGAGCTGGAAGAGTTCAAAGCATCCAGTTGTCGCCGATTCTACAACGGAGTCTGAGTATATAGCGACTTCTGATGCAGCCAAAGAAGCCATCTAGATTCGTAACTTTGTCCAGGAGCTTGATGTGGTGCCCAGCAGTAAAGATCCCATTACATTGTATTATGATAATACTACAGCGGTGGCTCTTGCAAAATAACCAAGGTCACATCAACGGACAAAGAAAATACTCCGGAAGTATCACCTCTTGAGGGATTTCTATCAAAGGGGTGAAGTTGCAGTGAGAAGAGTGTCCACGGAAGAGAACGTGGTGGATCCCATGACTAAAGTCCTATCTCAGCAGAATCATGAATATCATGTGAGAGATAGTAGGTTAAAGGTTTTTAGTAGTTGGCTCTAGTCCAAGTGGGAGTCTGTTGGAGTTGGTGGTCTAGAACCAACTTATTTGTACTTTATTCATTAAATAAATTTTTTATCACATCTTGATTGTTATTCTGCGTGACAATGCATGTGATAATGTCCTAAGGATAGTTGTTGCATTAATGGGTCATAGCGGATCCCTGCTATGATGAGAACCCAGAAGTACCATAACACGGTTCTTGAATATATGTTCTATGGATGGATGATATTATTTGAGGGACACAAATAATACAGGCCATTAGGGGTGAGGACTCATAAAACATCGAGGCACCTTCTCATGGTGTGCGGCCTTGGTAATATCCAGAAGGATATTATGAGAACGAGACCCGCCAGTAGGAAATCCACATTTCATAGTGTCATTGGATGTTCCTATCTACGGATGTGTGTATTGGTCCTTAGAAATTAAGATTATTATTAATGGGTATTAAAACTCATGCACTTAGATGTATTGACAAAAACGGCGATGAAACACTGTTCGTAGTGAGGTAGGGTACATTGGGTGAGTCACGAGTAATATCGCATTAATAGATAATGTGAGAAAGGATTTGTCCCTTTTGTTCCATGACGGAAGTAGATATCTCAAGCCCTTTGATTGAATTGATAAAGCCTAAATAAATCCATGGTCATGGTAAGGTATGGGTGAGTTCAATTCTGGGAATTCAAAGAAAGAATAATTGAGCACATAGGTTGATGGCACTAGCATGCAACCCTCTTTATTGGAGATATCGGGACAAAGGGATTATATTACACGGTAAGCGTTCGTAGGAGGTGACACGTCATTGCGGCGTTAACTTATTTCTCTACGGGTGCCTTGGCATGTTTCTAGACGCTAACCTTGGACTTTAGGCAGGCTCCGCCTAATGCCACTGAGAAAGAGGCCTAGAGGGTCACACACTAAGTGTGTCCACGTATCTCAGTTAAATATTAATTTAACAAGTTAAATAAAGATTATTCTCGACTGTGGTTTAATAATTATTTGAGGATGCCTGATCGCATTTATTTCGACACTGGTTATTTGAGAGAATATATTATGGGCAAAATAATATATTTATTAGCGATTAATGCAGTTACATTCATTTAAGAAATAAATAGTAATTACTCAAGGAATAATAAATATGGTGGAGGAAATAAATAAAATGAAAAAATAAAAGTACACACCGTGCATATTTATATACACGCCGTGTAGTTTAGTTTTCGGGATTCGTGAGAAAATATTGTTTATTTAATTAAATGATATTAAATGTAATACGTTAGGCACATGTCAAGTAATAATGATGGTCAACTGTCATTATTAAGACATGGGGTATTACTAAGAATTAAATGAAATGATTAAATGCTTTCAGGCAATTAATTCATTTTATTATTCTAAGTATTATAATCCTAATTGCATTATTCTCATTGAGTGAGAGCCATTGTTGTGTACAATGGATTTGTAAATACTCTCAAGCCAAGAGAGAATTATTTTTCCACCAAGAATTCTTTCAAGTTACGAGAGCGAGATCCTCCACCGGATCAAGGCGGTAGAAGGTGGACATTGCAAGCGAAGGCTCTTCCGTGCTAGCACCTGGAGATCCCTTCAGCGACGTCCAGAGATGCGTGGAGAACATGTGGATCACCGCTAGAGGAATCCTATACATGGATTCTATGACGCAATGACGGATCACAGGATCGTGACCGGAGACTCCAATGAAGAAATAATTCCATCAAGGTAATTCTTATGAATTAATTAAATTAATTATAACCAACATATGATGATCCTATCTCAAGGGTTCTGGGACTCTTCTTTTATTTTTCATTCTTTGTTTTATTCTGAAGATTCAGCATTTTAAATTGTGATAGATCTCGGATTGAACGTTGTTTAATGTTAAAATTAAAGTTGGGAAAACCCACCAACGTGCTTCCACTGCACCCAGAACCTTCAGTTTCCTATTCACTGAGCATGGTAGATAGATATCAAGAAGATCTAGAAGAACAACATTGGACTACTGTTAAGACTATCCTTAAGTATCTGAGAAGAATTAAGGATATGTTTCTGGTGTATGGAGGATATGAGGAGATTATCATCAGAGGGTATGTTGATTCTGGTTTTCAGAAAGATCAAAATGATCTTAAATCGCAATCCGGATATGTTTTCTGTCTCAGCGTAGGATTTGTGAGCTGGAAGAGTTCAAAGCAGCCAATTTTTGTTGATTATACAGTGGATTCTAAATATATAGCGGCTTTTGACGCAGCCAAAGAAGCCTTATGGATTCAAAACTTTGTCCAAGATCTTGATGTGGTGCCAAGAAGTAGAGACCCCATCACATTGTATTGTGATAATACTACAGTGGTGGATCTTGCAAAAGAACCAAGGTCACATCAATGGATAAAGCACATTATCTGGAAGTATCACCTCTTGAGGGATTTCTATCAAAGGGGTGAATTTTCAGGGAGCAGAGTGTCCATGGAAAAGAACATGGTGGACCCCATGAATAATGTCCTATATATTCATAAGAATGAATATCATGTGAGAGGTAGCGGGTTAAAGGTTGTTAGCAGTTGTATCTAGTCCAAGTGGGATTCTGTCAGAGTTTATGGCCTAGAACCAACTTTGTTATACTTTATTTTAAACTTGTATTCATGGATTTGAATATTAGTTATTACTTTATCACATTCTGATTATTCTTCTGTGTGACAATTCATGTGATAATTTCCTAAGTATAGTTGTTGCACTAAAGGGTCATAGTAGATCCCTACTATGATGAGATCCCAGAAGTTCCATAACACTATTCTTGAATATATGTTCTATGGATGGATGATTTTATTTGAGGGATATAAATAATACATTCCATTAAGGGTGAGGACTCATAAAACTTCGAGGTACCTTCTCATGGTGTGCGCCCTTGGTAATATTCATGAGGATATTATGAGAACAAGACCCACCAGTAGGAAATCCACATTTCATAGTTTCATTGGATGTTCCTATCTACGGATGTGTGTTTTGGTCCTTAGACTTTAATATTATTATTAATGGATATTAAAACTCATGCACTTAGATGTATTGATGAAAATTATGATGAAAAACTATTCGAAGTGAGTTAGGATATGTTGGGTGTGTTACGAGAAATGCTTCATTAATAGATAATGCAATAAAGGATTTGTCCCTTCTGTTCTGTAATGGAAGTTGATATCTTAGGCTCTTTTATGGAATTGATATAGCCTAAATAAATCCATGGCCATGGTGAGGAATTGGAAAGTTCAATTTGAGGAAGTCAAAGAAATAATAATCGAGCACATTGGTTGATGGAACTAGCATGCAACCCACTTGATTAGAGATATCAAGAAAAAGGGATTACATTACACGGTAAGCATTTGTATGAGGTGACACATCATTGCGGCGTTAACTTCTTTATCTATGTGTTCTTTGGCATATTGCTAGACACTAACCTTGTACTTTAGGCAGGCTCCACCTAATTCCACTGAGAAATAATCCTAGAGGGTCACACACTAAGTGTATCCAAGTATCTCAGTTAAATATTCATTTAACAATTTGAATAAATATTATTCTCGGTTTTGGTTTAATAATTATTCAAGGATTCCTGAATTCATTTATTTTGACACTAGTTATTTGAGAGAAAATATTGTGGGTGAAATAATATATTTATTAGTGAGTAATGCAGTGATATTTATTTAATAAATAAATAGTCATTATTCAAGGTCTAATAAATGTGGTGGAGGAAATAAAAAAAATGAAAAAACAAAAATACACACCGTGTATATTAATATAAACACTATGTAGTTTTTCTGGGAATTTATGAGAAATAATATTATTTATTTAATTAAATAATATTAAGTGTAATTCGTTGGTCGCATGTCAAGTAATAATAATAGTCAAATATTATTATTAGACATGGGGTCTTGCTAAGAATTAAGTTAAATGAATAAATTCCTTTGGGAAATTATTTTATTTTTTATTATTCTAAGTAATATAAATCCAAATTACATTATTCTCATTAAGTTATCCATTCTTTGTGTTTGTGCACAACATATCTGAAGAAATCTCTCAAGTCAAAAGAGAATTCATTTCCTTCAAGTACTCTCTCAAGTTATGAGAGATATCCTCCTCCACTGGATCAAGGAGAGAACTTTGGAAGCGGCTCTCAACACGATTGAAGGCGGACATTGCAAGAAAATTCTCTTTCGTGCTAGCACCTGAATATTCCTTCAATGATGTCTAGAGATACGTGGATCACGTGTGGATCACTGTTAGAGGAAGCCTACACTTGGCTTCTGCGACGCAACGACGAATCATGTCGGATCATGACCGGAAACCTCAAAGGAGAGAGAATTCCATCAAAGTAATTTTTGTATTTTAATTAAATTAATTATAACCAACATATGATGATTCTCTCTATGGTTTTAGGACTTCCCTTTTTCATTTTCATTCTTCTTTCTATTCCGAAGATCTGGCGTTTTATCATCATGATGGATCTGGGATTGATCATTGTTAACAGTAAAATTAAAGTTGGGTACACCCATCTGCACACTTCTACTGCACTCAGAACCTACAGAGACGTTATAAATTATAACTATTGAGGTGGTTAAGTCTAATTTGTTAGCCAAATAACTTCAAAAATGGAACTCTTAAGAGTAAGGTTGAGGGTTTGAACATTTGTGGTAGGAGTGATCATTGGGGTAAGCGAAGAGAGGGGAGTGAGTCTAGAAAACACAAATTTAATTCTAAGAACAAGTTTAAATGTTTTTATTGTAAGCAGCCTAGGAATATGAAAAGAAATTATCCTAACAATAAGAAAAATTATAAATATGATAATAATGATCATTTTTTGTTAGTTGAAGAAGATTTTAACACTGATGATTTGTATAATGTTTATGATCATTCCATCTCTATGGAGTGGATCCTGTACTCAGGATATTCCTTCCACATGTGTCCTAATAAAGAGTACTTTAATGAATTAAGGGAGAGTGAATCGGGTGAGGTATACCTGGGAAATAATAGGAGTTGTCACATCATGAGAATAATTTTTGTCTCTTTATAACTTTGTGAAGGGATGTTTAAGACTCTATAAGAGGTTTAGTGGGTACCCAAACTTAAGAGAACCCTCATTTACTTAGGAATTCTATATCAAAAGGGGAATACATTTGATTCTAATTATGGTAGTTTGAGAATTGTTCATGGATCCATCACTGTGATGAAAGGAACTATCTTGAATGGATTGTATGTGTTAGATGGTATGACTCATATGAAGAAACTCAATGTTTCTTATGTCCCAACATTAGATAATACTTCCCTTTGGCATATGAGACTCGTGCATGTGATTTTTAAGGGTCTTAATGAACTTAGAAATCAATGAATGTTGATCAATGTGAATCATAATTTTCTTTCATTCTGTGAGGATTGTGTGTATGGTAAGTTTAAGTGGATGAATTTCAATAGGTCATTGTATAAGGATTGAAACCAACTTGAGTGTGTCCAATTTGATATTTGGGGTCCCTCTATTATGGAGGATAGAAACCAACTACTTACTATGATGGAGGCTATTACTTTATTGTGTTTATTGATGATTACTCTCAAAAGGTCTGGATTTACATTCTGAAACACAAGTTTGGTAATTTTCAGTCATTTAAGAATTGAAAAGTTGGTGTAAGAAATAAAACCGGTAGGATACTGAAGGATCTTAGAATTGGTAATGGTTTGGAATATTTTTACAATTATTTTGTATAATTTTATAGATTTGAAGGTATCCAAAGATACTAGGTTGTGGTGGAAAATCTATAATATAGTGGGTTAATTAAGCGCATGGATAGGAAGATACTAAAGATGGTGAGATAAATATTTTCCCATTCTAGTTTACCTAGGTACTTCTTGGATGAGGATTACACTATGGTAGTGTACCTCATAAATCATTTCTCATCCTATGTTAATTCCCTTAAAACACCAGAGGAACTATTGACAGGAAATCCACCTAGTCTTGCACACCTTAGAGTGTTTGGATCTATAGCTTATGCACACACTAAGAATGATAAGTTAGAATTGAGGATATAGAGTATATATTCATTGGTTATCCATAGAGTTGTAAGGGTTGAAAGTTATGGATAGATAAACCTAGGTATCATAACTACATCGTCAGTTGTGATGTTTTATTCTATGAGTCTAGTTTGCCTAAAAAATATTGTCATGTCCGATGAGGCTGGTACACCACAACTATTGGGTGTTGAGATTAATTTAAAGTCTATGGACCAGTCTAAGCCGGAGTCTGTCACTATTGATCCTTGTCTGCAGACTCAAAGTGAGTCTGAGTATAATTTTGGTTCTGAATCAGAGGCAGGGGTGATGATCTCATAGAGTACTAATTGACTTTTGATAGAGTAAGGAGGACCATCAGCCTTCCTGCTCAGTTCAACCATGTTGATATTCTTGTGTATGGATTTAATGTTGATTAAGACTTAAATGGGTATGGACCACAAACTTTTAAGAAAGCTATGAAATATAAAGAATCCTGGCAATGTCTAGCTTCCATGAAAGATTAAATGAATTCAATACTTAAGAATAATACCTGGATTGTTGTGACCAAACCAGATAATGAAAAAATAATTGGTTGTAAATGGATCTTTAAGAAGAAAGGGGATAACACTAGAGAGGTAAAAAACAAATATAAATATGGGTTTGTTGCTAAGGGATTCCTTCAACATGAATGGATAAACTATGGTTCTATTTTTTCCTCAATTGTTAATCATTCATCTATTTGGGTTATGATTTCTATTGCTAATAATAACAACTTCCATATTGAACAGTTATACATTTAAAGTGCCTTTTTGTATGGAAATCTAGATGAAAGAATTTATATGAGGCCTCCTGAGGGATTTTCAAAATATTTCAAAACTAACCAAACCTGTCTTTTGTAGAATTCCATGTATGAGCTTAAGTAATCTTCCATAGAATGGTACAAATGTTTTTGATTCCTTTCTAACTAAAAATGGTTTTAACAAAAGTAAATTTGATGAGTGTGTTTATTTCAATCATGTTAATAATGATATGATTTATATGATTTTATATATTGATGGTATACTAGTTATATATAAAAACACAATGTTGATTAATCATATAAAAGTACAACTTAGTTCTATTTTTGAAATGAAAGTGTTGGGTAATGCAAAAAAAATTATGGGAATAGAAATCATTAGCCACAAAAATGATAGAACCTTGTATATTTCGCAGCATACTTATGTTGAGAAATATTTAAAATACTATCTATTTGAGAACATTAAACCTCTTAGCATACCATTAGGCCAGCACATTAAGTTGCCCCTTAGTCAGTCACTAGTTAGTGAAGACGAGGTAGATTTCATGAGCAAGATTCCATATACTAGTGTAGTAGCGAGTCTTATATATGCAATGGTTTTCTCAAGACCGGATATTGAATTTTCCATGCATACTCTGAGAAGGTTCTTAAGAAAACCTGGGAAACCACATTGTCATGCTCTAAATTGGCTCCCCGTGTATGTTTCAATGTATTCTAATTTATGCATTCAATGTGGTAAGAATTATAGTTTTGGTTATGACATTTTTGACTTTATTTATTATGATTATGCTGCTAAAGTATACGCTCATAAATATACTACTTATTTTTTGTTTATTGCTTGTGGTGGGCCTATTTCTTAAAAATGTAATAAACAATAAATAGTTGTTCTATTTACCACTGAAGTTAAAAAAATTGTTTTAACTAAATCCATTAAAGAAGTTATTTGGTTAAAAGGTTTAATTAATTAGTTGTTTTTATCTGCTGCTAGTCTGGTTGTACACTGTGATAATAAAATCTGCCCTGCATTTGTGTAAAAACAATGTTTGGCATGGTATACTGAAGCATATAGACATTAGACTTCTCTTTGTAAGGAAATTTATTCAATATGGGATGGTGTGTGTCGTAAAGATGCACATAGGGGATAATCTGACTAATAGTTTGACTTAAGTCATGCCCTTGTCTAAGTTTAAACATTGACTTAGTATAATGAATGTTGTCCCAATTCAATAGTGTGGGTTGTAAGAACATCATCAGTAATTTGAACATTTTAATTTCAAGGTGGATAATTTTCATATTTTTTTGTGTGTTTATTGTTGCAATCAAATTATTTAATTCTGAGTTGTTGATGATTCGATGTGCTGATACCTTGATTTTCTTTGCATGATTTGTGTGATCCTATACATGTAGCCTTGTTCTTTGTGGCATTTTTGGATGTAATTATCTCTTTGTGATTTATTATTCATCATGACCTTTGTTATTCCTTCAATTAGCGGGTTGGATTTAGACCACCGTCTGTAACCAATCAGACAACCCCAATATGGCCTTGGCATATTTTTTTGTTGTGTTTGTTGTTTGCCTTCAATTTACGCATTATGCCTACGATTTTTCTTGTTGCATCATGTGCCCATGACTATTGCCATGTGGTTTGTTGCATGAACGACTAGTTTGATATGGGTCATCTGCTTGTCAATCATCTTGTGTGCCTCACCTGCCTCATCTATCACATTGTCGGGGTTTATGATTGCTCTATGCCTTCATCCTTTGACATTTAGTTCAAATCCTTCATTCAGTCTAGTTCTGGATCTGATTTTGGTAAGAGAGAATAGGAAACTTAATGTTTTTTGTGAGATCTCTAAGAGGGAGAAGGAGAATGGGGGTTCCCAGTTGGCTCTATATCCCTCGAGGCGTACTGATCCCTTGTAACTAGATCCCTCATCTGGTGGAGATTTTATGGAGATGATAACATGGTATTGGAGCAGGGAAATCATCACACGAATCTTGGAGGTTGACGACTCATCCTTTCAAATTGTAACTGAATTTTGATGTAACAACCTAGTTTTGTAAGTTATTTCATTTTTGTTCTTGATATCTGATATTGTATCCATTATGTTGTGTGTGTGCATGAGTATGTCCAGGAGTGGATGATGATAACTCATTGTGACGAAGTTGATCACCATTACCAGGTTTAGCTTGACTGGTCTCCTCTGATAGTTTATATAGATCTCATTTTTAATATGAGTCTTGTATTAACATACTTGTCTCTTTTAGTAATAAAGGTCTGCCTAGGATAGTGTTGTAACCTTTCACATAGGCACATGTTGAATCAAAACACATTCTAAAAAAACATTCATCGAATAACTGCATTCATCGATTTATTAATAAAATGATTTCTCTAATCACTTGGTAATTCATCACAACAAATCAGTGGATCAACATTGTCCAAAGGAGATTATGTAGGAAAATTTAGGTCAAGGGGTTTTTTTATTTTTTATTTAATTTAATGGGGTTACTTTTTTATTTAGATTTATGTGTGTGTCTAGCACCAAATCAATTGGCACTTTGACAAAAATCTCCAAAGCACTAATTGATTTGGCGCTTTGGGTTTTTTTCTAAATACCCACACTACCCTCCTACCCATCATATATATATTATATAATTATAATATAAATATAATAAATATAACAAATATATTTATAATAAATATAACTACTAAAATAAATGTAATAAATTTATAATTATATTTATTATATAATAAATATAAATATAATAAATAATTATAATAATTATAGAATTATTATAATAAATATAAATATAATAAATATACTAATTAAATAAATATAATAAATATACAATTATAAATATAATAAATATATAATTATAATAATTCTATAATCATATATTTATTGTATTTATAATATTTATAATAAATTTATTTATTATAATAAATATAATGACTAAAATAAATACAATAAATATATAATTATTATATTTATAATTATATATTTATTATAATCATATAATTATTATAATTAGATTTATATAATTATAATAAATTTATAATTATAAATATAATAAGTATAATAAGTATATAATTATGATAAATATATAATAATAATAACTATATAAATATAATAATTATACAATTATAATAATTATATAATTATAAATATAATAAATACAAAAATAGAATAATTATATAATTGTAATGAATAATTAATTATAATAAATATTTAATTATAATAAATGTATAATAAAATAAATATATAAATATAATAAAAATGATATTACAATAATTTATATCATTATAAATATAACAAATCCATAATTATAATTAATATATATTTATAATAAATATCTAATTACGATAATGTATGAGATTTAATAAGGTTTATTTATATAAAGATAAATAATTTTAACAATGTTTATTTAAATATAAATTTATAAATTTTAAATATGAGGTTTATTTATATATAATTATTTATAAATTTATATATAATTATTTAAATACATAAATAAACCGTATTAAATTTATTTATAAATATATATATATATATATACATATAAGAATTATTAAAATTATTTATATTTATTATATTTATTATAATATATTATAATTATGTATTTATTATAATATTATAATTATGTATTAAATTTATAATTATGTATTATAATACATAAATTAACCATATTAAATATATTGATAAATTGTTTATAAAAAAACAAATTTTTTATTTAAAATTATTATTTTTATTTTTTGTTTTGTTTTGTTTTGTTTAGATATATAATTTTTATTTGTTTGTTTTGTTTTGTTTTGTTTTTATTTAAAATTTATATATATATATATATATATAAACAAAATTTTCATTTATCTTGTTTTCTGGTTCTCTTTTTCCTGCACAGTACATTTTGCGTTTCCGATGTGAGATTCTGTTTTAAGTACGCGAATTTGAAAGACTATAAAACGTAAACTATAAGATCAATATAAATGAAACTTTAAACACTGATTAAACATATAAGAAAGAGTTGAAAAAAAAACAAATTAATAAAAAATATTGATAATAAATAATTTATAAGCTCTCAAAATCGCCTACTTGAAACTTAAAAATGTTTCAAGTACGCGAATTTGAAAGACTATAAAACATAAACTATAAGACTAATACAAATAAAACTTTAAACATTGATTAAACATATAAGAAAGAGTTGAAAAAAAACAAATTAATAAAAAAATGTTGATAATAACTAATTTATAAGCTTTCAAAACCACCTAGTTGAAACTTAAAAATGTTTCAAGTATGTGACTTTGAAAGACTATAAAACGTAAACTATAAGGCCAATATAAATGAAACTTGAAACATTGATTAAACATATAAGAAATACTCGAAGACAAAAATAATTTCATTAAAAATGATGACCAAAATTAATTTATAAGCATTCAAAACCGCCTACTTGAAACTTAAAAATGTTTCAAGTACGCTGCTTTGAAAGACTATAAAATGTAAACTGGATATGAAGAAAGGTCGAAGCCGCCTTTCATTAAGGGAATCCTTGTCACACAGGTTTTCTGAAATTTTGATATCCAATTCATTGTAAGAAAGGCCATAAGGTCTACATAAACACACCATGTTTGGACCTTCTGGCCTTTCTTGTAGTGAATTGGATATCAAAATTTATACTGGATATGAAGAAAGGCAGAATCCGCCTTTCGTTTTAGGGGGAACACCACCACATCTTCCTACATCCAGATTAACCATTCAATTCAGTTTCATTAAATCTGGACAGCCCCTCATTTTTAATGAAATTATTTTTGTCTTAGAGTATTTCTTATATGTTTAATCAATGTTTCAAGTTTCATTTAAATTATTTTGTATATACTATATATTTTATTTTCGAATTATTTGTCTAAATAACAATCATTTATATAATAAATAGGGTTTTTAACATATATATCATGGCATCTGAATAAATCAACGTCGATACCCCCCGGTACCACAACGTGGCGTCTGAATCTCACGTCCTCCCCACGTCTGAATTACGTGTCACTCCAGTGTCCTAGCAGTGGGATTCTCCGCTTCTGGTGCATCTTGTGCCTCCTCATGATGTTGTGTAGAGGGATGACCAAAATAATGTGTGGATGACTGCCCAAAATCATACGTGTATGACGGCCCAAAATCATGCATGGAGCCATATGGTCCTAGGGATCCTAAAAATGGTAGAAATGGCATACTGAAGAAGTCCTTGCTGGGAGGAGAGGGGGCCGCCACAAGCTGTGTCACCTGATCCAGCTCATAGTCCATAGTAGTCATTGGAGATGACAGATGTGGTATATAAGTGTCTCCCTATTATGCAAGATCATCAATAAGTTGTGCAGGATCATCTCTATGTGGTGTTGCCACATCTACAGGAGGCACTCTCGGATGTCTATCTCACCGCCTCTGCCCCTCCTGAGGTACTCGTCTCCGTCTCCCAGCCGGCGGCGGTGGCAGAGGTGCATTGTCATCAGCAGGCATAGCAGGGAAATCATCACCCTCAGGAGCTCCAGCTAGAGGATATGGATCAGGATATACCTGTGGCTCCTCGTCATAAAAAATATCATGTATCATCCAGAGATGGTCGTAGAGAGCCAACACATCTTGATGAACTATGTCCCATCTAACATATGCCTCCTCCTGAGGATGTGTGATATGTGAAATATGATCAATGTTGTCTATCTCCAAATGAAATAACATTCAAATTAATACCACAAAAGAGTTAAACAAATATAATATACCTTAATAAACATATCATCTGCTGAATGCCAATCCCCTAACGTGTAAGATGCATGATGGTATGACGTCGATACCAATCTGCATAATCCCTCTGGGCAGATAACTGATACTGTGTTGTGGGATATCCATATCAAGAAATACCATACTGGGCATGCGCGTCCCACAGCCCAATATGAGATGCGTGAAACTGTCGCCAGTTCGTCGACTGTCTACCTGTAAGTACAATCGAATGCAACCCATCAGGTTGTCCTAGTGCCATCGGGATATGTTGTATATAACCGAACTGGTGCATGACCCGGTCTGGTTGGTGCCACTCAATGATTTGGAAGTAGATGAGTGGCACCACTATAGCACGATCTTCGATCATAGCTGTGCAGTACGGTGGAAGTGATGCATAGACATAACATGTATATAGAGTCCATGAAACCTGAAATATAAACTCAAAAAGTAAGTGACAAATTATCAAGATAATGTTAGTAGTATTACATTGAAATAACTTAAAATAGTGATAAAAACATGTTGTTCTATAAAAAAGTATTGCTTGACTTACATCAGTTAGCACTAATGCATCGAATATCTGTTGAAAGTTGTGCACACTATTTCTCGGTGTGTGTGCATGCTTCTGAGACTGACTCCACCTGATTACAAAAGATTAATATACAGTAAGTTTATAAAAAAACAAAAATACTAAATAAATGAAAGTAATGAAGTAAACATACCATAGTCCCTGAGGACAATCCCCAAATATCTCTGCTGCAAGTAGTGTGATAACTTGAGGAGTAATGCGTGGAAAACGCTCCCAGACCCACATCTGTACTAAAGCCATACAACCTGCAATCTGTTGTGCATCTTCCTGACAAATGGTACAAAGGGATCTGTACAAATGTGCTAATACAGCGGATCCACAATTGTATGTAGCTGTCTGATCAAGATCCTAAAGTAATGGGAGGTACATCATGTGTACCAAAAGGGTGGAATAGTCAACGCATAACATGCCTCTGAGCAGTCGCAGAATATATGCACGTATAAAATCCCACTTTTTTATCACATAAACTTTCATTATAATATACAAAACTAAGGATCTTTAAGGTTTAGTGTCTTGGAAACCAGGAACTTAATACATGACAACAACAAAAATTATTCTTAAACACTTTAAAGGCTTCTTCATTTGTTCATCCTAAGTTCATCACTACATCTCATAACCTGGGAACATACATCAAAGGAAAGGGTGAGCAGAAGGCCCAGTAAGGGAAACAAGGAAAACCTTTTACATGTGAACTTGAGATACATCAATAAAGTCATGATAAATAACTTTAAGGCTTGAGAAAGAGATCATGAGGCATATCATAATGAAAATAACATGATTCATAACTTGAATATGTGACTACAACATTTAACTTAGACAATCATAAACATATCACTAAGGTACATCCCCAAGATGTCATTTTAAAAAAAATTATCAAGGTTATTCACCAAGGTATCGTTAAAATTGTAATCCCTAGAGATTACATCATTACCCAATGCATTGGAGCGCTATTAGGGTGCACCCTTAAATTTGTCTTTATTATCATGTGAGCCACATATATCATCATCAAAAATTTCATAAATAACCCATATAGCATAAAAGAAATGGGTTTCATTTCATAATCATAACGTTTTAAAAACTGCTTTTAAGACATGATCTTTATGTCATTTTAAACCCACAGAAAAGGAAAGTGGGTTTCATGTTTGTAAATTCCAGAATTAAAATAGAACATTCTGATATATATATATATATGTGTGTGTGTGTGTGAATACCCCTGTTAAAGAAAGAGATTTGAGTATTCAGTTAATAAAATAAAATAATTTGAGAAAAATAGAGAGACATTTTGAGACGAAACTTCTGAAACATAACGGCTATGTTACAAGGTATAAGAAAATATTGAAAAGAGAGGGGACATGGGTTACCCACTCATAAATGATCCACCAAAACAGTAGAGGGACAGAATATAAAGGATATAAGAACATGTTAATGAAATTTTAAAGACATACCATATGAAATGAAAAACTTGAAAGGAAGACAAGAATAAGATTTCTCTTATAAAAATTCGGTAGCCTAACGGCGTCACTTAAAACTTAAAAAATGAATTGATGAGATCAAATAGGGTCTCTCATAATATGAACATAAAAGGACAGTATTATGGATATAGAGATCATACCTCAACATAAGAAAAAGGAACTTGAAATAATTGACATGAAAATAGAACTTTGAAAATGAGAAGGGTGAAAGAATCCCTTATAAAAATTGGACAGTCGAACGACGCCACTTAAAAATTCTTAAAATTAATTGATGAGAGTAAGAGGGGGTATCTCATCATATGAAAATAAAAATTTCAGTAAGTTGAATATAAAATAACATCCTCCAACATAAGAACATGGATCATAAAAGAAATGACAAAAAAAGGGTACTTGAAAAGAAAGAGAGAGGTAGGATCCCTTACCTTGAAGAGTAACTTCGAAAGCTTGAAGGTCGGGACCTTGGGAGGCTTGGGGAACATTGGGAGGACTCCTTGGGAGTTAAGGAGACCAAAAATATGTTGAGGGGGATTTTGGAATGGAAAGGATGAGATAATGGCTTGGTATTTATAGGGGAAGTGAGGGGACAAGGCATTAATGGCCAAGGGACACCTCATTAGTGGTATTGGAAAAACCATGGGCTTGCCCGTGGTATTTGCCCATGGTATTGGCCACTTGGGACACCTCATACCTTATATTACTATTCATAAGTCGACCAGAATTATTACATAATTATTACATCCTTAATGATGTCATTAAACACCCAAAACTCTAAACTGAAAATTCACTATTCACTGAAAAATTCAATTTTTAAGAAAAATCCCAAAAATTCACCTTAACATAATATCGATGATCTGAATTAAAAAATAAACTCCATTTTATAAAAAATAATTTCCTAAATATTTTAAATTTAATTTTTAAATAAAAAACACTATTCACCTGAAAAAACTAATACTTAACTAATAATTTCTGAAACAGTTATTTACCTATTTTATTGAATCACATTACTTAATTAAGGTGCCTAAATTATATTAATACTTTCTTTAAGTGAGATTACTAATCCATTTGGTCACATTACTAATCCTAAGCGTAAAATCACTATTCATAATTTACTATTCACCAAAAATTAAGTTGATCTTATTAGACTCTAAATTTCTTACTAAACACATTTGTAGAAGACCATTTTTTGAAAATACTTACACATCATTAATTATTTAAGGTTTACATAAATATTTTAAAATATCCTTTTTTTCATAATTCATCCATAAGATACATCCTATTTTTATCCGGACATCTGAAAATTCACAAACTTCACCATAGGAAGAAATCACAATTTTATTTATCTCAAATGATTACACAAATTAGCTACGGTCTCTTTACAAGCCCCTTATAACACCAGCATATGACCTAAGTGTAAGGTGTGCTAAGGTGAGAGAATCTGAGGGAGGCTCGGCCAACATTGCCCGAGTAGTGATTTCTATAAGCTTGAACTTCTTATGAAGGTGATTTTGTTACGGCTTCACACGGTGAAGTTCAGCTTGGGTTTGGTCCAGAGCAAAGCCCAAAGGTGCTACCTCCTTCCCAAGTTCCGTCAGATGGGATTAGATCAGCCGAAGACTACTGGATGGGGCCATCAAATCTTCTTTCTATATTAATTAATCAAGATCACTTTTATTTAAAGAAAATAATTGTAATAATTAGTTTCCAACTGTCATATTTACCAACGGTCATATAACAGTCAAAACCCAACGGTCTCATTATACTCATTTTATTAAATGAAATAATTTTGTTGAGTATAAAATAAAATAACCCAAAAAAATTAGGGAACAAAATTTATTCAAAATTTTGGGTCATTACATTCTTCCCCCCTTAAGAAATTTCATCCTCGCAATTTTAAAATTGGTCTTGGAAATTTCGTTGAAATTCCCACATTGGAAAAAGAGTCAGTAAAACTATTACTTTAAAAGAAAGGACGGGAAGTACAAAGATCATCCGAGTTAACCCATACTAGGATTCCATGTAGGAAAACATGGATATGGAAGAGAAAACAAAGGGTCAAGTTATGATGGAGAGTGATAGAAAACATGATTAGGATAAAATTAACCACAAGAAGATCACAAACTTAAGATGTGTTAAACGGTCTTTGATTACCCAGTAGGAAACGTAAACCAACAATGTTTTTTTTATGTTCCTTTTCATAATTTTGAGTAATTCATTTACTACATAGAATAAAAACCTAAGGAAATATACTTACCTTCAAGTAGAGTTTCATCCCTTAATAAGTTTCCACCAAGACTAATCTTTTCTCCAAACAATGATCATTCAAAAACACTTGGTCTCATCAAAAGCACAAGAATCATCTTCTAGAGAATCGCATAATCCAAAAAAGAGTAACTGTCTATTTCTTCTATCTTTAAACATTATCCCAAAAACAGAAAGGGTCAGATAAAACAACTCTTCAAAAATAAAGAACCCCATAGTAAGGGAAACTACTTTTAATCTTCAAAGTTCCACGGTACTACCCAAAGTTCATCATAGACCATTCCATAAATAATTGTCCTTAAAATTCCTCAAAATAAACCAAACTAAGATTGAAACCCAAATATAAGAAGGATTTGATAACATAGTCTTCCAAGATAAACTTTATAGTTCATATCCAAACAACATCAACCACTCTTAACGTCTTATAACAAAAGTAACTAACCTAATCACATTTTCCCCATGATAGGTTAATCATTTCCATAAGTAACCTAAATTACCGTAAGTTCACCTTAAATTCATCGATTCTTCAAAATATAAGTCAAACTTTCCTTCTTAAAGAAAATACCGTAGTAATATATTTACCTTGATCATATAGAGTTCCCAAATTAGTAAACATCTTCCAAAATAATATTTATCTTTTAATCCCCTAATCATTTCTTTTCAAGAAGAACAGCTTCACAACATCAACATGTGATACATAACAATAGATGTTTTCCTTAATGATATAAAACCATCTTAGGTGGTGACTCGATGTTCTTAGAAAACATTAAAGATATGATCATAGAGAACGAACTAAAATACAACATGACATAGACAATTATTGTGAAGAAGTTACATGTACTTCAGTCATCATGATCTATCTCAGCATAGGACTTGCATTGTTCCCTTTTCCTTAAAGATTATTGATGCTCATCATGCTTCTCATCCCTTCCAAGAGAGAATTTCCTTGGATAATGTCCAACTTCTCTACATTTACGACATTGAATAGTATAGGGTACATTAGATTGAACCTTATCTCCATTCATCACATTATCCATTTTTTTAAAGAAATTGGCTACTTTATGCCCTATCATCCCACACTTAAAACATCTCCCAGTTCATTTGTGACATTTTCCTTGGTGACTCTTTCCACACTTTTTGAACAAAGGAAATTGGGTCTTCTTTCCCTTATCACCTTTATCAGATTAATATCCTTGAGACTTCATCTTCCTCTTTCTGGATGAATTTGGGCATTCAACTTGGTACCAATTATTAACTGTGATTTTTGATAGCTGGTTTGGCATAATTACAATATGTTCAACTTGATCTCTCGTAGTCTCTGTCATATTAATAGGTCAATCATCGCATTTTCTATCACATTGGTTTTTGGAACATGTTCTTCTATTTCCCGCCATTAACTAAGAAAAGAAATTATAATTAGGGGGCTTAAATACTTAGCCAATAATCATGAAAAGGAAACTTTAAGCATAAAAGGATAAACTTGTAGAAGAAAAGTATATCCTAACTTGTGATCCCCTAGGTTCCAATCTAGGTTATCCATGATCATATATTCTTAAGTGAATCTTTATTTTATTTTATCTTTGTTCCTTTAATAATGGTTCATACTAAGCTTATGAATTTACCAAAGCGTATCCCCTGGGAGTGTCAAACCAAGAGTGCAACAAGGCTCATTGTCGTGCACCAGGTTACCCTAGGTCAAGCCCGAAACACCTTGTCAGAGTTTTCACTCCTAGGTACATCTGTGCTAGAGCCACCTCTACTTGTTCGTATCCAGATAGGGATATATTTGTTTGGAAACCACTTACTCAATATTTCACCAAAATACCAGGATGTTTTCCAATATTTAATATTTTCATTAAGAAACCATGTAAAGTTTTCAAATCCTAATTTCCACAAATAACTAAACCATCCTATGATACCAACTTTAACATCCCACCTTTTTATCACATAAACTTTCATTACAATATACAAAACCGAGGATCTTTAAGGTTTAGTGTCTTGGAAACCAGGAACTTAATACATGACAACAACAAAAAATTATTCTTAAACACTTGAAAGGATTCTTCATTTGTTCATCCTAAGTTCATTACTGCATCTCATAACCTGGGAACATACATCAAAGGAAAGGGTGAGCAGAAGACCCAGTAAAGTAAACAAGGGAAACCTTTTACATTTGAACTTGATATACATCAATAAAGTCATGATAAATAACTTTAAGACTTGAGAAAGAGATAATGAGGCACATCATAATGAAAATAACATGATTCATAACTTGAATATGTGGATACAACATTTATCTTAGACAATCATGAACATATCACCAAGGTCCATCCCCAAGGTGTCATTTAAAAAAAATTACCAAGGTTATTCACCAAGGTATCGTTAAAATTGTAATCCCTAGAGATTACATCATTACCTAATGCATTGGAGCGCTATCAGGGTGCACCCTTAAATTTGTATTTATTATCATGTGAGCCACATATATCATCATCAAACATTTCATAAATAACCCATATAGAATAAAATAAATGGGTTTCATTTCATAATCATAATGTTTTAAAAACTGCTTTTAAGACATGATCTTTATGTCATTTTAAACCCACATAAAAGTAAAGCGGGTTTCATGCATGTAAATCCCAGAATTAAAATAGAACATTTTGATATATATATATATGTGTGTGTGTGTGTGAATACCCCTATTGAAGAAAGATCTTTGATTATTCACTTAATAAAATAAAATAATTTTAGAAAAAGAGAGAGACATTTTGAGACGAAAATTCTGCAGCATAACGACTATGTTACAGAGTTTTAGAAAACATTGAAAAGAGAGGGGACATGGGTTACCCACTCATAAATGATCCACAAAAATAGTAGAGGGATAGAATATAAAGGATATAAGAACATAGTAATGAAATTTTAAAGACATACCATATGAAATGAAAAACTTGAAAGGAAGACAAAAATAAGATTTCTCTTATAAAAATTTGGCAGCCTAACGACATCACTTAAAACTTAAAAAATGAATTGATGAGATCAAATAGGGTCTCTCATCATTTTATGATTAAAGGATAGTGTGATGAATATAGAGATCATACCCCAACATAAGAAAAAGGAACTTGAAAGACTTAACATGAAAATAAAACTTTGAAAATGAGAAGGGTGAAAGAATCCCTTATAAAAATTCGGCAACCTAACAGCGCCACTTAAAAATTCTTAAAATGAATTGACGAGAGTAAGAGGGGGTATCTAATCATATGAAAATACAAATTCCAGTAAGGTTAATATAAAATAACATCCTCCAACATAAGAACATGGAGCATAAAATAAATGACATAAAAGAGAGTACTTGAAAAGAAAGAGAGAGGTAGGATCCCTTACCTTGAAGAGTAACTTCGAAAGCTTGAAGGTCGGGACCTTGGGAGGCTTGAGGGAACCTTGGGAGGACTTCTTGGGAAGTAAGGAGACCAGAACTTTGTTGAGGAGGATTTTGGAATGGAAATGATGAGAAAATGTCTTGGTATTTATAGGGGAAGTGAGGGGACAAGGCATTAATGGCCAAGGGACACCTCATTGGTGGTATTGGCAAAACCATGGGCTTGCCCATGATATTTGCCCATGGTATTGGACACTTGGGACATATCATACCTTATATTACTATTCATAAGTTAACCAGAATTATTACATAATTATTACATCCTTAATGATGTCATTAAACACCCGAAACTCTAAACTAAAAATTCACTATTCACCAAAAAATTCAATTTTTCAGAAAAATCCCAAAAATTCACCTTAACATAATATCGATGCCCCGAATTCAAAAATGAACTCCATTTTAAAAAAAAATAATTTTCTAAATATTTTTAATTTAATGTTTAAATAAAAAACACTATTCACTTGAAAAAACTAATACTTAACTAATAATTTCTGAAACAGTTATTTACCTATTTTATTGAATCACGTTACTTAATCAAGGTGCCTAAATTATATTAATACTTTCTTTAAGTGAGATTACTAATCCATTTGGTCACATTACTAATCCTAAGCGTAAAACCACTATTCATAATTTACTATTCACCAAAAAAATAAGTTGATCTTATTAGACTCTAAATTTCTTAGTGAACACATTTGCAGAAGACCATTTTTTAAAAATCCTTACACATCATTAATTATTTAAGGTTTACATAAATATTTTAAAATATCCTTTTTTTTCAAAATTCATCTATAAGATACATCCTATTTTTATCCGGACATCTGAAAATTCAAAAACTTCGCCATAGGAATAAATCACAATTTTATTTATCTCAAAGGATTACACAAAGTAGCTACGATCTTGTTACATAGCCCCTTATAACACCAGCATATGACCTAAGTGTAAGGTGTGCTAAGGTGATAGAATCTGAGGGAGGCTCGACCAACATTTCCCGATTAGTGATTTCTATAAGCTTGAACTTCTCTCGAAGGTGATTCTGTTCTAGCTTCACACGGTGAAGTTCAGCTTGGGTTTGGTCCAGAGCAAATCCCAAAGGTGCTACCTCCTTCCCGAGTTCCGTCAGATGGGCTTAGATCGGCCCGAGACTGCTGGATGGGGCCATCGAATCTTCTTTCTATATTAATTAATCAAGATCACTTGTATTTAAAGAAAATAATTGTAATAATTAGTTTCCAACGGTCATATTGACCAACGATCATATTGACCAATGGTCATATAATAGTCGAAACCCAACGGTCTCATTATACTCATTTTATTAAATGAAATAGTTTTGTTGAGTATAAAATAAAATAACCCACAAAAATTAGGAAACAAAATTTATTCAAAATTTCGGGTCGTTACAGCACGTGTGTGCCTAATAAGCGTCTCCTCATCTGCGTCATCAAGAATGACAGCGAAATGCTCATCAAGCCATGTCATGCGCAATCACGAACCCACGAGGACACCTCGTACACCAATGACATCAATGCCTAATAGTCGTTGTATGAAGGCATCCCAGTTACCACTAGTGGCACCCGTAACTGCCTATCCATGGATGGGAAAACCAAGCATGTAGGCGATGCCCTCTAAAGTAATGGTCATCTCCCCCTCCGGAAGATGAAAAGTGTGTGTCTCTAGCTTCCATCTCTCAACCAATGTCACAATCAAATGATGGTCAATAGTATTGAAGTCACACATAGCAACTCCATAAAATCTCGCATGTCTAAGGTATGGACAAATAGTTGTCGGGGGCGTATCGTGATGATAATGATGTGCTCTCCAAATAGAAAGTTCTCTAACAAGTTGTCGCGCCAACACAAGATGCGACACATGCATATCTTGGCCAGATAATAGTGGTTGCTTCATCTGAAAGTATAAATAGTAAAACATTAATTTCATGTTAGACATCACATTTATCATTTAAGGTATGAAATTTATCATGTAATGTATGAAAGAAGCGTGTAATGAGTTAAATAAAGTTATTTAGGGGTGAGTTAGTGACCTATCAACAAGTTGATGTCAGGCATAAATCAGTTTCAATTCCCTAAGACCCACCTTTTTGAACAATGATTAAGGAATCAAATTAATATTTTCTCCCAAATCACAAAAACATTTCATTTTCTTAGTTGCTCCTATTTGGCGTTAAATAAAAAAAGTTACAGGGTGCTTAAAATTTAGTGGTAGCTTCATTAAAAGAATGAAACTACACTCATTAAGAATTATGGTATCTAATTTCTTCTAATATTCATTATTATCTAAAAACCTCTTGATAAATTTGGAATATGATGAAATTTTATCCAAGGCTTGCAAAACCAACATATCAATGCTAAAGGTTTTAATCATTTTCAAGAATATCAATTATTTAGATTCATCACTCTATTTAACACTTTTGAAGAAAAGGATGAGAGGGGCATAATGTTTGAAATAGGTTTATTGCTCAGCTTCTCCTCAAACGTAGCTTTGTTCTTTCCTTTTTTTAACTATTCCCACTTCATTTTCCTTGGATCTTTAGATTTTTTAAGTGTGGGTTCATCACGCTTTTTAGGTAGGACCTTGTTGTCCTGATTTCTTTACTTGTCATTTTATAGGCTATTAGTATCAGATTTTGTTATATCCTCAATTTATTCTTCACTAGGATTTACTCTAGCTGATTCTCAGATTCTGTTAAATCCTTGATCTTACATTTTCTATATTTTAAAATTTCTTTTTATTTTTCTAAAACAACAACCACTTATTTAAATGTTGATGATATATATTCACTATGAATGCTTTCAAAACTTATCGATGGAAAAATATTGATTACACGTACAATGTGTTTACAGTAACTGATGGAGTACAAAAAACATTTTAACCATTAGATGATTTCCCTATGTATCTAGGTCAACGTGTCTTCGTATGACCCTCCTAGCAGCATATGTTGCACCTTCGTCCAGGTGCCTGTTCACTAGGCCAATCCTTCTCATTCCGAATACGGGTCAACTTTGGCCTCCCTTTAGGTCGAAGTCTACTGTTGTTCGGTAGAAGCGTACGTGTGTCATCAGAGGGCTGAAAATTCTGGTATTCTCCGATTGGTATCCACGGAGTATTGTAGCAGGATCTGATACTGTCGAGTCGATAAACTGGATCAACAAACTGCTCCCAAGATACGTGTACGTAACCACAGGCTTCAATCATATGGCCACAAGGATATCTCAATGCTTGAAACTTGCCACATTCACAGTAACGCTTCTCCAATAAAACAACTCGGATACGACCATTGGTACAAGCCACAACATCACCAGGCTCAGCGACCTCAAATCATTGCTCTGGATGATTAAATGTGGTGACACAATAAGTTGCAGCTTCCTGAAGAATTGTATCTAGATCGTGCTGGAAATGGTGTCCATAGAGCATCCCTTTGTTCAAGCAATCTTCAGCTTGCTTTCCCCTTTCCAGAAAATACTTGACACTACGATAGAAGGTCTCTTGTACCAAACCTATAATTTAGATTTAAGTCAGTATACTAATAGTGTATTATAATTCTACTTTTCTGAGCAACATATAATCAAATATTCATATTTACCTATGATTGGTAATTTTTGAACTCCCTTGAAAACTCCATTTATACATTCTACGATATTGGTCTTCATATGTTCATATCTCCTCCCATCATCATATGGCAACGACCATTTCTGTTTTGGAATTTGCATCATATAATCATAAACTTTCAGATTAACTCTATGTATATCTTGAAGACGCTCCTTCATTCTTTGTTGTTGAGGCTTGTATGCTATCATACAAGAAATAATCTGAACATATATGATCATAACTATGATAGGAATTTTTAATAGGAAAAAGTATATCCATACCAATATTTAAGATTTCTTTCTTCATCGACTCATTCTTGAATCTCTTTTGTAAATTTTTAGCAATGTGTCGAATACAGTATTAATGATGGACATAGGGTGGTCTCCATGAAAGTCCCTCAGAATATACTGCCTCCTTGATTGCACGGTGATGATCTAAGATAAGGCAAATCCCTTATGTGCCCATAACAAACTCTCGAAGACATGCCAGAAACCAACTCCACGATGAGAAGTTCTCTTTCTCCACAATTGAAAATTCCAAAGGTAGAGGGGCTCGATTTCCATCTTGTGTGGCAGCAATCAATAAATTTCCTGTATACTTTCCATATAGAAATGTGTCATCTATTTGTAAAAACTGCTTGCAATGTCTAAAAGCTGCCACACGTGGTAAAAATGCCCAAAACAGTCTATCAAAAACAACCATTGACTGATCAACTTGGTTGTATTGGTTAACATATTCAGTAGTATATAACTGATAGATCACTTGATTATTGTGGCGTAAAAGCTCCAAAAGTTGTGGTAAAACTTGATAAGAGTCATCCCAATCACCGTACACTTTCACAATAGCCTTTTGTCTTGCTGCTCATGCCTTCCAATAAGAGATCTGATACCCAAAAAGTTTTTTGATTCGCTCCATCACTAGAACAACAGGAACATCTTGACATGCTCTAATAATTTCAACAATAACTATTAAAACAAAGTCAACATCTAATAAAGAGTGTTCATGTGACAAGCTTGGGTTCACACATGTGTGTGGAGTAAATCTTATGATGCGCCAGCTGTGAAAAGTGTTATCAATTATAGCTCGTAGATGCATTTGACAGTTCGAACCATATTTTTCACAAAAGATCAAATAATAAGACCTTTTTGACTCTTCTACAACATAAGAGTAATGTCTTTCAATGTGATATTGTTTTATCACATTTTTTATTGCATCTTTATTCTGAAACTCTCTCCCAATATACAAAACTCCTTCATATGACACTCGATCTGTGCCCCCAATGATTCCTGGAAATTCTGAAGTAAGAGTAATAACTGACCAATCGAATTCTAGCAAGCGATCCATGCCTTTCATCGACCATGAGCTCAATGGTGGGGGTTGGTTCAACAGTCGGTTAAACCTCGCATGAGTGGGCACTGACTGTTCTTCCGCATGCGCTTCCTCTTCATCTTCAGCTTCCTCTTCATCTTCTTCTTCTAAATTGTCATCATCCTCAAAATCATCGACCAATGCATCTACAGTATGTGGGGGACTATCCATTGAAATTGTAGTCAAAGGAAATGATGGTACCATTGCTGATGGAACTTCTTGATGTGTTCTAACAGAAGCATATGACATAGTCTCGTGAAATTGTGATGACCCAACTTCCAATGTCGATGGAACCTCCATTGTAGCTATGGTCACATACAACTCCATCATTTGATTGGCAGGTAGAAACTTAACCAATGATAGTACGTATTCTCATTCTTCATCATTAGTTATTGGATAGGCCACATGCCAAAACCTATCAACATATTGTAGATGCCTGTATGTGATAGATTCTATCGCTTGGTTGCTCATGAGCTTCAACTTTCGATGAATTTTCCTTTGAAGAGTTCCCAAAGTTGTACAGCCTCCAAGCATTACAACAACTTCTGGCTGTATACTATAACTACATTGTTGTTTTGTCTCAATTATTTGTCCATTGCAATAAATATAAGCATCCATCTTTTTTATCTAAAATAAACCCTTGTTATTAATCACATATGATCAAACAATCAATTTATGTCTGCATGCTTCTAGAATTTATGTTGGAATCCTAGTCCCTCCACCAAATCAATATGTTCAAACCATATTGATGTGTAACTCTCTTTACACAACCCACAAGTTTGTGTTATTTACCCAAAAATATTAAGTCAAACATATTCATACATATCCACATGCATCATATGCATGAGGTACATGAACACGTCATGTAAAAGAATAGAGTTATATGAAATTGAAAAACTCAACATGAATAAGCCCAGAGCGACAGATAGCCAACCTCATTCACCTTCCTAGACAAGGCAAGCCTCCGAGAAAGTAGGTGGTCTGACCCAAAGCCCCTCTATCCGGGGATACTTTACTCAAGAAAGTATTTCAGTTCATGACAACTCTAACACTTAATATGCAAAAAATATATTCAACTACTAAATTCAAGTTCATAACTTCAATTACAAACCGAGGTCAAGGTAGATGACAAACTAAATTCATTATCATACTTAGAATGTAAAGAAAAAATATATTATATAAACAATTCATAATATAACTACTTCGTTAAATACTGTAACTACTTCGCTAAATACTGTAACTACTTCGCTAAATACTGTAACTATTCACTAATTACTGTAACTACTTCCCTAATTACTGTAACTACTTCGCTAATTACTGTAACTACTTCGCTAATTAGACTTCATTAATTACATAATTAGACTTCATTAAGTACCAAATTAGACTTCATTAAGTACCTAATTAGACTTCATTAACTACCTAATTAGATTACTTAATTAGATTTAATTAATTAACTTAACTAATTTGAATAGATTAACTACATAATTAAAATTAATTAACTAACTAATTACAATTAATTAGGTAACTAATTATAATTAATTATGTAACTAATTACAATTAATTAACTACCTAGTTTGACTTAATTAACTTCACTAATTTGAATTAATTAAGTAACTAATTAAAATTAATTAACTACCTAATTTGAATTGATTAATTAACTAATTACAATTAATTAATTAATTATAATTAACTAACTAATTACAATTAAATAACTAATTATAATTAATTAAGTAAGTAATTAGAATTAATTAACTGATTAGAATTAATTAATTAACTGATTAGAATTAATTATTTAACTGATTAGAATTAATTAATTAACTGATTAGAATTAATTAATTAACTGATTAGAATTACTTACTTAACTAATTTGAATTAATTAACCTCACTAATTAAAATTAAATAACTGCCTAATTTGAATTAATTAACTTAACTAATTTAAATTGATTACTTAACTAATTACAATTAAGTAACTAATTACAATTAAGTAACTAATTACAATTAATTAACTAATTTGAATTAATTAACTAATTAGAATTGATTACTTAACTAATTAAAATTGATTAACTAACTAATTAGAATTCATTAATTAACCAATTAGAATTCACTAATTAATTAATTAGATTTAATTAATTAACTAATTAGAATTACTTACTTAACTAATTAGAATTAATTAGTTAACTAATTTGAATTAATTAATTAATTAATTTTAATTAATAAAGTAACTAATTACAACTAATTAACTAATTTGAATTGATTAACTAATTAGAATTGATTACTTAACTAATTAGAATTTATTAACTAACTAATTAGAATTCATTAATTAACCAAATAGAATTCACTAATTAACTAATTAGAATTACTTACTTAACTAATTAGAATTAATTGGTTAACTAAGTAGAATTAATTAATTAACTAATTTCAGTTAATAAAGTAACTAATTATAATTAATTAACTAATTTGAATTGATTAACTAATTTGAATTGATTAACTAATCTGAATTGATTACTTAACTAATTAGAATTGATTAACTAACTAATTAGAATTCATTAATTAATCAATTAGAATTCACTAATTAACTATTTAGATTTAATTAATTAACTAATTAGAATTACTTACTTAACTAATTAGAATTAATTAGTTAACGAATTAGAATTAATTAATTAAATTGAATTAATAAAGTAACTAATTACAATTAATTAACTAATTTGAATTGATTAACTAATTAGAATTGCTTACTTAACTAATTAGAATTGATTAACTAACTAATTAGAATTCATTAATTAACCAATTAGAATTCACTAATTAACTAATTATAATTACATACTTAACTAATTAGAATTAATTAGTTAACTAATTAGAATTAATTAATTAACTAATTTGAATTAATAAAGTAACTAATTACAATTAATTAACTAATTTGAATTGATTAACTAATTAGAATTGATTACTTAACTAATTAGAATTGATTAACTAACTAATTAGAATTCATTAATTAACCAATTAGAATTCACTAATTAACTAATTAGAATTACTTAATTAATTTAGTTAACTAATTAGAATTAATTAATTAACTAATTTGAATTAATAAAGTAACTAATTACAATTAATTAATTAATTTGAATTGATTAACTCATTAGAATTGATTACTTAACTAATTAGAATTGATTAACTAACTAATTAGAATTCATTAATTAACCGATTAGAATTCACTAATTAACTAATTAGAATTGATTACTTAACTAATTAGAATTAATTAGTTAACTAATTGGAATTAATTAATTAACTAATTTGAATTAATAAAGTAACTAATTACAATTAATTAACTAATTTGAATTGATTAACTAATTTGAATTGATTACTTAACTAATTAGAATTGATTAACTAACTAATTAGAATTCATTAATTAACCAATTAGAATTCACTAATTAACTAATTAGATTTAACTAATTGACTAATTAGAATTAATTACTTAACTAATTAGAATTGATTAACTAACTAATTAGAATTCATTAACTAACCAATTAGAATTCACTAAGTAACTAATTAGATTTAATTAATTAACTAATTAGAATTACTTACTTAACTAATTAGAATTAATTAGTTAACTAATTAGAATTAATTAATTAACTAATTTGATTTAATAAAGTAACTAATTACAATTAATTAACTACCTAATTTGAATTGATTAATTAACTAATTACAATTAATTAACTAATTACAATTAATTAAATAATTACAATTAATTAACTACCTAATTAGAATTAATTACTTAACTAATTAGAATTGATTAATTAACTAATTACAATTCATTAACTTAACTAATTAGAATTACTAATTTAACTGATTATAATTAATTAGTTAACTAATTACAGTTATTTGGTTAACTAATTACAATTAATTAAATAACTAATTTGAATTAATTAACTACTTTATTGGAATTAATTAACTTCACTACTTTGAATTTAATTAATTAACTAATTAAAATGCATTAATTAACTAATTAGAATTAATTAACTAATTAGATTAACTAAACAATTAAATAAACAATTGAAAATATTACATAATTGTAAATGAAAAGTTACCTCAAATTTGCGGGAAGGTAGCTACGCGTCGGATGACGTTTGAGAAGGAGATTGGGAATGAGGAACTGGGAAGCAGGGAGAGAGATTGAGAAGGGGAGGAAAATGAGGAGTGTGGGAGGATGGGTGTGGGGGTAAGGGTATTTATAGGTTGGGGAGGAGATCAACACCACTTAAAGCGGCGCTCATCGTTTACTCGTAAAGGTATCTGCGCAAGTGGCGCTGATGGCTTCACAGCCGAAATCGGGCTAGTGCCGCTTCAAGGGCGCTAGAGAGCCCCATTTTCCAAAATATTTCAACTCTAAATCCATTTTAATAAATAAATAAATAACCCATACGCCCAAAATTTCCTATTGTGTATTGGTCTTAATTTATGCTTTGAAAGGCAAAAAAAAAAAAAAAAAATCATAGCTGACTTCGTCGGAATGTGGATCGGCGACCCTGACCGAGGTTTTGCTTCTTCATTCCGTTTCCTCCTCCGTCAACACCGCAGCCTCAATTCCCGTTCTCCATCTTCTCCATCCTAATCCTTCTTCATCCCTAATCCTTCTTGTTTTCTTCGTTTTTCCTCCAGGCATGTCCTTCAAGTTTTCTTCGTGTTTCTTCCATCTTCTTCATGTTCTCCATCTTCTTCATCTTCTCCATCTTCTTCATCCCTAATCCATCTTCTTCATCTTCTCCATCTTCTTCATCTTCTCCATCTTCTTCATCCTAATCCATCTTCTTCATCCCTAATCCATCTTCTTCATCCCTAATCCTTCGTGTTTTATTGAGACTTCTAATTTCTCCGTACCCCGCACGATCAACCCCCATTAACACGTCTTCCATTATTTTCTTGCTTTCACACGCCTGCGATAAACCCCCGTAACCCCATCATCCCCACCCGAAGTTGTTCCCGAATACCTCAACGACTCCGAATCCTCACCTCTCTGGGTTTCCTCAACTTACTCCCCCCAAATTTCTTGGCAGCGCAGATAGGCCCCCCTGTATGGGTTCGACGGACATGCCTGGGGACGCAGTCGTCGGTCGACTGTTGAAGACTGTGAGGGAGATTTCAAAGCTCCCCGAGTGCCGGAACACCTCGAAGAAGATGTACGGCGATCTTGTCCGGAGGGTGAAGCTTCTGAACCCTTTGTTCGAGGAATTGAGAGATAGCGCTGAGCAGCTGAGGGACGATGAGGTTCGCGCCTTCGAGTCTTTGCGGGTTGCTCTGGGTTCGACCAAGGCCCTTCTTCGATCCGTCAACGAAAGCAGCAAGGTTTATCAGGTTCGCCTCTCTTTATTCATTCCTCGGGGAGAATGATTTTGTTTCTTGGCGAAAAGCAAATGAAAGGGGAAATTCATGAACAACGAGTAATGGACTTCCAATTCGGTTGCGTTTAATAGATTTTGAGACTTTATCCCTAGTTAGGTTTTGCTCCAACACAGTTCGGTAATATAGCTTAACGTGTTCTGAATTTGATTTCCATATCATGTTCACCCGGTGTTTATCACCTCTTCCATTTCTTTCAATTCAACTTCATTCTGACGATTCTATCTTCGAAACGGGGTGTTGCTGCTATATGAATCGTGTAAATTTCTGAGATTCTTGTTCAGGAGGGAGGACACCTATAAGTTTAAACCTGCAAACCCGTTCTTTAAATCTGAGTTTGATATGAATGCATTCATGTTATCACTGAGTTAAAACAGCTTTTTGCACGTCACAGGCTCTGAAAAGGGATGAAATTGTGCTTCAGTTTCATAAAAAAACTGAAGAAATTGAAGAAGCGCTGAACAAGATTTCTTTGAACAAGCTCGATTTGTCGGAAGAAGTTCAAGAACAGGTGATTTAAATCCTCGTGACCCTTTTCTTATTGAATCTTGAAGCCACGTTTCTTGCTGAATTAATGTTATTTCAGATCCAACTTTTGCATGCCCAATTCGGAAGGGCAAAAGGAGAACTGGGTTCATCACCCGATGCAGAGCTCGAAGCGGATCTGGCCATGGCGGGAAGTGCAAAACTCCCCGACCCTGCTGTCATCAAAAGACTTGCAGAAAAGCTTCAACTCAGGACTATGAAGGATCTGGAAATGGAGTCGCTGGCTCTCCGCGATACTGTCATTTCCAGCAGCGCCATTGAAGGGAATTGCTTCAAGAAAGCATCATTCCTGTTGGAGCTGCTCAACGATCTCGCACTGACTGAAAAACCAGATGCCTGCACCTCCGAAAGCGTTAAGATCTTGCTGAAGCACAGATCTCCAATCATCCCAAATGAGTTTCGATGCCCCATCTCTCTTGAACTGATGAAAGATCCAGTCGTCGTCTCCAGCGGACAGGTAATCTTAAAGCTACTGTTTTTTGTCTGCCTTTGAATGGTTGATCAGTCGTGGTGATGGGATGCTCTGTTTTCAGACTTACGAGAGGTCCTGCATCAAAAAATGGCTGGATGCGGGGCACAGGACGTGCCCGAAGACGCAACAGACCCTCTGGCACACGGGGCTGACGCCCAACTATGCGGTGAAGAGCTTAATCACTGTTTGGTGCGAGAGCAATGGCGTCCAGCTGGGGAGCGGCGGCGGCAGTGGTGGTTCCGACTGCGATCGGGCGGGTATTGATGATCTGTTAGAGAAGCTAGCGTGCGGGGATCAGGAACGGGAGAGAGCTGCCGCGGCGGAGCTCCGGTTGCTGGCGAAGCGGAACGCCGGGAATCGGATCTGCATTGCGGAGGCGGGCGCCATCCCGCTGCTCGTGCAGCTGGTGTCCTCGCCGGACCCCCGGACGCAGGAGCACGCTGTAACGGCGCTCCTCAACCTCTCCATCAATGAAGCCAACAAGGGGAGCATCGTGAGCGCCGGAGCCATCCCCGACATCGTCGACGTTCTGGTCAGCGGCGGCATGGAGGCGAGGGAGAACGCGGCGGCGACGCTGTTCAGCCTGTCGGTGCTGGATGAGAACAAGGTGAAGATCGGGATGGCCGGGGCGATTCCGGCGCTCGTGGATCTGCTCTGCCGGGGCACGCCGCGAGGGAAGAAGGACGCGGCGACGGCGGTTTTTAACCTGGCGATCCACCCGGGGAACAGGGGCAGGGTCGTGCGGGCGGGGATTGTGGGGCCGCTGATGGGGCTGGTGAGGGATGGCGGGAGCGGGATGGGGGACGAGGCGCTGGCGATCCTCGCTGTGCTGGCCGGCGACCGGGAAGGGCGGGCGGCGATCGGCGGGGCGCGGCCGGTGCCTGTTCTGGTGGATGTCGTGCGGACCGGGCCGCCGCGCAGTAGGGAGAACGCGGCTGCGGTGCTGTACGCATTGTGCACGGCGGATCTGCAGCAGCTGTATGCGGCCCGGGACGTGGAGGCGGAAGAAGCGTTGAGGGAGCTCTGCGGCAGCGGCACCGACCGGGCGAAGAGGAAGGCGGGGAGCCTGGTGGAGCTCCTGCACCAGGTGGAAGTGATAGCTAATTTGTAGCCTTTTATATGTTGATCTAAAAAGGAGCTGGTCCTTAATTGAAATTAAGTCCCTGGTTTGGTCCTTAATTGAAATTAAGTCCCTGGTTCGGTTATACGATTACATTTTAAAAAATAACACACAAAAATGTGGAGATTTTTAATTGTATGCTGTTTAGTGTCTTAAGATAAACATTGTTGATATAAGTTGCCATATTTATAAAATTTTATTATTATAGGTACTGGTATTTTTCTCTTTATAGGAGAGGATGATATATAATTATTTGATTATTTTTTTCTTATTTTCATATTTTGTTGACCAGTTGATTCCATACGCATGATAAATGATATAAAGGGTTTGACAAGTTCTCTTCTCACATGGTATCAATACCAATGTTCTTGGAGACCAAGTTATTGGGATTGATCTTATAGCCGCTTTTACATGAGAAGTTGTTCCGCACATGTTTGATAACTAAACGTAACAAAGGTAACTTAATGGTATGATGTTTTTTTTTGGGTGGTAGGTGTTGGTCGCAAAGGGAAGATGAAAGATATCTAGAGGGGGGGGTGAATTGATATTTTTGAATAAATTAAAGAATTTAATGTTATTATATCATAGTTATAAAATCAAGCTAATGCGACATAAAAATAAAATGGACATTGATTTTTATAGTAGTTCGGATCTAAATGATTGTAGTCCACTTCACCCCTCTAACAAACGGAGAGAGATGATACCCAATAAAATGAAATCTTTAAATTACTTTTGCATAAAGAGAGTCACAATCCAATTATGAAGATTTTTTTTTCTGAAGCCTTAAACCCAAACAAAACCTGTCTTTTTTCTACATGGAGGTACAACGCGAACAGTTCTTGCCTTTTTCCCATTCGGAGGCACAACTTGAATAGTTCCTGCCCTTTTCTCATCTGGAGGCACAACCCAATGTCTGACTTTTGTTTGGGAATCAAAATCCAATATTCCACCTTTTAATGGGTAGTATAACCCTTTACAATTAAGCACACAAAAAGAAATAGAAAGAAGTAAATACATATAACCAAATGAACACTTCACAGTCAAAGTGTTTAGGCAGCATATAACTCTCCAACATCAAATGATCAAACAGTTGAAGTTTAGTTGAGAGCAGTAGATGATCACCAAAGTATGCAGCACTTTTACAGTTCAAGAAAAATCTTCAACCTCATGCACTGGTTCTGCCAACTCTAAAGATAGAGTTTCTTTGTGGACAACAACTATTAAATTTGAAATTCGTTATGACTTTCTATTTCCCGAAGCAAAAGTTGTGCATGTGAAATTAATGAATTACTTCAGAGTTGTCCATGCTTATTTCCCAGATAATAATCCACGTGTAAATGAAATATAGTATTCGTGTAAGTCTTCCTTGATATCTTGAAAAATAAATACAATCTACACAGTGGAGCTTGTTAGATCAACTAATATAGTAGTAAATAATAAGCATTAACATCTTTGGATTACTCCCTAATAATATTCGAGACCGACCCTTCATATTTCAACCAATTTGAATTTGAATATTACAATTCCCAGAATTTCAGTGTGAAAATTAATATATATAAATCTCACGAAGATCTCATTTAATTTATCATAAAACAATTTAAACACATGTTCACATGGATTCTAAATAATTATTAAGTAATTTTAGAACAAACGAAACACTAATTATATTCATAATAAACTTGAAGCAAGTGTAAATATGAAGTAATATGAAAAATAAAGGATATTTCAAAGTTTAGAACATTTTGCATAAAATTATTTGTTACCCTTATGTGAAACACACACGCTGCATAGGAGTAACATATTTTTACCCTTACACAGATTTCTACCCTTACGTAGCTTTTGGAAAACCCTGGTTACCTTTACATGAGACTTAGGTTACCCTTACGCGGGCTTTGAAAATATACGGGTACCCTTACGCAAGTATGACTTACCCTTACGTGAGACTTATGTTACCCTTACATGGGCTTTGAAACTATACCAATACCCCTACACAAGTATGACTTACCCTTACGTGAGTCTGAGAGTACTCTTATGCAAGTTCAATTACCTTTATGCAAGACATAGAGTACCCTTACACAGGTTCAATTACCTTTACACAACTATATAACTACCTTTACACAACTATACCTTTACACAACTATACCTTTATGCAAGCTTTGAAATTCGAAGGTTACATTTATGTGACTAATGGAACGTAATAGTTACCTTTACATAACTACTGGAAAGTAATGATTACCTTTGCGTAACTAATGGAAAGTATCACTTACCCGCACACAACTAATAAAAAGTAACACTCACCCTTACCCAACTAATGAAATTCAAAGGTTACTATTACGCAACTCGTAGAAAGTTATAATTACCTTTATGCAACCCATAGAAAGTTATGGTTATCTTTACATAACATATAGAAACTCAATGTTACCTTTATGAAACATTTGTAAACTCAATATTACCTTTACGCAACATATGTAAACTCAATATTACCATTACACAAGTCCATAAAAATCACTTCTACCTTTACATAACCCATTAAAACTTCAAGTTACCTTCAGGTAACACTAAAAAATAATAACATTAAGGGTCCAAATGACATAATTAGCCTAAGAACTCAAATTAGAATATGAAATATCAAAATAAGTTAAGAAAATAATAATAAGATATAACCAAAGTGCATACTTTAATCAATACATGATATATCAAACTAAAGATAAAACTTTGTGAAAATTATCATTAATCATAATATGATATTTTGCAATTATCAAAACATAATTAAATAAATGTGATCCAAGGAGACACTTCAACAGTGGGGTGGTTTGGGTTAGGGTGGGGGGTAAGGGGTAGGCCGCGTGGTCGAGTCCTTGGACTAGTGTGCTTACTGTGATTTCTTTCCTTACATTGTGTTACATGGTGGAAGATGTAATCGACCTTATATTGACTGTTACCTTCAATTATATTCTCAAATCAATTCAATACACTCTAGATTTTGGAACCACATATGACTATCTTTTCCCTACAGATAGTGTTAAGCTCCAAATGGCGTTCAAGTTGATTGGTTTACAGCTCATAGGTGTTATAATGAGAACTCCAGAGTTGAACATACAAACTTAAAATGGTCATATTGGTATCCCAAGAAACTTATGTTTTGTTGTTGTTATCTTCCTGAGAGTGAATTAAAACCTACCTTATAAAGAACAAGAGACAAAAGCCTACTTTCAAAGTCGTGGTCTAGTTTTCTTTGTATCTTACCCAAGGGTCAAATTCTCATCCCCCATATGTGTTTTTGTTCCATTATTTGGGTTTAAAAATAAGGGCTGCATTTGGTTTTGGAAAATATTTCTTATTGTTTTCCAAACATGCACTAGAAAACATGTTTAGAAAGTGGTGGTAAAGCAAGAAAGTATAGGAATTACCTATTTGAGCATTCTCATTTTGAAAAGCTAAACCCAACCTTTATGCTTTCAAATTCATTAAGGTTCTGAAAGAAATAAATGAATTTCATTTATAATGAATTTCATTTATAATGAAGTTGATCTTTAGATCCCATTGTAAGTAATCCGATATTGCAACAAGTTGAGCTATCTTCATTTAAAGAAGATTGTCAACATAGATGTGAAAATTGAGAATGTGATTTTGGATAAGAAATGGATGCTAAAAATAGCTGACTTTAGGGTTGCTTGAATAGGGGATTCAAATCCCAATAACATGACTAGTGAGACTGGAATGCTTGGCTACATGGATTCCAAGGTACTTTTGTCTCTCTCTCCTCTCTCTCACATTCTTTAGGTCACATTGGAATCTTAATCAACTTTTTCTTCCTATCCTTGAAGATAGTTTTTGTGATTAAAGTAATTATCTCTAACCCTTATAAGTTCTAAATTGAAACCCATATAATAGATTTTGCAACATGTCTTGTTTTGGGATATATTTTTGGGAGACATATTACTCCAACATGCCCTAACGTGATAGATTATAAAAAACCACTTTTAAAATAAACAATCCAAAAATAGATATACATAGACACTTATCATAAGTGAAGTTCCCTATAAATAGTTTATGTTAGTTTTGTCAAAGTGATCAGTGGTATTAACAATTAATGAGAATTTTCAAACTAATCCTTTCCATCCTTGTAGTTATTAAAGAAAATCACTACATTTGAAAAAAGATAACCTTTTCCTTTCCAATCAGGAAACACTTGTACAAAATCACTTAATATACAATTTCTGTCAAGTATTGTCAAACTCAGAATAATTCATGTTTTTTTGTTCCTTAATCACAACATTTATTCATATATTAACCATTGGTGGGTATTATTACTGTTGATACTATTGTGGATCATGTTGTATGATTGATTGAATAATCATATATCAACCAATTTTGATCGACTAGATCATTGCATTAATGGAACCGTTGGGGATTATAATTGATGGGTATTGCATTGGTGAATGAACATGAGACCAGAAATTCCTTAGTGTTACCTAAGATACCTTGAAAATGTGATGAAGCAATGAGAGGATGTGTATCTTGATGAGAAAATGGATATGAGATAAGTGGGGTTGGTTTTAGAGCCGATCATCACATTAATTAAAGGGGGGAGGCATGATCACTCCCGACCAGTACCATGGATACCTTTGTTTTTTGCAAGTAACAGGGAGACTTTGAACTCATAAGAAGATTATTGCAGTGGATTCATGGTTGATGCTTCCTCCCTCCTAGGAATTTATGAGTGGGAAGAGTGGTGGAAATCATGCATGTTACCTCTGATTTCATTTCTATATAAAAGCAATAATTTTGTATGGATTCGTTTTTAATATTTTAATTAACTTTTAATTTATAATAATATTTTTTTATTAAGATTGATTTCAATTTAAATTTGATAAAAACAAATTATTTTGTTAATATCTATATCTGTATTTGGTTTCGAAAAATGTTTATTTTTTTTTGTAATAAAAAATATTTTACAAAATGTTTTATGGAAAATTGAAAAAATAATCTTTTTATTTTTAACCATCCTATGTTTTATTATTTTTTGTAAAAAAATAATTTTTATTTATATAATTAAATATATTTTTGTTTATTAATCATTAATTTTAAATTTTTAAAGTATTTATCAAAGGACCCAAATATTTAAATATGTGTGCATTAATAGTGAATGAAGTTATAATTTTCCAAAGTATAGTTAAACAAGTGAAAATATGAAAACAAAACAAAACGTCTATATATTGGTAAATTTTTTATATTTTTTTTGGAAAATTTATCATGAAATCTATTAAAAAAAAGATGGTTTATCTTATTTAATGGAGATTTGTATTATTTTATGACTACCATTTTTATTTAATAAAATAAAATATAAATGGATAAATTAACAAAAAAATATATCAATTCAAAATTATTAATGATTTGATTATATAAATGTTTATTTTCAAAGTTTATAAACTCATATAAAATTAAAAATGGTATTGATAAATACAAAAAATACACAAAACACACACACACATCAATATTCATGTAACAACCCCAGTTCCAATAACCTAGACCCAGTGAATACTTTGTTACATTAACATAAGACACAAGAGATCTAATCCTGAAGGACTGATCAATTTGGTAGTCTTGAATAACCATATACATACATGATTCCCATATTACATTGGAAATATAAAATACATAGTATAAGAAACATTATATCATCCTTGATATCATTCATAAAATTCCTCTTCATATCCTAGGGAAAAGAAAAACAAATAAAGAGTGAGCTCAGATACTCAGTAAGGGTTACGTACAACAGAAGATATCATCAGTAAATAAGGCATAATCAATATGGTAATGTAAATAATTGGAAACACATGTCATTTAATCAATAACTTGAGCTTGAAATGCATCCATGAATAATATCAATGAATTAATCTCATGGAAACAAATAACTAAATTCTCAATAAAGGAAATGCATAATATTGGACGTCATGATCTTAGATATCATGATATTTTACTACCAAGGCCTTGCATGACGATAGTTTAAACTATGGGAAAGCGGACACCAAAAACCCATTTAATAAGTCTAGCTAACTGGTTTGTCTTATGAAACCTGTTGATGCATCGAGGGGCTATATAATTCTAGGTCCCACCCATTATTGTATGTCCAATGCATTACTCATATATTGAATGATCAATTTAATTCATAAAAAATATACCTTATCAAAAAATGTCCGTATTAAATAAAGAATATGAAATATCAGTATTTCCCTAGTCAATCAAATAAATTTCAAAGTAAAACACCATATGTAAAAATAGTATACGATTTAGGCAATAATCGTATCCATGATACAAAGAATATAAATATTTAAGAGGAATTTAATGTCTAATAACCACAATAAAGTGACTGTTTCAAGAGAAAATTAATGACCACAAAATTAATAAAAGATAAAAGATTACCATTAGTTCATCAGAAATATAGGTTTTTTAATAAAATATAGCCCTTTGAAGAATAAAGAAAAATGAAATCAAAACATCAACATGAGATTTCATTAAAGGGGTTTCTTTGTAAAACCATTGGAATCTTGTAGAAGAAGCTAAAGAGTCTAAAATAGTTATGGTGGTAGGAAAATCCATTAATGTCGTCTATATTAAAAATAAAACATTCCTTTTAACTTTTTATAAATAAATTTGAAAATTAATCTTTCAAAAAAAAAAATAAATATTCCTTCAAAACCTTTTAAAAAGTCAAGGATAACTTAAAATGTTCTTAATAAATCATTTGAGTAAATAAAAAGGACTTTTGTAAAATAATTTTGAAAAATATGGAAGAAAATATACATGATCAAAAAGAGAAATAAGATCATATTTTCTTTTAAACATTTATTTACTTGATTAAAGAGAGATTAAAAGTTGAGAGAAAATATTAAAAATCCTTAAATATCCATAGTATAAGAAAATATATGGATTTTATGAAGGAAATATTATTATATTCCTTTAACAAAAATAAGAGTAATCCAAAAAATGAGATTGTAAAATAAATTCTTACCTCTTTGGTAACTTTAAAATTGCAACCCCTTGGAATAATAAACTTAAATTGAAACTTTAATAATCATGAATAAATATATATTCATTTTAAATATATCAAAGGGGTAGTATACACACCACATACAAATAAATAGGTGCATATTAACAAATATATCAATTGAGTGGAAATTAATATGAAATCCCTTACAAAGATAATATAATTGATTTGAGAATTAATCAATGGAGATATTATGTGTAACAAATGTAAATACACACAAATATAGTGTAACGACCTAAAAAATATACTTCTTTTATTTATGGATCTCTTTCCTACCAATAAGTTTTTATTATGTTTTACAATAAAAGCACATAGAGTGACTTTTTATTTCATCAGAACATTATACATCATATATAAATTTGGACTAGTATAACTATGAACAACAATGATATATACACATTAAAGAATAGTTATTCTTAATAAAATATATGTTTAATTGAGATAAATTTGATAAATTGATTTTTCAGACAAAAATTGTACATTTCAAAAAAGATATAAATTTTTACAATAAACTAATGTTTTATTAATATTATTTATTTTAATGTAATAGTATGTTAAAAACAATATTATTTAAATATAAATGATAAAAAAAATTATTATGTCCTAGGAAATTTTTAAGTGTCATAAATTTGACTAGGCCTTACAACCCACTATTTTTTTTAATAAATAAGGTTTTTATATTTTAAAGTTAAAATTATCATATTTAGAGAATTATTATGATAAAATAAATATCATTTTTGAAATCAGAATGTCAAAATTATGTTAGGGTGAATTTATGAGAATTTTCTAAAATACTTTATTTTTTTAATGAATAGTAAAAATATATTTTTGGGGTTTTCGGTATGTTTAATGAATTCATAATTATTTCAAAATGATTAAATAATTAATTAACCACAATCCATAACCTAAAATATTTTATTTTACCAATATTAAGAATTTTAATGAATTTTAATCATTTTTAAAACTTATAAATTACTTTCCAAATTCTAAAATGGAAACTTTGATTTTAAAAACATCACCATGTGAAAACTTTAATTTTACATGACAAAAAGGTAATAAAAAATGATTATCAGTTCTTTTGGATTAAAATAACTTAAAATGTGACCCAAATGTCCAAAACCATGGGTAATCCAATGGTTTTTCATTTTCCACAACCTAGATTTTCAAAGCCTATATTTGGAAATTATTAAACAAGTCCTCCACTTTTCTATAAATACCCACCAATTTATCCATTTAATTTCACTCCCAATCCATCCTCCATAATTTTTTGGTGGGTTTTCCTCTCAACGAGTCCTCCCAAGGTGTTCTCAATCCCCCCAAGGTTCCATTCCTCAAGATCTAGGAGTAAATATTCATGGTAAGGGAATTATCATTCTTTTCTCTTCAATTCAAGAAACTCTTTTTGTATATGTATTATAAATATTATGGATACTCTCTTTTATAAACATTTTGATCATACCCTTACTTCCAAATTATTTTTTATTAATGTGAGAGCATTTTCCCCTCTTATTTTACCCTTTTCTAAACCCACTCTTTATATCCATCATGATGCCAAATTTACTCCACAAATTTCTTTATCTACTTAAGAAATTTTATTTTATTTTATTTTTGTAAATACCCAAACCTATTTATTTTCCAAGGGTATTAACCTAGATATAAAAATGATTTATTTTATTTGGGTATTTACACATAAAAAACCCACATTCCCTTTTCATGGGATAAAAGTGACATAGTGATTATGTCTTTAAGCACTTTTTATGCCATGAATTTGATAAGAAAACCATTATTTATTATCCATGGGATATTAATGAAATGATTTATTATGATTTATGTGCCTCACATTAATTAATACATATGAAAGGTTCACCCTTACAATGCTCTAATGAATTGGGTAAAGAATTTAATCTCTAGAAATGACATGTTTTACGATACCCTGGTGAATAACATTGGTAATTTTCTTTTATGCATTGGGTGATATGATTATGAATGTATCATTTAAATTTGTAGCCAAATTTCCATGTTATTTTTCATGTTATTATTATTATGATATTCCTATTTCTCATGCCTTATTGTTATACCTCATGTTCTTATTGATATGTCTCAAGATCACATGCTATATATCTCTCTTGCTTATTCCCTTACTGGGCCTCATGTTCACCCATTTTCTTTGATGTATGTCCTTAGGTTATGAGATGCAGTAAATATAACATATGATGAACCCATTAATAATCCTTTCAAGTGTATTAGAATAATTTTTTATGTTTTTTATGTATTATGTTTCTGATTTCCAAGAAAGTAAACTTTAAAAGATCCTCTGTTTTGTTTCATGTAATGTAAAGTTTATGTAATAAAAAGGCGGGATGCCATAGAAAAGTGGAAATAAAACAAAAATAAAACAAATTCAATTTCATCCATAATCTTGAAATAATATAATCAATTATGTATAAGTATAACCTAATGAATGAAAATTGAGTTAAAAAACCTCTTACCTCAAGTTAGACTTTCCCTGTAAATGCTTTCAACCTCTTGTATAATAAATTTAGATTTATTATAATTTTATACCAGAGAAATAAACATATATATAATATCATTTATGCTTCATTTATAACATATTATCACATTTTTAATAATATTTTATTATTATCATTGTTTCTGGTGTTAACTGCTTTGTTTTTCATGTATGTTCTGATTCAGTTTTTCTAGTCCTTGTACTTTGATTATGGTTTCATAATATATATATTGTTAATAATTATATAAATATCATATATATTCATTATATATATATATTTAGATTCATCCATGAAAAGTATATATAGAAATTGAAAAATTAGAATTTCATAAGGAATACAGACCCGTAATGGCATCGTATTCACCCAACGGTGCTTATCCTCTCCTCTAGGGTTTCCCTAGGATTACTCTATGGTAGGATTTCATCTCATATCCTCTTACTCAATTGGTTCGACCTTAGTGGTTTGACCATCATTGGTGGGGTCTTGGAGAATGTCTCAACTTTGTATCATGGAGCTTCGCTGTGGAATCTCCAGTTTCACACTTCCATCTAGGACTGTTCTTTCGTCATCATCTAGATTCACCTCCCTTTATTATTATTCTGCTTTAGGTATCACCTCCTCCTATATCATGATGATGGTGGATGTAGTGGTGTTGGATTTTTGGTTTTTCTCGAATAGTGTTGGTGGGTTTTCGATCTACATCACATTAGATCTGGCTTTGTCTAGATCTAATCATCCCTATCACTTCTCTTGTTGTTGTGATCTCAGGGGAGGTGGATGCTTGGTGGAAGAGACTGGTTCGAGGACACGCGGGACCCTGGGTTTGGGTATGGACTTGGTTCTTCTCATCAAGGGTTTCTTTGGTATTATTTTAGTTGGTATTATTGGATGCTTGGTGTGGATCTGGATCTGATTCGATGGATAGGGATGATGGCATTATAGAGGTTCTAGATGTTGTTTTTCTTAGTTGTGATTTTAGTGTGTTTTCTACTTATATTCTTTTGGTTTTTCACTACTCAAGAGTGATTCCCAGAAATTTCATCCTATTATACATTGGCTTTTTTGGTTCTGTGTGTTCTTGAAGAGAATATTTCTTTTTGGGTACTGATTTTCCTTATTGCATTTGGATGTGGCATAACATTATGTAGGTGTCGTTGGGTGGGAAGCCTCGAAAGAGGGATGGGTGTGATGAAACCCATCATTTAGCCATGCGTCATTACTTTGATGGACAAATGTATACATTTCCATGACATTTTCTTAGTTTTTTTAGTCTATTATTGCGTTGCATTAGGATGACATTACTGATAGTTCATTTCATCCTTTGTCAAGTGGGTGGATCGAAAGAGAGAAAGGTGTGCTGAAACCTTTCATCTGGAACTCCTCAGTATTTCTATGTCAGTTGGAGAGGTGCTCTGCCATGTTGTACTACCAGCCCAGTACAACTTCTTAGAAGAGGGGATGATGCATTATTTTGATTGATCTCATTGTTGCGCTATATGGTGAGGGGGGAGATGAGGATTTATAGTGCCTTATTGGATGTTTTTTTCTTTTGTACTTGCATGATCTTTTTAACCTTTGTTTATTTTGTTTTATTAAGACATTTTCCCTTCTTGTAATGGGTTCCCACTTTCCCAGTGCTAAAAGAGGTTCTCTCTATTTTTATGTTCAATCAAGGGGGATTGACCCTCAACCATTTAAAAAAAAAAGTATATATATAAAAATTAATTACACCGTTCATGAAGATGGTTGGCCATACATATGTATGAAAGATGTTTTCACTTTTTGAAGGATGAAACAAAAGAAAGGTAAATAATAATTCACCTTTCAAGAATCATTATTATGTCGTATACAATATATATATCATATATATCATATATATCATATATATAATATATATTAATTAAATATATCCTTACCACCATTCATGTAAATTAGAAACAAAAAACGAATCACATCGCTTCGTGGAGGTGGTAGTCCACACATACATAAAAGAGACATTATTATTTTCCAAAGGACTGAAAGGTAAGAAGGTATATATGTTATAATTACAAAATCAAAATTATGTCATAAATATTATATATATTAATTAGTTCCATATTTATAACAAGCCATGTGAGTCAGTAATGGAAAACAAATTGCATCGGTTCGTGAGGAAGTACTCCACCATACACACAAGCGATGATTTTGTTTCCCATTTGATGGAGAATAAGATGGATGAATTTAATGACATAAACAAAATAATATCTTAGTATATTATAGACATTGGTGTTATTATATTGTAATGTTTAGGACATAATTGAAGGTGATAAAATAAGAATAAAAATTAAAGTACTCGGTGAAGATCATTTTTTCTTATTTGAAAGAGCTCCTTTAGATATCCTCTTAAAGGACCTAGGGTTGGTATTTTGGGAAGAAAAACACCTCCAAAACTTGGATAATGATTTTTATAAGATTATTGGGCAGGTTTTTGTTAATTGATATGGATCAAATTAATGTAAATAAAAAAAATAATGGGTGTCCTTTTATAAGTGAGGGGAGGAGCATTCTTGAAATTTCTTAAATTATTAAATTAATACAAATTATTTTTCAAGTAAAAATAGTTAAAAATTTATATAATTTGAATATAATATTATAATTAGTCTAAATCATACCATATAATAAAATTTGGATAAGTTTTAATTTTTCTTCCACCCTCAAGTTTTAGTTTTAACCCCCGTTAACCCTTTTGACAATTACCGCAATATTAAAGTTTTCTACCCTTTAAGGGCCAAGAATGTTACCATAAAAGGAAAAAAGACCCATAAATGGACCATGGTTTATTTTTTCAATCATATCACATTCATTTAGATGAATATAATATTTTTATGAATTTTAAATCATTTAATAAATTATTATTCATTATAAAATATCATCAATATCATTTTTGGAACTATTCATTTAATTTGAATTTGAAAACAACATTAAAACAAATGAATTTGAATGTAATATAATAAAAAATACATAATATGTTATGTTAATATAAAAAATTCATGGGAATCTATAACTCAACCAAAAAATATTACCTTTAGAGTTTCTAAAATTATTTACTTTATTTTCTACTACTTGCATAGGCAATGCATCAGTGTTGCATAAGCATTTAAAGTAATTGTTTCTTCACTAAAAATTAGAAATAAATTACCATAATTCCACATGAGGTGTATTTTAGTGGTTTTATCCCTGGTGTACCTATGGTAGTGTTTAGGGAGATCTCGGTTTCGAGACTCCCTAACTGCATGTAGGTTAGATTTTCGTTGAGTTGTATCCCCTCCCTCAATATATTGTATATAAAAATAAATTACCATAAAAAAATCATTTATATTTAAAATAAACATTTATAATTGAACATAAGTTGTTTTTACCCTTATTAAAAAAACTTTATTGATATTAAAAGCAAGAGAGTGACATTTTTGACTTTATATTTACTTAAAATAATATATAATCCATTTTCAAAGAAAAATGGGAAAAATTCATAAATTAAAATATTAAGTGAATATGGAAAAACCCCACTCATATAATAGATTAAAGGAAAAATTTAGGGTTAAATTGTGTCCTTAGCTTATTATTTTTTAACCTTAATTACCCAATTTACCCTCACTGAGGTGAAAAATATTTACTAAGATTACTATTCATAATGAAAAAAATAAAAGGGGTATATTTACCAAATTTATGCCTCATGATTCAAAATATAGAATCAAATTTTCAATATTCAATTTCTAGAAGTGGAAGAAATCAATTTAAGATTAAAATGCAACACACAAAGAAAAACAATTTTTAGAAAATTGCGTTTATAAGCCCAAAAATGAACTTATACCAAAATAAGGTGTAATAATGGTACATATATAATTAATTATATTAATTATAGTTAAATTATACTTATTTTACTTTAAGATCAAATTAAACTTTTAAATTACTTTATTTAATGAAAATAAATGATTTTTTTTTCAAAAACTAGTATTTTTCACTATTTACTGAAAAATCAATATGTTCAAAAAAATACTAAAATTTCATCCTAAGATAATTTTGGTATGATGGTTTCAAAAAATATGTTCATTTTATAAAATAATATTTCTGAAAGTGATATAAATTAGTTATAATTTCTATTTTTAAAATATAAAACGATTTTACTAAAAATTGAGTACTTATTTATACATATTTTTCATAATATGATTAACCCTATTAATTCCCTTCATTTAAATAGCTAGGAAATAAATGTTACATTAAATAATAATATTTTAATAGTATATCACAGTTCTCTTAAGGCTCAGTGTTTCATGTTAAGAAAGTTATCAAACATAGTATTCCAAATTTTCAGGGTGTTACAACACATCATTATAAAATTCATTAACTGGTGATTAAGTATGCATAATTCAAACTGAATCTATTGAGGTTTTATAGGAATAACATACTAGTAATGTTGGTACTTTCCCATATAATTATATATCGTTGTATATTTATAAAATAGTACAGGAGGTTGAGACATGACATGTTTTCATTTTGTAAGGGTTTTACAATGAAATTAGGAAGAGGGTCACTCAACAAAGGTTTTAAAGAATATTATTGATCATTAATATTAAAATTTTTAGTTTATATTCCATATAAATTTTTTCCCATACATTAAAACTATTTTATAAACAAAATTTTGATTTCATTTCAAATTCATTTTCTATTTTTCTTTCTTATCTAATTTCCTTTATAAGTGTATCATCATACAAAACAGGACTTTAAATTTATAAATTGTACATTTTAATATTATATATTATATTTTAAACAATATTATTCTTAACTGATATCAATTATATGATAATTTATTTTATTTTACTTGAAATCGAGTCCCATGCGAATGCAAGAATAAAATACTAGTTTATTTTAACTATGGATTGTACCTCTTAATAAATAAGTTTAAAATTAGATTTTTGTATAAATATTCCTTTATTTTTATATAAGATAAATGATTTTGGTTTTTTTAATGAACCATTTCTATATTACCTTAATTATAACATCATTAAGTTCTTAGGTGGGATCTTTGGATAGTTAAAGAAAGAGATTAGTTGAATTTTGGGTTTGGTTGATCATTAATTTTTGTTTTAGGGTTCAGATTCAATTTTAGGTTTTGAGGTTGAATTTTTGGGTGTTTTTGGATGTGGTTTGAGGTTCACTAACATATTTGGAGTTCAAGGGTACCTATTAAGATGTTTCATCCACAATTTATCACTACAGGTGACACTGGGTATGTAATGACTCTAAAATATCTATATATCACTTTGTAATATTTTAAATAATATATACAGAGTTGAGCATGAAGTTGGTGTGGAATTATAGGGCCTGAAGAGTCTTGATTAGATATATTAAAAATATTAAATATAATATATATCATGCACATAATTTTTCCAAAATAATGGAATAACTAATGAGTGGTTTCTTAGATGGGAAAACAGATACCTCCACTAAATTTGGAGGGAAGTTTTACCCTAGGCACGACATAAGTCATGTCGGCATCAAATGATTTGGTAAAGTTCTTTCATGGGTAGATTAAATGAATCAATTTAATTGATTAATTTAATTATCATTTAATTGTGAAACTCTAATTAAATATCTATATAAACTCCTCTATGGATATTCCCTTGGGGTTATTTTCATAACCCTATAGGGATTGAGAGGATGGAGAGAACTCCTGTGTAGAGTGTGTTGGCAGATGGTTGCTGGATCTTGGATCACAGAACAGAGTACCATGAGGATTGTCATCATCAAAGGAGTTCTTAGATCTCACAAACAATAATAAAGAAGAAACATTCTTCATTAGTGATTGATCCAAACCCGAGGTAGGTCATTTGATTTTTTGGTTTAATCCCTATTTATGGACTAAGATTAATGTGAATTAATTACTTCTAAATTAATTCATGGATAGATATTCATTGGTTTTTACAAGGTATGTATTCTTTTTCTAGGTCTAGGAATTTGATATTTGTTTCTTCATTAATTTTTTTGATTCGATAATCCACCCATTATTTGGATTCTAATGATTATGGCCAAATGAACACGGTCATCGATCAATGATGACCTTTCATCTTGTGCCTTTCTCCCTCCGTTCCTAATGTTCATCATCAGTATTTTTGATTTCTCGATTGTTAGATGATTCTCAGGAGGACTGATCATTATGTGATTATTCCATGGGACAACAGATCATTGTCATGGGTTCGAATTTGGATTTTAGGAGATGCAATGGTGGCGTGGCAGTGAAGACGAGAATCTAATGATGGTTCAGGTGATGGGGGACCTGTGAGCCGGATTGAGTGGATATATCTAGAGGAGGAGTGATGGGAGATTCCAAGTAGCAGATGGATAGAATCTATTCATTGGTGATAGCGTTGGTCAGATGTTGTCCTGGGCGGTACCGTTTCATAGATCTGGGTTGTATGGCACCTAAGATGGTGGCACATGTCATTTTACCAACAATGAATGTCTAGAATACATCTTTTGTCCTACTGTTGAAGGTGTTCAACCCAGATCTGGGATTTATGACCTGATTAGCGATGAAATCAAAGTAACAATGGAGATTCTAGGGAATACACATGAAAAAAAGACATTTTTTTTGTGAAAACCTGATATACACCATATATATTGTGGAAGAAAAAATGTCATGTATTCCCATATGTAAGGTAGTTGGGGTTTAAACATTAAGTTAAATATCACATGTTGTGTGGTGATCCCACATGCCGTGTGACCCTTAGCTGGTCAACTCGACATATACAAGGATTACACTCCTAGGAGGACATGTGATCCAACACCCCATGTAGTGGGATCACACACTATGTGATCCATTATTAGAAAACTCAGAATATACAGGGAGTACATGCCCAAGAGGACATGTGGCTCCACACGCCATGTGTGATAGGGAAAATCCCATGTACTTCATAAGGTATACGAGCTTGGGTAGAGGAAACATACTGTGTATTTGGAGAAAGACAATTCATGTGAGATAGAAATACACGAGCAGTGCTAGGATCATAGAGACACACCATGTTCCCCATGGGACACACTGTTTACTCTATAAAGTTAAATTTGGATCCACTTTTCTTCTTAGAATATATTTGGTTTGAGCTTGGGTGTGTTACCTTGGATTGTTTTAGTGTGGGTTCATTCCATTGCTCCATACTTATGAGGATATAGTCAAGAATCAGATTCTGAGCATATAACGAGTGATCCCTTATATAGGCTAGTCTCAGATAGAGTTTGTTATCCCTCTATGTAGCCCAGGGTGAAATCCTCTATCATTCTTCCCGAGGCTGCGTCAGGTATCTCATTACTAACTATCATGTCATGTGATCCCCATCCTAGAAAGTTTACTCTAGGTGTGGTCAAGAATTTCTCATAGTCCCTAGGTGTGATCCCCTATCTATGTATCAATATATGTTGTCTTCTAATAAGTTGTAGTCTGATTGAGTGAGTATCTTAGAAGAGACCTCACAGTTTTCTTGGTGCTTCTTTAGGGAAATGCATGATGAGAATGTTCTCTCAGATGAGTTCCATCAGTATAGTGAGACCCGATTAGTAAGTTCTCTTATATGGTTTTTAACTTTAAGCCTCTAGTAGAATCATAGACTGGCAGTGAGGATGTGACCTCAACTTTAGACTTGGCGTCTACCTTTGAGAAAATCTGGGTTGCTATTGTTGTTTTTTATCATATTTTTATTAACAAATCTTTGTGATAATGAGATGAATTACCTCTTCGATGCTTTGTGTTTGGTTATTTCCAGGTTGCAACGACCTGGAAAATATATATTTTTTAATAAAGGAACTCTTGCCTCTCAAATTTTTCATTATGTTTTACAATAAAAGCACAGAAAAATAATTTTAAATTTCATAAGAACTTTATACATCATTCATAAATATAAACTAGTACAACTAGGAATAACAGAGGAATATAAACATTAAAGAATAATATATCCACTAAAAGGCACTCCATAGGCTTAAAATCCACTAAAAAGATCACCCCTAACATAAAAAATTTTAAAATAAAGAGAAGCATTAGGAAAATGATTGAAATTACCCAAGGTTGTGTAAGAACCTTTGTAAGTAGAGTAGTGAGTGATGAAGTGAGAATGGAAGTATATTTATAGGGAAATGTGATTATTTTATTTTATGATTATGGGACAATATGGTTGATTACAACTGTAACCATTTTTCAATAACACAGTTGGTCACTGTTATTTTTGGTTATATAGATGCAATTAAATGACTGTTAGGATTAATTTATGACATAACCAATATTGTATTATTTTTAAATACTAAAAACATATTTTGTTAAAAATATATTTTATAAGTATAAGTTTTAAATAAAATTTATTTTCATGAAATAATCTTATAAAAAACCTTTTAAATGATAATATATTTTAACGAAGCCCTAAGTATTGTTTATAATGACCAGAATGCTTATTATGCTATAAAAATTATTAATTTTCAATAAATACAGACTTTTATTTAAAAGTTAAAATTCTCATATTTATAGAATTATTTTGGTAAAATAAATTTAATTTTTATACTCATCACATAAAAATTACATTAGGTTGTTTTGTTATAATTTTATGACAAGGTTAATTTTTTTGGTGAAAAAGTGAAAATTACCACTTTATAAAGTACTGCGAATTTATGAAATCATTATTATGTCCACATGATTAAAAAATTTATGAAAAAATTCATTAAATAAAAATTTCATTTAATAAGTATAAAAATTAATTTTAATTTATAAATTTATACTTTACATTTTAGAACAAAAAATTAGATTTTTGAAATAAAAGACCTTTTTTGGATTTTGTGCATCATTGGGAGGTGTGTTTTGGTTTGGGAATGACTTGGATGCCCACACACTTTCTCCCACTCATTAATAAGATAGAAAATTGGTTGGAATTGATTTCACCCACAAGTGTTTGGATTAGATAATAAAATAACCAATATTTTAACCCTTTAAACCACTCCTCCTCAAGTATAAATACCTCCATTCCATCCACACTTTCCACAACAAAGCCTTTGAGAATGATTTCTCTATCAATTATGATCTCAAGATTCTCTCCAATATGGGTTTATGGTTCTAAGGATTCTCTCACTAGTTTTAAGAAGCATCCTCCCAGGGTAAGGGTTTCCTCAATCCTCCTCTTTCATTTTCAAGTTCATTACTTTTGCTATATTTTATTTTTAAAATTATTTTCATATAATACCATGATTTTTATTCCATGATATTATCTTCCATATGATATTTTATAAATGAGAGTTTATTTATTCCCTCTCATTATATCCTTTTCCCAAGCCGTTACTATGCTGAAACAAGGGTTCACCAACCCTCTTTTCCCATTACCTTAGTGAGCCTTATTAATTCTTTCTATTTTCAAAATAATATGTTGTTATGCATCATTTTTTTAATTTCCTTACTATTTTACTAATGAGATATCATCATTGCATCTCAATATACTACCATCATAAGTAATTTTAATTCTTAAGGTTTTCTATCCTAAATTTTGTAAAAAAAAGTGTATGTGGTTTTCCTAGCAATGGAATCCCTATCTAGATACTACAAGTGGACATGGCTCTATAATAGTCGTACTTAGGGGTAATAAACCTAAAAAGGGTGCATTGGTCTTTGAATCGATCATCACCTAGTGCACAAAAACGGGCCTTACTGCACACCTGGTTTGAAATTTCTGGAGGATTTTATTTGGACAATTCACATGCACTTTATGAACCATAATAAAGGATATACTACTATAAAATGTGAAATATAATGTATTAGCCTTTATCAATGCTTTATTTTTAGCACTGATAAAGGGTAAACTTTATCAGTGCATTTTCCAGCACTGATAAAGGTCACAATCACACGATGAGTCCCACATCAAAATCACAGCTATTCAGCCACTTCTTTATATAAGATTCCACTATAATATAAGCTACAAGCCTGCTGTGGGGATGGGTTCCCACATACACTCCACAAACACATAACCCCACGAGCCTGCACTGGCCTTGCCCTACCCTATGCTTCCTTGAGATTTAGCCCACCCGCATACATGCCTTTAACCACCCTATGCTTCGCACTTGCATGAATGAGTCCTTCATGGCCTAACCCACTTTCGCATGTAAGCCATGTTACATATTTTTTATATATACAAAAAAACAAGTATTTATATATATTAGGTGCTTGGGGGTACAATTATAAATAAAAACACACACACCTCACACACAGGCTGAAAAGGTAGGCCATAACACCCCCAAGGGGATAACCCATCCATTAAGCCTTATTTATTCTGTACATGATTCGTAGACCCAGTGGGCATGAAACCCATTATTAAACAAAATTATTAAAAAATATATTAATGAAAAAATTATTAATAAAAATGAATAAATTTAATATATATATATTATAAATAGTAATAAATAATATATATTAAATATAAATATATAAAATTAATAAAATGTAATAATTAAAAATATATTAATGTATTATTCATTTTTAATGGGTTTTATACACAATTATTCATTAATACAATTAAAAACAATTTAATATAGAAATACATTCATATACATTCATATATATATATATATCAATATATATAATATTTTCTAAAATATGATTTATATAATACAAATTATTCATTCTTACATTAAATAAGTCATATATTTAGTGAAAAATGGTTTATAATAAAAATAATATTAATTAAAAATATTGACTAATTGTAACGAGTAATGGACATTTAATTGAATGTCATTTTATTTTTCAATTTAAAACATATCCAACATGCGTTACATTGATTTCATATATACATATATGTAATTAATGCATTTTAATATACAACGCACACATGCATAATATTTATGTAATTTATTCAAATTTTAATATTCATTTTAGAATTATATTTATTAAAATAACATATTTAATATATATTTTGTTTCTAGTCAGTAAATTTTATTATTTTTTATATTTTTATTCAATATATACTATTTATTAATTTTTAATATTTTTTCTTCAAATTTATTCATTTTTAATATTATTTATTCATTAATAACATTAATTTTTTTTTAATATTTTTTTAATTTATTCATTTTCAATTTATTCATTGTTCAATATGTTTATAATTTTATCTATTTTCAATATTTATATATAATTTTTATTCATTAAAAATTAATGTTTTTAATATGGTTTTATTTTATATGATTAATATGTATTCATTAACATATATAAATATTAATTTTTTAATTTCTATAAATTATCTATATAATTAATAAAATTTATTCATTTTTTAAAATTATTTCTTCTAATTATTATTTATTTCATTAATAGACACTACAGATTATATAATTTCATTATTCAATTTAACAAATATCAAACTTATATATATATATATACACACACATTAATTTCACACCCATAAATATTTACATAATTAATGAAATCTTATATAGAAACACATACACCTAATATTTATGCAATTTATTTAAATTTGAATATTCATTTTATAAAATCAATTTAGTAATATAATATATTTAATATATTATTTTTTTAATCAATAAATTTTATTTATCATTTTTAATATCATTACAATTAGTATTATTTATTCATTTTTAATATTTGTTTAGAATTTAATCATTTATAATATTTATTTACTATGTTTTAAAATTTTCAATATGTATTCATCTTCATTTCAATATATATCCATATTTTATGTTTTAATAATTTGTTTAATTAAGAAAAATTATCCATTTGATCAATATTTTTAAAGTCTACTCATTTTTAATTATTCAATTTCACTCATTTTTAACATTCACGCATTTAAGATTATATATTCATTAATAATGTTAAAAATATATTTGTAAATAAATATTTATAAATAAATATATTTATAAATGTATATTGACTATATTTATAAAATCATATATTTATAATTATAAATAAATAAATATATTTTGATTTAAAATTATTTATATAATTATAAATAAATAATTATATATTTAAATAATTATAAAATTATAATAAATATATTTAAATGACGAATATATTTACTATATTTATATTTATATTTATTAAATATATATAATTATATAAATATATATAATGATATATATATATATAATTATAAAATTATAATACATATATTTAAATAATGAATATATTTACTATATTTATATTTATTTATTAAATATATATAATGATATAAATATATGCATAATTATAAATATATTTACAAATATATTTATTTATAAATATATTTACAAACATATTTATTTATAAAAATATTTATAAATGTATATAACTATATTTATAAAATTATATATTTTTAATTATAAATAAATAAATATATATTTTTAAAAAGTATATATATAATTATAAATAAAAAATTACATATTTAAATAATTATAAAATTATAATATATATATTTAACATATTTATATTTATATTTTTATATATTTATTAAATATATATAATTATATAAATATATATAGATATAAATATATTTATAATTATATAAAAATATTAATAAATATATTTAAAAATATATTTATTTATAATTATAATTATAAATCTTTATTAGCACTAAACAAGCATTTATAAAATCCATCTTTATCAGCGCAAAATGTTTTAGCACTGATAAAGAGGTCTTTTATCAATGATTATTAATTTATTGCCGGTAAAACCCCTCTATGTTGGTGAACAATCTCTTTAGCTCACAAATAGATTTCTACTTCACCATAATAAGACATAATGTACCCAATATAGGCACAAAACTAAAACATAATAAGTATAAATATATTATTACTTTCATCTATCAATATATCTTTGACTTTTTTATAATCCCTTAATTATGGATAAATTCTTTATGGTTGAGAAATTTATCCTTTCATCTTCTTCTTTTTACTTTTCACATTGGATATATTTGTTTTTGATGTCCAAGTATCATATCCAAGAGTAGTTTTTCCCTTAAAATTGTGAATTTGAGTATTTAACACTTTCTAAATTGATATTGTTCCTTGTTAAACTATTTCATTCAAAACTTCATGTGAAAACATTCTTAATCATAACTTCTTCTTTGAGCCATCAGTTTTACATTCAGACTAAACTTTCTTTCTCAATGAAACAACTTATACTTCTAGTCCCACAATATTATTTTACCATTCCTTGAAAAAAATATATTATCATTAATTATATTGTTCTATTAGTTAATATTCAATTATTAATTCATAGCTACTTTATATTTAATATGATTTTTTTTTCACATTTTTCACTAATTTTTTGAGATGATCAATTTCTACTTCAAGTTCCTCAACATAATCGAGAAAATCCTTCAAAAAACCCTAAAATTTTCTTATTCATATTTATTTTTAGATCAAATACCACGAGATCCCCTTCAAATTACAACTTATGATCTATAAATCCTTCTTATTTAACATAATTCTCAATAATAGCTTTTGATTTTTCCAGTGATTCCAACATACCAACTTTCACTTATAAGATAAAATATTTTTAATACATTTTAAGGGATGTTCCATGGATTATGCTATCTCATTACTCACTATAACCATTCTATGAAACTTCTATCCACTTGAATTGCTAAAATTGAAATTCTTTATAGGGGAAAATTTATACTTTTATTTTTATGAAATTCAAACTCATCATCCTCTTCATTAAACATCTTTAGACATTTAGTAGTAAAGAGACAAATATTTCCCCAATTAATGTAAGTAAAAAGTAAAATACCCTCAAATACGACTTTACCTATTTTGAACATCCTTTTTAAAAGTGAAAATAAATCATCACTTACCACTTATTCAATTCTAGTCACCCAAATATCTTGGTTCTGTATATCTATGAATAACATTTCATTAGATGAATTTTATAACGATATTTCTAGATTCACTCACATCTTTTATGCAATTATTTTACTATATAAATCACTATGAGATAATTCTACAAGATTCATTTTATCATGTGATGACACCTTCAGATTTTTAGTTGATGTTAATCTCTATATTATCTTCTTTATAATATTTGAATCATTGAACACATGACCAAGGTCATGAAAATATCTAATAAATTTTGTAATATTATTAAATAATTCATCAAAATTTTCATTTGAATTTATCTTCAATTCATTAAATCTTCATTATAAAACATTCACATCACTTTTTTATCACCTTCATATATATTATCAATCTTCTCTCAGACTTCTTTAGATGTTGTTTCATTGATCACCTCCATATAAATCTTATTAGATAAATATTTGTCTAAATCATTATGATATTTAGTTTCATTATTACACATCATGTTACCTACTTCCATCATTTACCATCTAAAAGGATCACTTACTTGAATCCTATGTATTGTTTCTGAGTAAACATCTTGTGCTCATGAGATCTTAAATAATATCTCATCCTATTCTTCCATACCTGAAAATTACACCCATAAAATAAGAGTACTCCCTATGTATTCAAAATATTCACCATGAAAATTTCTTTTGATATATTCTCTAAGAAATAACATGTGGATATTATACCATATGTTTTACACTTTAGTTATATTGCATACCCTAAGAGGGGGGGGGGGTGAATTGGGTTATCTTGAAAAATTATTGTTATCTTTAAAACAAATTGGATCTTGTATTCATGTTAGACAAGATAATTTGAATCTATCATGTAGGCATAATCAAATTCTGAAATAGTATATATAAAATGAAATGAAAATTTTACATGGTTCACCTGTAATGGGATATATCCAAGGAGTACATATCAATGATGTGTTAATATTCCAATTATGTACTACTTCACTATTATGTGATTAAAATATTTAGGATAAGATCACTTCTCATCCAAGGTCTATGTCCTATTCTTATAATCCAATCACTTTGTTCAAGAGGGTTACAAAGATATATTCTATATATAGGTCAAGCTAAAAAATATATCAATTTAATATTTAACCCAGAACTATAATGGGACTTCTCTATAATACTCCAATATTAACCTCTAGCCATTATTGGTTCACCCCTCCCTTTCCTTCACATTAATTTTCTCTCATTCATCATTATTTCACATTCTGATTTCATGGAGCTCCTAGTTTTTCACCACAAAAACCACGCATATTATCATATAAGGTGGTGACTACAAATGATAAGTAGATAAAGTTTTTGTGGTGCATAACTGGTAATCAGCTCCAAGTTCTAAGTACCCCTCCCATTCTTATGTTCCACCCAATATCTCTTACCTTGATCCATTGTTGGTTCACCCTCTCCCTCGACTTAATGTTCATTTTGCAACGTACCAACCCAGATTCGACTAATCCAATGCTTCAAGAAGGTTCACAACGAGGTCTCAAGCATGCATTATTGTATTCCAGAGGATGCTGACTAGTAGTGAGGGCCTATGGTGTGATATTGGGGAGACTATGACCTCATATAAGATTAAGAAAACAAAGTAAATAATTAAGTATCATACAAAAAAGTAAATAATCAAAGTAGAAGCAATAAATAAACTAAAATAGAACATGCTGTAATGAAAAATGCTAAAAATCTCAAACAACTATGTCATACATACAACACTAGTCACCCACTAGGCCTCCCACGCGGATACAAAATTACAAAAGAAACTGAAATAAAAGTACATGGATCTACTACTAACATTGAGCCATACCACATAACCAGCCTCTAGACACTATCAGACTACACCATCCCGATTAGAATAACCCACATGAGAAGCTCCACTCGATCATGAAACTCTAGGCCTTGACCCTATCCACTATGAAACTATTCTCAACCTGAAAAGAATACATAATATCTATACATACACTGAGGTGCATGTGCAGGGGTGATACATAATCTCAGTAAGCCACTCCAATGATGAACCTATAAAAATATGCTTCCATAAGTTCATGAAAAGTCAATATGCTCAGCCTAGTTGAGACACAACTGAAAAGATATGTAAATCTAATAAACGTGAAACCACAGTTGAACCCTGGGTCTGTAATCCCAGTTAACTAGGAAAGTGCCACTATGGATGTCCATATTTACATGTGTATACATGTATAAACCCATACCTATACATATATACATAAATATAAATATTCATTATTTAGGTGAATGAAATAACATAAAACCAATCAGTAGTCTATCCTTGGGTCTGTAATCCCGATCACCCGGACATCCTATATAAGGGCATTGAGATGGATGTCACACCACTCAAGCCATGTATCATTAAGTCAATATCTAGGTATGTATTCATAATTGACATATATTTTCTTTGACTAACATCAGAAATGTATTTGAGTAAGCTAAGTCACCATAGGGGGATACTCATCCTAAACCTGGGTTCACCCATACCTACCTCCAATCACTATAAAGAAGGATTATGGGTAAGTATGTATGGAAATATTGAAAATGGTCATTGATCTAGATGCCATGCTTCTCATTCCATGAAAATCCAATCCAATGTCTGAGCCCTAGGTCTCGGTCTATAGTCGGTCACAACATTTGGAACTTAGATGAACCCTAAGGGTCTAACCCTTAGGTGATCAATAAGGAGAGATCATTGATGAGATGCCATGACTACACCTTGAGGTCTCTGATATGGGAGAACATAATCATCCCTTCCATCTATAAGAGAAAAATCATTCTAGGTATCCAACAACGTAAAATTCCATGTCCAACACTACGATCAAGTAACTGGTTAGGGAAAGCATAATCATCCTTATCCATCAGGAGAGTATAATCATCCATGAGTATAATCATCTGGGTCACCACACTTAAATAAATAAGAGAGTAATCATCCTCATCACATGTTAAATAGAGGATATAGGAATCATCCTTATCACTCGGGAGAGTGTAATCATCCACGAGTATCATTACTAGGGACGCCATGATCGTATATCATAGTAGTAGGCTCAACAGTTGGATACTAGGAAGCACCTATGGAAATCCCAATAATATAATAATCAGAATACATAAAGGCTCCACAACCAGATCCTAGATAGTACCTCTAGGTATACTAATAAATATGAAATAACATGTCTTAGAATCCATATCCTAGTAAGAACATATGGGAATCCCAATAAATGAATAAGACAAATCCCAAGAAGAACGTCCGGGCATCCCAAAGGTAAATGAAGACACCTCATGCCAGGCTCGATAACCACCAATCAGGAAGCACCTATGGTGATCATCCCTATATCATCAATAAACATGTGAAAGGTATAGACATAAGAGTGAGGGTAGCCAAATACCTAACCCAACACTACTACCATAGCCTTACAAGCTTACAAGTTGGGTACGAGTTCTAAGGTTACACACACTACTATATCTACCCAAACCCGACATACAAGCTCAAGGTCATTCAAACTTCAGGGAACCTTCTGGGTCCCTCAAGTCATACAAAAGAGAGGAATCCTACTCAGTATCCTTAGTAGAAAATGTAAAAGGAGAAATACTATAAGGGATCCTATAATGGCAATCAAATAGAGACATCCTATAAGGGATCCTCAGAATGGTACATAGGAAGAGTCATCCTACAAGGTACCCTCACAAAAAAACATGGAGGTAGAGGTATCCTACATGGGATCCTCATAATAGTATATAGGTAAGGGATACTATAATGGATTACCTAGGTCAGAAAGTAAACAAAGGCATCCCATAAGGGATCATTGGTAACAAATAAGAAGATAGAGGCATCCTAAAGGGGAATCCTCTAGGTCGAAATGTAATAAGAGGAATACTACATGGGATCCTCAGAAACAACTAGTATCTTGGAATCCTAGTCCATAAGCGAATATCTCTCAAAGGATACATCCTCAAGGAAGAGATAATAAGGAATCAATCAAGAGATATAGCTCATGGATCATCTCATATCAAAGGGTCTTACTCTCAGGAGACAACTAGATTCAATTACTAGAGGAAGAACCTATTCGTTCAATAAAAAGACTGATACTCTACCCAAGAGTCCTCAAAACACATAATAGATCTTACCATAATGATCTATGTGAAAAGATACTCAGAATGGAAAAATCTATTTCAAAAACCAACTTTGGGGAAAAAATATACAGAAAACCCCCAAGGGTAGAAAAGTAAGAGTACACAACATGTGTACCCTAGTACATGGAATGTACCCTCAAGGACCAACCTGGGCATGTACTTATTCCTATACTTGGCATGTAAAATCCCAAGTATATGACGTGTACCCTCAAGGCCCCACCTAAGTGTGTAATTTTGCATTTATATGGAATGTAAAATCCTAAGTACATGGCGTGTCAGTCCTATACATAATGTGTACCCTACATGGGATACCTTTCGATGTACCTCACATGGATTGGACATGTATTCTTCCTATATGTGTACATCTACATAGCGTGTGACCCACATGAGGTTTGGCCATGTACTCCACATGACATGTGACCCTTACATGGGTAGCCTGGCCGAGTACTCAGCTACACGACCGAGTCCCCATGCATGGTGTGTAAATACATACATGACATGTAATTTGAAAATTTTAATCTCCCCTAAATAGAAATAACACATAGTGTGTGTTCTTTGAACCACGCGCAATGTAGATAGGTTTTCTCGAATGGAAAACCTCCAAAACACCCCGAAACCCCTGTTTTCACCCCAAAAGAAGTATATAAACCCTAAATGGGTCCTAAGAAATCATAAAAGGGGATTTAAATTTGAAAATTAAAAAATATGAGGTTTTTCAAAAATAAAAAAATAAAAAATGACCTACCTTTGGGTGGAATCTTCTGAATATTCACCCATTTCCATGGTCCATGGTGGCCGCATGATGATATGGTGCATCCTAAGATCCGTGGAGGTACCTCTCTCCCCCCATATCACTTTCTCTCCCTCCCTCCCCCTATCCTCTCTCTCAGTCGCATGAAGGGGAAGCCATAGGGGTGTATGTGAGAGCCAAGGAAGGAAAAGAAATAAAATAAAGAAAAGAAAAGAAAGAAAAAAAAAGAAAAGGGGCCCCGACACCCAACATGATTTTATTCCCTAGTTAGGAAAAACTCTCCATTATGAACTCAATGGCGGAGAAAGAATCTCAATATGATACTCGGTTCAAAAGGTATATCCAAATGAACATACATGAATAATTTAATATTTAATATATTAAATATTAAATATTAATTATTCCACTAAAATATGAATGGATCATATTTCCACTAAACTTCTATCCTAGGGTAGATACTCAATTCCAGGAATAATAGAGTGGTTAGAAAAATTATCTAAGATCATATGCTAGGGGAAAGACAATTTTACCTCTTAAAATCATTTGAAAGAAAAAATTCAATTTTTTCTAAAATAACAGTCTGAAAAAACACAGGACCTTACACATTTCACTCATCTATCACTATTTATCACTCCGATTTCATGGAGATCCAAGATGTACACCATAAAAACACTTCCCACTTATCATGTAAGGTGGTGACTTCAAATTATAAATAGGAAGTGTTTTTGCAGTGCACAGTTTGTAATTAGCTCTATGTTTCAACTATTCCTCATGCTCCCATGGATTAAAATCAAACAGTTTTTCCCATTTTATTTAAACTATCCCTTATACTCTCATGAATTAAAACCAAAATTACTTTTTAAAACATTTCATTACATTGTGTATTTTTTTAGTGACCATTAGAGTATTATCTTTCAATATTGTTTTCTTTTCATAAAACCAAAATATAATGAAACATGGTTTCATTACAAACTCAATTTCCCTTGGATATACCTATGAAGGTTTTGAATACTAGATGTGGGAGATAGATTATAGTGATATGTGTCATTATTAGAGGTGGAATCAGAATGATTTAGATCTCAATGATGTGAAATCCATGCTAACTGATTTTTTTGGAATATTTATTTATGAAAAGTATTTGTGGTGTTTTAAGAAATTGAATATAGGTTTTGGATATTATAGGATATGTGATATATACATAATATTGATAAATCTAATATTTTTGAAATAGGGGTTCATTATTGGGTTGTAGTACAAATATATTTGTTGGTATTCCTATAATAAATGATATAGAACAATCTATAGAAAAAGAGTAACATGGAATCCAACTTCACTTTTGTCATCAATAATAGTTTCATCCATTCATTTCATGAAATTAAAAAATAATCAGTGATTACATGACCATGTATGTTCTGAGGAAAAATATTTTTACACAAATTTATAAAGATAGGATACAATTAAATGGAAAACACGATACAAGAATTTTCAAGGTAAGTCTTCCATCGAATAAAAAATAATTTTTTTTTCAACACATTTATTAGTGATGATTAGCTTAATATATGTATGTAAGTGATTCAGTTGAGTAAGAGATACATTTTATTAACATTGTTAATAAGATAATTTATAATTATACACGAAATAATGATTTGAAATCCCTTGATTTATGATGAAAAGTGTATTAGAAAATGGTAAATGGGAATAAATGAGAGAGGAAATATTTATGATTGAAGTGGATACCTATAATTGGTAATATTTAATAATTAAAAGAAAGAAGGATCAAGGGTTGACTGATACTTTCTAGTGGTAAAATGTCCCGTATGATTTAAATTGCTCACTTATTTTTCTGGATCTTTGAATTAATAATATGTGACATTTTTCCACTGAAAAGTGACAGTCACCTGAAATTTCCCACTCCTTTAAATCTCCACTTAGACTATTAATGAAACACCACATATCCCACCACATACCATGTGAAAAAATTAATAAACATCAACTCCTCCCACTTGTTAGACTCTTTCCTAGCAATGTTATAGAAACCATCCTAGAATTGCCGCTTTTGTGTCCCACACAACATCAAATCTATAACCTGCACCAACAACCACATGTTTACCACAAGTTGATTATTCTCATGTCACTCTTGTGTAAAATAATAGCTTTTCAATAATCATAACTGATAAAATTCAAATGTTTGGTTCCCCTTATTAGAATCATCTATAACTTATTCCTTTGATTATGAATATCTTATCTGTATTTTTTTTTACAAAATGAATATTTTATGAACCTAATAAAATGAATATGAATCAAAATATGATGCACACTAATCATATAAAAAAAGAGTATAAATATGGAGTTAAATAGTGTATCAAGCTTGCAATATAACATGCATAAAATACTTATCAAATCCTTTATCTGTGTTTATATTATTGTTATTCAAGAAAAATCATTCCATAATATTTGGGAAAACATTTTATTTGTAACAAAATAGATCATATCTATAAATTTTGGAAAAAATATGGGAAAAAACTAAATGTTCACACCAATTGGGATGATACCATGGTTTATGAATCATTTTATACGAATACTAGTGTAAATGATGATGTATATCATATGGAATAAATGACAATGGAAATTGAAGATGACCTTCATGATTGTCCAAAATTGTTTGAGAAGTTAAATATTTTTTTCTAAGAGACCATTTTATACTGGTTTTACTAAATACACAACATTGTTAGCTATATTAAAGATATATAATTTGAAGGCTGGAAGCAGATGGAGTGACACCAACTTTACAAAACTATTTGGTCTCTTGAATAATATGATACTATAAGAAAATGAACTTACTTATCAAACATATGACTCTAAACGAATACCACATCCAAATGGAATGATCTCTAAAAAATAAATTCTTGTATAAATGATTTCATATTGTTTCTCAAGGACCATGAATTACTCCTAAAATTCCCTAATTATGGAATTAATCGATAAAAGAAAGATGAATCAAGTACTTCGAAAGTTGTATGGTACTTTACTATCATTACATAGTTTAGAATACTATATAGACATTAAGAAAATACAAGACAATTGACATGGAATGCATATATACAAATTAAATATAAGAAACTAAATAATTCGAAAGACTCTCCTCAGTGGAAGAAAATTGATTATGAGTATCCTAAATTTTGAAATGTCACAACCTAACCTGCTGAGGTCTAATTCGTGACTACCCCAAGCCCACCTCCAATAGGCCAGGGGATGGAAACCAATGCTGAGTAGTCATATCCCACAATTGGGAGGCATTATCTAAAAGTACCTGTATGCACGCACACATCCCTTATCCCACACAATGCTGAAATATAAAACAACTGAAACAATGCATACATACATCTAAGATCTCACGAAAAAGTATGATAGTAAAGTATTGAAAGAAGAAAAATGGGGCTAATAAAATCACAACTAAAAACTTTAAAGAATCCAAACTACTCCAAGGGATATGAATAAGTTAAATACAAGCTCTCAATAAAACACCTCTATCTAACAAGATCCGACTATGCTCTACCCGCTCCTTTTCCTCTTAAAACTCTGTTAAAAAGGATATCATCTGCATAAGAGACGACACATGTGGGAAAATCCCATGCAAGAGTGAGTATAAAAATACTCAGCATGACACCCCAAAAATAGTAAACATGAAGCACCAAGTATAGTCATCTCAATACAATATATAACAATAAATGTATAACAAAAACACCCAAATTCCACTAGGCGGTCATAACCAACTATCAGCCAGATGATTCTACTCAAAGAAATGCTCGTTCTAGGAGAATCCACTCCATGATCCATAATACCATCAAAGACACTTGATGAAGAGTTATAGATCATTGGTCCCCACCCAATGAAATATCACTGGTCTAAGAAGATCCAGATACACAGCTAGGGGGTCACGCCCAGGACCACTGGGGGACACCACAAACCCAATCTAGATCAACCTGACACGTAGGGGATTATATGCTAATGATTCCACAAACCCTACTAATACGACTTACTAGATGGAGGATTAATTACCTATTCAAGGAGGTCATGTTGATTCCACAAACTCCAACTAGGGAACAAAGGTGATAAAGGATCACACTATAGTCTCATGGAGGGAATCCAAAACTCTATCTGAGACTCTACCTATAGAGGGGATACTGATCCTATGATGTGATGTAATTTCGCAATGTAACCTTGAGGGAAAGACCAAGAGAACACATTTAACCCACAATGGTCCAATCTAAGGAAATGAAGAGTTATGAACACTCTTTAAGGGGGTACACGACATGTCCCAGGGGGTACACGATGTGTCCAACTATCCCCATACCTGCCCATGTGAAATAGACTCACACAACAAGTAAGTATCCATATACATGACATGTCGAAGAAGTAAATGATTTATAGAGACACACAATATCCTTCTTGTGTCACATGGCAATGTATGTGTCCTAGTACACAGTGTGTCACCTAGCCATGTGATTTTTCTCGTGTCCGTGTACTTCCATAAGTACACACCAATCCTCACTGAAGGGGTCACACAACGTGTGACAGAGGACACACAACATGTGATCCTTATCTTCATCCAGAAACCTTAGCTTCCATTGAAAGGGACCCACACAATGTTTAATCATGAGTAACTTGCCGCATTACTTAGGATTTTCTAGATCCATAGGTTTCTCTTACGTTCTTCCTTGCATGCCACTTCCTCCTTGATTTATGATGGGAATCACGCCATAGATCCCGGATCTAGGTTGAACAAGCCCTTCCACCTCTTTATCTCTAGAATTAATCCTTTGAAATATATTATAAAAACACCATCATTTTCCGAATCTCCATCCATGTCACCATATGCCACTCGGGAAAAATAGAAACCCTCAATCTAGCCTCATTCTCCCTCGATATAGACACCACCATCATCATCGATACTTGATCCATAACATCCATCGCATTACGTACCCATAGTTTTGATTCATTGCACCAAAGAACGATCACACAATGATTAAAAATAAAGTATTTGTCAAACTATTGGAAGAAATGAATAACAACACAGACTGAATGAAGAAATTGGGGAGAAATCCATAAAACATAAAAAGTGAGAAATAAACCTATACCATTGTTCATTTGACCTCTATTTTTTGTCGTAGGAAGGGATGAATGAAGAAGAAATAATCAAAATGAACAAAACGATTCCATCAAATAAAATCTATCAATGATGCATGTATCAATTCTATTCATGGAATTGATCCATGTTCACTCGAGATTAAAGAAAATGATAGAAATAGAAAAATAAAACATCCTACATGGAGTTTGGATCGATCATTGATGAAGAAAGGTTGTATTTCCATCATTGTTGAGATCCTCCAACTCCGTTAGCGCAACGATCCATGATCTAGTACCGATTCATCGTCATTTTCCAAGAAATCTCTCCTACAATGGCTCCTAAGTCTCTAGGGTTTAGCATCCAACCCCGAGAAAATTACCATAGCCGTATACTTAAAGGATATGTCGGTTTCTACATAAAAAATAAACAAAATAAATAAATTATTTAATTTATTTCATTTAATTATGTTCGTGATGAATTTTTTAAAAATGGCCCACGTTGATAAAGATTAAGTCATGCATAGGGTAAAACCCACATTCTAAACTCAAAAGTGCCCTCAGATTTATGATCCAGATCCCCATTTGGGATTTATTCCACCTTTTCAGGGAAATTGTGTGAACATGATATTTAATATATTTAATACATTTAAAACATTTATTATGGGAACACTGGGCCTGATAATTTCATGCCGTATCAATGCCTAGTCTCGAAAATAATCCATATAATATCCAAAAATAATAAATGAAAAATCCGAGACATTTTATTCTCCCTACCTTAGGGCATTTAATCCCAAAAAGAGATAAACCTACTTAAAAATATGAGTGTAATGGGCTTTCATCTGGGTCTCCTACTCCCAAGTACACTATTGAAGATTCTATTGCTACCACCAGACATGTACAAGGGGAATCAAATGCCCATGAAGGATCCTCTCCTGCCGATCCTTTATCTCTACCTAGTATTCTATAAAATTTTCTCCCTTATTGATGTCCATCACACCCTAGTAGATAACATGCGATGGTTCATGCACATACCTCTTCAGTTGCGACATGTGGAAGACGTCATGTACCTGGTCTAACTTCAGTAGTAGAGATAAGTGGTATGACACCTCACCAAATCTATGTGGTATCTAGAGGGGACCAATGAATCTTAGAGATAACTTTCCTCTATGAAAAAATATCCTCAATCCATGTCAATTTAAAACCCTCAAGAAAACATGGTCTCCCTCCTCGAACTCCAGAGGTCTCCATCATCGGTTCACATAAGACTTATGATGGCTTTGTGTAGTCCTTATCCACTTCTGTATGATCTGCACCTTATCTGTAGTAGTTGACACCAACTCCAGCCCCATGAGTGCTGACTCGCCTGGATCAGTCCAAGAAGGTGGTGACCTATAGGTTCACCCATAAAAATCCTCAAATGGTTCCATAAAAATGGCAGAGTGATAGCTATTGTTGTATGCAAACTCCACTGAGGGTAGGTGGTCTTACCAATTACAGCCAAAGTCCAACATGCATTCCTGCAACATGTCATCCAAAACATGGATGGTATACTATATTTGGCCATATTTTTGGTGGTTAAATTCTGTGCTCAAGTAAAACTAAGTCCCAAAGTATTCCTGTAATCATCTACATAATTGAGATGTGAAGTGATCATCACATTTAGAGATGATCAATGAGGGAACTCCATGGAGTCAGACTATCTCCTGCATGTAGAGGCTTCCCAACCTATCTACTAAACTCTACTATAAAAAATCTTGAAAGTGGGCCAACTTGGTGAGTTGGTCTATGATCACCAAAATAGAATTTTGTCCCCTAGATGTATGTGGTAAAATTTTCACAAATTCCACAAATATCCCATCTCACTTCCACTCTAGCACCTTCAGGGGTTGATCTGAACCTGTTGGAACCCGGTGCTCTGCCTTCACCTATTGACAAGTGAGGCATCAAGAGACAAACTCTATAACTCCCTTCTTCATACCTGGACACCAAAACTGACATCAGAGGTCTTGGTACATCTTTGAAACACCTGGATGTACCACCAAAGAGGATGTATGAAACTCTTACAATACCTCCTCCCGTAATGTCAAAGGTACCATCGTTCATCCTCTGAAAAGGATAACATATTACCCACCTTCAAAATATATATCAAGATCATTTCCATTGGATATCTGAGTATATAAGGTCTCATAGTCAATTTATCTATGTTGGGAATCCCTGAAACGCTGTAAAAGTAGTGGGTTAACAACCATCGACTGAAGATATGAAGCACTATCCTTTTAAACAAAGGAAAACTTTAATGAGTCTAATAGCTCTGACATGTAACACCCCGACCCCAGTTACCCAGATTTGGTGCATTATTACATAACATCGGCATGATCACAAGAAAGATCAAGTCTCGAAAGACTAATTAGTTTAGTAGCCTTGGAAACACTAGATATATTTATAAGTCTTACATTACATCATAAAAATGAAAACTATAACAACAAATTTTCTTCATAGTCCACACTCTTATCCCCTCAAACTATCCATGCAGGTCATTCATAAATTACTTCTTCACATCCTGGGAAAAATAAAACAAAGAAAAGGGGTGAGCTCAAATGCCCATTAAGGATAACAATATAGCGGAAACTTTTATAAATAAGAATAATCATTTAAGGTAGTGTATAACTAAAAAAAAGCCTTTTAAACTTGAACTTCAACATAGTATGACAAAAAAAAATGAAATAATTCCATTTACTTATTCACATAGATATTCTACTAATCGAATAATCACATGCAATATCAATAACCACATTCATAATGATGGAATGCATAATGCCAGACTATCATAACCACATAGACAAGGCATCGTGCCAAGACTACAAATAATATTTTTCCAAGGCCTTGTGCCAAGACACTAGTTTGTCTCATGACACCTACCGATGCATCGAGGAGCTATAGAGGGCTCCAACCATCACATATTAAGTCCAATGCATTCCCATATGAAAAGGTTTAAACATAACAAAAACATTTGTATTAAAACTAGCATAAAAAATGTAAATACTTCATCGATAAACCATGAATGGTATAAAAATAACACATCCATAGTCAAACATATCACAAAACCTTCAATACAATATAGAAGTTTTGTATCATAATAAATAAACTTCAAATAAGCGTAAAATCCATCAAAGGATGTTGACTTAGATGAAATCAAAACTCTTTTTAGAGAAATATCTCTTTTTATTTTGAAATAATTTAAGAGTAACATATTTATAAAATAAAAAATTTTCTTTGAAAATATTCTTATAAGATTTTAAGGGAAGCTTCGAAGATTTTATAATGGCGAAAAATAGCCTCACCTTCCGTATAAGTTAAATAAACATTCTTACCTTAATTCCGTCGAAAAGGTTAAAAAGAACCTTGTTTGGAAAACGACGGAAAGATTCCTTTATAAAACTCTTATAAAAAGTAAAACAAGGGTATAGATGAATTTAACCCATATTATTTTAAATAGTAAAAATGTTTTGAAATATATTTTTAAGAAACATGGATGTGGATGATAAAGAGATCCCAATAGATTATTATGTATAAACAACCTCGGATAATGAAGAGATTGCAGAATAAACCCTTACCTTGTAATTTTCCTTGGTTGGGGGTAGGTTAACCTCATGTATAATGGTGAAATAATTGTTATTAAATTATACAAGAATCATATACATTAATATGATATCATATATGATCTTTTAACATTGCTTTGTTAATAATATCTTAGTATTATCGTTGTTTCGGGTGTTAACTTACTCGTTTTCTTTTATATGTTTTGTTACGTAAGCCATGTTTTTCATGGATAGGTTGTATCTTATTCATATCTGGAATGATATCAAGTCCTTAAACATTATTTTTAAATCATAAAATGATAATTATAATTGAATGGATACGATGGAGAATGAATCTCATCGCGTTCGTGGAGACGGTAGTCTGTACGTATGCACGAGCGACAATATCATTCTTTTGATATTTAAATAATATATAATTGGATGGTATATCATATATACAGAATCATTATCATGTTATATTTATTATTTACATGAATTATAAATCATTATTATACCCATCCAAATAATATTATATTGAACAACAATTACACCACGACGTGGAGACGGTAAGCCGTACGTACGCACGTATGGTGACATGTCATTCAAAGGATGGATAGAATACTGAATATGGTTGTACCATATTTATAATAATATTAAAGTATATAGGAGATATTGGATTCATTATTTTATAATGTGAAAAACAAATAAAGAAGAAGTTGAAGAAGAAACGAATTTGAAAAAGGGTGGTGAAAACATTACCTCTTCTTCGGGTTCTTCCTTTTGATTTGATCAAAAGGGCTCCTTAGGTTGGCTTTCTTATAACACTAAGGCCTCTATGTTGTAGTTAGGGAATTTTAGAGAGTATTTTGGCAGGGGGTTGGGCGAACCAAAAGGCTTTGAATGTGTGAATTAGTGAGAAGGGGGAGTGCCCTTTTATAAGAGGGGTGAGGGGCACCTTTGGAAAAGCTAGAAATATTAATTTATAATAAATTCATATTCGGTTTCTAATGGATCCAAATTTGATTATTTAAAGTTTATCGTGGGGATGGGTCGAAAAACACTCAAAAAATAGAATTTAGATAGGTTTGGGTTACCATATTAACCATATCTTTAACTATTAACTCTAAGTTAATTAGTTTCACTTTTACAATGTCTCTTTGTATTTTTATATTATATGGTTACTAAACTTACAATATACCTCCAAGAGACCCCCAAGTGGTCCATTAATTATACACCTATCATGATATAAGTCTCTTTGCCGAACCTTAGATTTTTAGGAATTTAATATCAATTAATAATATAATATTTTTTTTAAAAACTCTTTTATGTCAATTTTGACACTATTCAATAATTGATTTTTGTGAAACTCATAACAGAATGATTACTTCGAAAAAAGTTACTTAAGTCAATATTAACATGTCATATTAACCTATTAAATTAGTTTAATTCATAAAAGTCTGAAACTATATTTATTTGGGTATTTATAATATCAATTATTCTAATTTTTCATTAATTAGGTAATTACTGCATCATCATTGTGTCATAAATAAATTAAATTATTTAATGTATAAAAATTATAAATAAAATATAATTATGTAGGAAATCATTTTATCTTTCTAATGAAAATTTAAAATCTAATTTAGATTATGTATAACCCTATATTAAAAATGTTTTAGTAAATAAACTTTGATTTTTACTCTTTTAACTCTTCTTTGAATTAAATAATAATAAATGTCCTAATCTAATCCAAGTGGACCTAAATGATAATATTTTATTCCTAAGGTTGTTTTTGGTCGAGATACACTTGTCCAATAGAATTAAGACATGTGTTAGGGTAATATTAATATAATTTTTACCCTTAATTACCCTATTTACTTTTAACCGTGGTAAATAAAAGTAAAAAGTTACTATTCACCAAAAATTATTTTCATCTCATTGAACCACATTTTACTACTTGATATTAACCGTGTCTCTCAGATTTTCGAAATTCCAATCACAGAAGCGGTAAAATTAAGTTTTATGAAAAATTCAGTTTTTTAACTACCACTTAGTAGTTTCACTATTCATCAAAAATTGAAGTTTTTCAGAATAATGCCAAAATTTCATCCTAAGATATAATTGATATTCCAAATTGAAAAATGATGTCTATTTTAAAAAATTCAAACATATAAGTTGCATTAATTAATTTTATAATTAATTCCCGCTTTCACAACAAATAGCGTGTTTTTAAGAAACAATATATATCAAAAGATTGACAATTGTTGATGTCCAATTTCAAAGTGAAATTAATTCTAATGAACACCATTGGATAAAATGGTAAAAATATATTCTAATTATACTTTAAAACCACTCAATAGTATAATTTATCACTATAAATTATTTTTATTAAAAAAGTTGTTTTTAAGTATTTTTCACTATTCATAAAAATTGGAAGTTCTCAGAAAAACACCAAAAATTCAAATTAGGATAATTTCGATATTCCGTATCCAAAAATGAAGTCCATTTTAAAATATAAAATATATATAATTTCAAAAATTAGGTATTACTATTCATAACGGCTAGTTTGATTGGTTGTGGTGTGTGTTAGAACTCGAAGTTTCGTACAATACACGCTACTGTATTATTCAAAGGAAAGCGTACCGTGGAAGCTTGGGATGTTTCATTGTAAATTTTTGATGTCCCCATTCTAAAAAGTAAATTTATTTAGTCAAATTGAATATATAAAAGTTTAAAATATTGGATTTAAAAAGGGTTCACTATTAAAAGTTGGTAAAAGTGCAATACTAAAAATGAATTTGTTCTTACATTATGTCTAAGAAACTCATAATATGGATTCTAAAATTATAAGGATTATATAAAGTTTAAAATTTAGTTAATACTATTCATAACCTCTTTTGAACGGCTTGTTTGGTAAGTCATGGTGCGCTTGAACTCGGTGTTGCGTGTAGTGAAAATTATTGAATTATTTTGAAGAAATAACACACTATGATATCTTGGGGTGTTACATTCTCCCCTCCTTCAATAAATTACGTCCTATCAATTTGAAATTGTTCTTCGAAAATAAATGGTTGAATATAGAAAATATCTTTGTGGGAAAACCTACATCGGAAATTGGGTTGATAAAATTTAGTCTTAATAAGAGGAAAATAGAAATGAATGGGTCACCACCAAATTATGATCTCTATTCGGAGAACATTGGTGGAAATTAGAGACATATAATTGGAGGAAAAACGTAAATATTTATAGGGAGTGATTGAGGTCATCAATCACAAACAAGAGTAAAATTGAGGGCCTTAAATTCATCAATCTACGATGATCGGTTCAGCAAAGCATATGGTATTAGGATAACACATTTTTTTGTTTTGAGATCTTTTCACTAAAGTATAAGAATTAATTTCTTCATTGAATAAGATAATAAGAAAAATATATACTTGACAAGTAGAGTCTCAACCTTTAACTAAGCTCTACCACAAACTCATCATTCACTCTAAAAGATAATCGAACTTAAAAATAATATTCTATTTATCCTATTCGTATAAGGTTAAAAAAATGAATTTATAATTCATCTAGAAGAACCATTAAAAAAACTACATTATTCAAACCAGGACATCACGTGGGTCAGTGGTAGGTGATACACCCTTGTCACCCTTCGATTGTGGGTTCAAGTCTCGCGGCCTTACCGGACGCGACGGGTTGCCGGCCGACCTCCGGGTTGTCCTTTTATGGCAATCCAAAATAATCCAAACTAGAACTATCCAAAATACTTCAGTCCAAAATTTATAAGGAAGTTAAACACAATGAAGATCCTTTTTTTCCGCGTAATAACATGTGATCACCTTCATCGTGTATTCTTTTAAAACACTGCAACATCCTGAATTACCATAAAACCTTATTGATTACATTCATGATCCCTTATTCCTTATAGAATAATAGATATACTCCTTCAATCCAAAAATGTTTTAAACCCCAACAATGATGGAATATACAAATCATTAATTAGTTTCAAGGTAGTCAAGAATATCCAATATAATTTATCCAAATAAATCATGTATTATTCTAAAATCACTACCTCGGTATCAGAACCATATTATGGTTTATCTTTCTCTCAACCATATATTTTCCAAAAATTTAACCTGCTATTGAGTCATTTTTCTTTGTTCCACACAATCTCAAGTCCTTAATGAAATAGTATTGCAGTACAATCCTTATATACTCCATAATTATTATAACAAGTACATTGTTGATACAACACTCAAATGACATAATCAACATAAGAACTCTAATCATTCCTCTTCATCTGTGGTAGTATCATAACTTGATTATTATCCAATAACATCATTTGCATCATAGTCTGATGACTGAGACATAGGTTCGCGTAGTGTCCAAACTCCTTGAAAATGAAGCATTGTACATTTGAAACCATTTTCTTACCCTTGCAGTCACATACTTTGTGCCCTTTTCCTCCACACTTATAACAAACTCCCATTCCTTTCAGGCAAGTTCCAGGGTGTTTCTTTCCACAGTTATCACATATGGGAAAATTCTTCTTTTCCCTCTTCCCTTTATCCATCTTTCTCTCTTCCATCCTTTTCTTCTCTTGCTTCCCTTCAAATCCATATGACTCAGTAAACTCTTTACTTATCTTATCAACACATGATATTATTTCTTCATATGATGATAATATATGAGAGATTATTTCTCTTATAAATTCTGTCTTAAGACCATGAAATATATGATCCTTCTTTCTCTTTGTATCATGTTCATTACTGGAGTTCTCATTCCTTCTACTGGGTTCCATTTCTAAACAATGGCATACACTAGATTAGTTTATGAATAACAATACCTAATACCAAACTTGTAAAACACATAACATAAATTAAATAGTTTATGGATATAATCCATATTCATAAAAATGTCTCCTTTGAGGAAGTATATACTCATAAACCCTTCATAATGGTTTGTAAAGAAAATGAGAATTATCCTAAGCATATCCCCCGGGAGTGTCGTAACCAAGAGTACAGCAAGACCCGTTGTCGTGCACCAGTTCCCGTTCAATTCTAGCTCAAAGTGGTGTTTTTGGGTTTTACCCCTAGGTACATCTGTTCCAGAGCCGCCTCTACCTGCTCGTATCCAGACAGGGATGTATTGCTCGGAAAACTCACAAAATCTCTACAATTCCAAAATTCTAGGAAGTTTTTCTATACTAATCCTCAAAGTCTATCTTAAGGCTATGTGCTCTAATCAGAGTTTATCTAAATCTAGTTTCCAAGGTTATTACTAAACTTCCTTTGATACCAACTGTAACACCCCGATCCCAGTTACCCAGAGTCGGTGCATTATTGCATAACATTGGCATGATCACAAGAAAGATCAAGTATCGAAAGACCGATTAGTTTAGTAGCCTTGGAAACACTAGATATATTCATAAGTCTTACATTACATCATAAAAATGAAAACTATAACAACAACTTTTCTTCATAGTCCACACTCTTATCCCCTCAAACTATCCCTGCAGGTCATTCATAAATTACTTCTTAACATATTTGGAAAAATAAAACATAGAAAATGGGTGATCTCAAATGCCCAGTAAGGATAACAATATAGCGGAAACTTTCATAAATAAGAATAAACATTTAAGGCAGTGTATAACTAAAACAAAAGCCTTTTAAACATGAACTTCAACATAGTATGGCAAAAATAAAATGAAATAATGTCATTTACTTATTCACATGGATATTCTACTAATCGAATAATCACATGCAATATGAATAACCACTTTCATAATGATGGAATGCATAATTCCAGACTATCATAACCACATAGCCAAGGCCTCGTGCCAAGACTACAAATAAGATTTTTCCAAGGCCTTGTGCCAAGACAGTAGTTTGTCTCATGAGACCTACCGATGCATTGAGGAGCTATAACGGGCTCCACCTGTCACATATTAAGTCCAATTCATTCCCATATGAAAAGTTTTAAACATAACATAAACATTCGTATTAAAACTATCATAAAAAATGTAAATACTTCATCGATAAACCATGAATGGTATAAAAATAACACATCCACAGTCAAACATATCACAAAACCTTCAATACAATATAGAAGTTTTGTATCATAATAAATCAACTTCAAATAAGCATAAAATCCATCAAAGTATGTTGACATATATGAAATCAAAACTCTTTTTAGAGAAATATCTCTTTTTATTTTGAAATAATTTAAGAGTCACATATTTATAAAATAAAACATTTTCTTTGAAAATATTCTTATAAGCTTGTAAGGGAAGCTTCTAAGATTTTATAATGGCGGAAAATAGCAGCACCCGCCGTATAAGTTAAACAAACATTCTTACCTTAATTCTGTCGAAAAGGTTAAAAAGCACCTTGTTTGGAAAACGACGGAAAGATTCCTTTATAAAACTCTTATAAAAAGTCAAAAAAGGGTATAGATTACTTTAACCCATATTCTTTTAAATAGTAAAAGTGTTTTGAAATACATTTTTAAGAAACATGGATGTGGATGATAAAGAGATCCCAATAGATTATTATGTATAAACAACCTCGGATAATGAAGAGATTGCGGAATAAACCCTTACCTTGTACTTTTCCTTGGTTGAGGGTAGGTTAACCTCCTGTATAATGGTGAAATAATTTTTATTAAATTATACAAGAATCATATACATTAATATGATATCATATATGATCTTTTAACATTTCTTTGTTAATAATATCTTAGTATTATCGTTGTTTCGGGTGTTAACTTACTCGTTTTATTTTATATGTTTTGTTACCTAAGCCATGTTTTTCATGGATAGGTTGTATATTATTCATATCCAGAATGATATCAAGTCCTTAAAAATTATTTTTAAATCATCAAATGATAATTATACTTGAATGGATACGATGGATAATGAATCTCATCGCGTTTGTGGAGACGGTAGTCCGTACGTACGCACGAGCGACAATATCATTCTTTTGATATTAAAATAATATATAATTGGACGGTATATAATATATACAGAATAATTATCATGTTATATTTATTATTTACATGAATTATAAATCATTATTATACCCATCCAAATAATATTATATTGAACAACAATTACACCACGACGTGGAGACGGTAAGCTGTACGTACGCACGTATGGTGACATGTCATTAAAAGGATGGATAGAATAATGAATATGGTTGTACCATATTTATAATAATATTACATTATATATGAGATATTTGATTCATTATTTTAGAATGGTAAAAACAAAGAAAGAAGAAACTGAAGAAGAAACGAATTTGAAAAAGGGTGGTGAAAACATTACCTCTTCTTCGGGTTCTTCCTTTTGATTTGATCAAAAGGGCTCCTTAGGTTGGCTTTCTGATCACACTAAGGCCTCTAGGTTGTAGTGAGGGAAGTTGATAGAGTATTTGGGCAGGTTTTGACCGAACAAAAAGGATTTGAATGTGTGAATTAGTGATAAGGGGGAGTGCCCTTTTATAAGAGGGGTGAGGGGCACCTTTGGAAAAGCTAGAAATATTAATTTATAATAAATTAATATTCGGTTTCTAATGGATCCAAAGTTGATTATTTAAAGGTTAAGGTGGGGATGGGTCGAAAACCACTCAACCAATAGAATTTAGATAGGTTTGGGTTACTATATTAACCTTATCTTTAAGTATTAACTCTAAGTTAATTAGTTTCACTTTTACAATGTCTCTTTGTATTTTTATATTATATGGTTACTAAACTTACTATATACCTCCAAGAGACCCCCAAGTGGTCCATTAATGATAAAAATATCATGATATAAGTCTCTTGGCCGAACCTTAGATTTTTAGGAATTTAATATCAATTAATAATATAATATTATTTTTAAAAACTCTTTTATGTCAATTTTGACACTATTCAATAATTGATTTTTTTGAAACTCATAACATAATGATTACTTCGAAAAAAGTTATTCAAGTCAATCCTAACATGTCATATTAACCTATGAAATTAGTGTAATTCATAAAAAGTCTGAAATTATATTTATTTGGGTATTTATAATATCAATTATTCTAATTTTTCATTAATTAGGTAATTACTGCATCATCATTGTGTCATAAATAAATTAAATTATTTAATGTCTAAAAATTATAAATAAAATATCATTATGTATGAAATAATTTTATCTTTGTAATGAATATTTACAATCTAATTTATATTATGTATAACTTTATATTAAAAATGTTTTAGTAAATAAACTTTGATTTTTACTCTTTTAACTATTCTTTGAATTAAATAATAATAAATGTCCTAATCTAATCCAAGTGGACCTAAATGATAATATTTTATTCCTAAGGTTGTTTTTGGTCGAGATACACTTGTCCAATATAATTATGACATGTGTTAGGGTAATATTAATATCATTTTTACCCTTAATTACCCTATTTACTTTTAACCGTGGTAAATAAAAGTAAAAAGTTACTATTCACCAAAAATTATTTTCATCTCGTTGAACCACATTTTACTACTTGATATTAACCGTGTCTCTCAGATTTTCAAAATTCCAATCACAGAAGCGGTAAAATTAAGTTTTATGAAAAATTTAGTTTTTAACTACCACTTAGTAGTTTCACTATTCATCAAAAATTGAAGTTTTTCAAAACAATGTCAAAATTTCACCCTAAGCTATAATTGATATTTCAAATTAAAAAATGATGCCTATTTTACAAAATTCCAAACATATAAGTTGCATTAATTAATTTTATAATTAATTCCCGCTGTTACAACAAATAGCGTGTTTTTAAGAAACAATATATATCAAAAGATTGACAATTGTTTATGTCCAATTTCAAAGTGAAATTAATTTTAATGAAAACCATTGGATAAAATGGTAAAAATATATTCTAATTATACTTTAAAACTACTCAATAGTATAATTTATCCCTATAAATTATTTTGATTAAAAAAGTTGTTTTTAATTATTTTTCACTATTCATAAAAATTGGAAGTTCTCAGAAAAATACCAAAAATTCAAATTAGGATAATTTCGATATTCTGTATCCAAAAATGAAGTCCATTTTGAAATATAAAATATATATAATTTCAAAAATTTTGTATTACTATTCATAACGGCTAGTTTGATTGGTTGTGGTGTGTGTTAGAACTCGAAGTTGCGTACAACACACGCTACTGTATTATTCAAAGGAAAGCGTACCGTGGAAGCTTGGGATGTTTCATTGTAAATTTTGGATGTCCCCATTCTAAAAAGTAAATTTATTTAGTCAAATTGAATATATAAAAGTTTAAAATATTGGATTTAAAAAGGGATCACTATTAAAAGTTGGTAAAAGTACAATACTAAAAATGAATTTGTTCTTACATTATGTCTAAGAAACTCATAATATGGATTCTGAAATTATAAGGATTATATAAAGTTTTAAATTTAGTTAATACTATTCATAACCTCTTTTGAACGGCTTGTTTGGTAAGTCATGGTGCACTTGAACTCAGTGTTGCGTGTAGTGCAAGTTATTGAATTATTTTGAAGAAATAACACACTATGAAATCTTGGGGTGTTACATGACACCTCAACCAAAAAATGAGAACAAGATATCCTATAGAGAGAATCTTCTACCATGTTTACCTTCCCAGGAGTATAGACAATCTTGAACTTGTAGTCCTAGAGGAACTCCAGCCATCACCTCTACCTCAAGTTAAGATCCTTTTGTGAGAATATGTACTTGAGACTCTTGTGATCAGAGTAAATGATAAACTACTCACCCATTAGGTAGTGTAACCACATCTTCAAAGTGAAGACTACTGCTGCTAGCTCAAGATCATGGGTCGCATAGTTCTGCTCATGTGGTATCAACTGGCATGAACCATATGCAATAACTACCTATATCAACATTAGAACAAAACCAATTCCGATCCGTATTGCATCGCAGAACACTATGTACTTGACACTCTCCTCTGGAAATATCAAGATAAGAGCACACATCAACCTTTTTCTTAGCTCTTGAAATCACCGCTGACACCTTTCCATCCACATAAAAGGTTTTCTCTTCTGATTAAAAGCTATAAAGGGTGATTACAATCTAGATAAATTGGGTAAAAACCTCCAATAGCACCCTAACAACCCAAGGAAACTCCACAACTCCATAACACTCTTGGGTGGATCCCATGTAAGTACTACCTCAACATTTTCCGGTTCTACTACTACTCTATCTTCTAAGATGATGTGTCCTAGAAAATGGACCTCTCAAATCCAAAACTAAAACTTATAGAGCTTCATTTAAAAAATTTTCTCTCGAATTGTATCTAGGACTATCCTAAAGTGTCTCATGTGTTCCTCCTTAGACTCCTAATACAATAGGATGTCATCGATAAAGACCACTATGAACCGGTCTAAGAAATACTGAAAGATCGGGTTCATGAGTCCCATGAACATTGCTAGGGAGTTTTTTACACCAAACGACATCACCAAGTAATCATAGTGACTATAAAAACATTTGAAGGACATTTTAGGTATATCCTCATCCTGTACTCATAACTGGTGATAGCCTGATCTGAGGTCAATCTTAGAGAACCATCGCACCCCTCTTAACTGATCAAATAGGTCATTAATCATCGGTAGTGGATAATTATTCTTCACTGTCACCTGATTTAGACACCAATAATCCACACATAACCTCAAGCTCCCATCTTACTTATTCTTGAAAAACATTGGGTATACCTAGGGGGAAACACTGAGTCTTACAAAGAAATTCTCTTATAAGTCCTCCAACTTCACCCTCAGCTCTCAAAGCTCTATGGGAGCCATCTGATATGCCAGTGAAGATATTATTTTCATACCAAGATGAAAGTCAATGTAGAATTATAGCTTTTGGAGGGTATTTAAACTTGGTACATCATCAGGAAATACGTCCTCATACTATGCCTCCACCATAAAAAACTGATAGCTCAAAGCACCCAATACTCCAAGAGTCATGCTAGCCAACTGATGAGTAATCAAATGCACTCTCCTATGTCCGAGCTCATCCTACTCCACCAAGGTTTCTTTTTAACCCAAAAATGAAAACCTCATTCTGTCACTATGGAAACACCAAATCCTCCTCCTAAAATAGTCAATCTAGGTATGAAATATAGATAACCATTCCATAGATAATATGAAATTGTAAGGCATCATTACTAAAACAAAGATATCCCATACCAAAGTCTCACCTACAAACGTCAAATCGTACTTTCAGTACAAGTGTACAATTGTTGAATCACCATCTCTCAGAGCCTCCAACCACAAGGTTTGATCCAATGGATCAACCATAATCTCTAAGTATCAAACTAGATAAGTAGAAAGGAAGGATGACTAACACCTATGTATATCAGTACTATAGCTAAAGTAGAAAAGAAAGAGATCATACCACATATCATCCATGGATCCTTGGGTTCATATAACTCCATATCTTGCAGCTAGTCTCATCCCTATCAACTAGCTTCCTAAGCCTGGAGTGGACCACCTGGGGGTGGTGGTGGTAATAGGTCGAACCTCAGACTACCTCCAACTTCCTTGCTGGACCCTTTTCTATGTCCTTCACCATATATACCACCATAATCCGGCCTCTATCTCTACCTCAATGGTCCGTTGACCATATCATGATTAAGTATATGACGATCCATACAATCATGATCTATATTTCCCTAACCATCATAGGAGAAACACCGCCTATCTCTCGACTGATTTGAGCCACCCTGAGATCCCTGTACTACTAGCCCTGAGTCCTAGGATCTTCTCCTAAAGCGTCTAACATGCTTGGATCCTTGTGACTTCCATCGACTGCCTGCTATTGAGGTCTCAACTACCGAGTGACCATTATTAACTCCCAATATTAGTGTCCACTATTATAGAAATATCTCTACCAACAAGGGTCACTCAATAACCCCATTATAGGTGGGAATGCAAAGGGATACCATTAAAGCCCTGATGTATCGATGTAATCCCTACTCAAAAGTATGAGCTCTGAAAAAATGATCCCGCACAATATCCAAGGAGTAATGAAATAGATTAGTAAAACTCACTGCGTACTTTACCATAGTCATACTTACCTACTACAGATGAAGAAGATCCTATATGTTTAGCAATCACAATGTGGCCAAATAGAACTACTCCTGAAGAGATTCTCAAAATCTGTCAATAAGAGAGATTTCTCTTCGTGTGATCGAGTCACCAAGATCCACCATTTCCTAGAAGATACATGAAGGATAATTGCTTCAAGGACCACCGTCTAATCCAAAGACATCTTTACAAGGTGGAAAATGTGAGTGACTACCTCTATCCAAGCCACCTATGGGCCTAACTCACCTAGAAACATGGGGGTTCATTGCCTCTAAAACTCATAAAACACACTCAACCTGTATGCCTCCTTAGCCGGTACTGCCATCTATAGTTTTTTATCAACCGATGGTGGTATAGTTGGTAAACCACCTAGAGGTAATATCTCTGGTACAATCCCCTTCACTAATGTCTCGTCACTAGGAATATCATCCTCATGATCACATAGTGGAATCTAGGATGACTATCTATGTAGAGGCATCCTAAAATAAAAAATATGTACCATGTTCAAAAGAGTATATCTGAGGAGATGACTCAAGAAGGAAATGGATAAAACAACAATTACTATATGATGCATGTACCGAAAATTTCCCCTACAACGAATGTTTACATATACAGAGTCAAAAGACAGGTGATCAGAGCCCTGGTGTATGGATACATCATCTGCCGCACCAACACTAGAATCCCTGGCCTGAAAGCCGAACTCGAAACACTAAAAACTGTTTCCCTAAACCAATATCACTGACTTCAGTCCTAAGGTAGAACCGACCACCTATAATACCACTCTTTCATAACCCAACCCACCGAGTTTTGACCCGTGACTGCCCCAAGACCACCTCCAATAGACTAGGGGATGACGACCAACACCGAGTAGTCATATTCCAAAAATGGGAAGAATTATCCTAAATTACATGTATGAACACACACATCTCATATCCCAAACAATTCTAAAATGTAAAAAAATGAAACAATACATGCATACATATAAGATCCCCCAATAGTGTACGATAGTAAAGTATTGAAAATGGAAAAAGAGGACAAATACAAGCCCAACCAAAAATTCTAAAGTGTCTAACCTACTCCAAGGGAAAGGGCCAAGTCAAATGAAATCTCTTGATAAAACAATTCAGTTTGAAAATATCCAGCTATGCTGCACCCGCTTCCTATCCTCCCAGGACACCATAAAAAAGGCCTTCATCTGTATAAGACATGACATGCACGGGAAAATCCCATGCAGGGGTGAGTATAACAATACCCAGTTGGACACCCCAAAAACACTAAACACAAAGTACCAAGTATATTCAGCTCAATACAAGATATAACAATCAATGTATAACAAAAACACCTAGACATACTCAAAAAGAAACCATGCCACCATAAGATCATAATAAACTACCAACCACATGATTCTGATTGGATCAATGCTCATTCTAGGAGAATCCACTCCTCGATTCATGATACCATTGGAGACACTAAATGAAGAGGTATAGATCATTAAGACCCACCAAATGAAATCTAAATAGTCTAATAAGACCCTGATACACATATAGGAGGTCACACTTAGGATCACTGGGGGAAACCAATAACCGAATCTTGATCAAAACCCTACCGATATGGGCTGTTGGATGGATGATCAACACCCTATTCAGGGAGGTCATGTTGATTCCTTAAACACCACCTAGGGAACAAAGGTGATAGAGGATCAGACTCCAACCTCATGGAAGGACACTAAAACTCTATATGAGACTCAACCTCTAGAGAGGATCATGATCCTATGATGTGGATGTAATGCAACACTATACCCTTGAGGGAAAGGTCTAAGGGAACACACTCAACCTACACCGGTCCAATCTAAGGAAACAAAGAGTCATAAACACTCCTAAAGGGGGTATATGGCGTGTCCTAGGGGGTACACCATGTGTCCAACTATCCCCATGCCTTCCCATGTGTAATAGACTCACATGACATGTAAGAATCCATATACACGGTGTGTAGAATAAGTACACGACATGTAGATACACACGATATCCTATCTGTGTCTCCTAGACATGTCTGTGTCCAGGTATACAACATGCCACCTAGTCATGTACTTTCTACCATGTCTATGTACTTCCTTAAGTACGCACTGAGACTCACGGAAGGGGTCACATGCAGTGTGATACCTATCTTTATCCATAAACCACAGGTACCACTGAACAGGCCCCACACGGTGTGTAATCCCAAGTTACATGCCATGTTGCTTGGGATTTTAAAGATCCCAAGGTTTATCCTCCATCATTCCTCAAATACCACTTCTACCTTGATTTCCATTGGAAATCATTCCATAGATATTGGATCTAGGTTGATCAAGCCCTTCCACTTCTTGATCGCCAAAATTTTTTCCATTGAAACTGACCGAAAAACACCATTATTTTCTGAATCGCCATCTGCATCAATGTCTGTTACTCAGAAAAAAAATACAAACCCTATACCCGGACTCATTCTACCTAGATCTATCCACAAACATTATTATTCCTTGATTAGCAACTTCCATCATGTTCCATACCCATGGTTTTGATCTTTTTCATTGAATAATGGTCGCACAATGATTGGAAACTGAGTATTTTTCAAACCATTGGACAAAAGGAATACCAACTATGATCGAATGAAGAAATTGGGAAGAAATAAATAAACCATAAAAGTGTTGAAATAAACTTTTCTATTGTTCATTTGGCCTCGATTTTTTGTTGTAGGAAGGGACGAACGAAGAAGAAATAATCAAAACAAAAAAAAAACAATTTCATCAAATTAAATATACTAATGATGCACGTATCAATTCCATTCAGGGAATTGATCCATGTTCACCTGGGATTAAATAACAAGATAAAAATAAAGAAAAAATCCTACCTGGTTTTTGGATAAATCTTTGATGAAAAGAGTTTGTGTTGTTATCATTGTCGAGATCCTCTAACTCCATTGGCACAAGGATCCACGATCTTGTCCTGATCCATCGTTGTTCACCAAGAAAGCTCTCCTCCAATGGCTACTAGGTCTCCAAGGTTTAGCGTACAACCTTAAGACAATTTCAATAGTTTTATACTTAAAAGGATATGTCAAACGCTATATCAAAAATAAAAAATAAATAAATAATATAATTTATTTCATTTAATTATGCCCGTGATGATTTTTTCACAAATGTACCACCCTGACAAAGATTAAGTCATGCCTAGGGTAAAACCCACATTCTGAACTCAATAGTGGCCTCATATTTCTAATCTGGACCCACGTTTGGTAGTTATTACAATTTTTCAGAAAAACTACGTGCAAGTGAAATTTAATATATTTAATATATTTCAAACATTTATTTTGGGCACACCGGGCCTCATAATCACACACCTTATTAGTGCCATGTCTAAAAAATAATCCATATAATATCCAAAAATAATTCATAAAAAATCTGAGAAATTATAGAAAAAGAGTTGAGAAACTTCTATCTTGTGTTATCTATAGATGGAATAAATCCTTTTGGTGTATAAAGTAGTACTCATAGTACATGGTCAATCATGTTGGTAAATTATAACTTACTACTATGGTTATACATAAAGCACAAATACATTATTGTATTTCTTATATATAGACTAAAACAACCTTGTAATGATATTTATGTCTATTTGGATCCATTTATTTAAGATATGAAATTGATGTGGGATAAAGGTGTTACAATGTATGATTATCATAGAAGTGAAGAATTCACATTGGGGGACATGTTTGGGATGATAAATTACTTTCATACTTACAGAATGTTTTTATGCTATAACATTAAAGGAATGTTGGGGTGTCCCATTTATGAAGAATACATACACTGAGTTCGGTTGAAACATTTATCAAAGACTATGTTTTTAGGACATCTAATATTTTTACCTCGATGACATAAATTCTGATCCTAGACGACATCATTTTATAGAAATACCGAACAAGTTAAAACACCATCTCCACTAATGGGTGATCCACTATTCGATAAAATAAAATATATTGACACCATTTTTAGTATACCATTTTCAAAAAACCTTACAAAATTAGGTTGGAAAAAGAGATTAATTTTCTTTGAATTACAATATTAGAATTTTTTATACTTCATACATTTTCTTGATGTCATTCATGTAGAAAAAATGTATTTGATAGTGTTATTGCCACATTACTAAATGTTCCTGAAAAAAAATATTGAATCATGGATAGGTTGAACATGATTGACATGGGGATAATGGAAGATTTGGAACTAGTGTAGGGTAAAGGGTGGAAGTTTCTTCCTCTAACAGCTTACACTCTATCCAGATAGAAAAAAATTGCAATTTTACATTTTACTTAATGGTGTATTAGTTAAAAAGGGGTATTCATCACATACATGACTTATTTTAAAGTTAAATTTAATTTAATTTACATTTATCCTTTGTTTTTTGGGTTTCTCAAGCTTTTATGGTGGAATGGGTGAGTTTTCGTGAATTGGGCCAAACCGTGAGCCCAATTCGAGTTTTAAAAATAAATTTCGTTTCTTTTATAACTTTTCATTTTTTAATATTTTTTACCCATTACAATTCCTAAATGGTGTAACCTGACATATTAACACCACCATTGTAGTTTGGAGCCTTTATAAATCCATAACCAAGGTGTATATGGGTATTTATTTAAGGGATTGGGCCTGCCCAGAAGCCCAATTCCAGTTTTAAAAATAAAATTTGATTAATTAATAACTTATTAATTTTTAAGGATTTTACGGTGATTCAAAGCCTCAAACTCTCCCCTTGAATCCAGTCGCACTCCCAAGCTCTCTCTCCCCTATTTCAAGCTCTTCTGCATCACGATTGAGGTATGAACTTCTTAGGGTTTCTAAAATCGGGCAGATTTGAAGAGGTAAATTCATTCCTTCATATCTCCTTCAATATTTACTCTTTTTCCCCCATTTAAGTCCCCACATGACCTCATACTCATAATTAGAGACTAACTATTAGGTTTTACTGCTTTGAGTTTCAACATTTGTTTAATTCAGGGTAATTGCTTCAAGATTTTTCAAGGTGAGTGTTCCTCCCTTCCACTTCTTCCATTTCCTTAGGGTTTCATCCCTCTTTCTTGATGTTACAAAGTGTCCAGAACCTAGGGTTCATACCTAGGGTTTAACCATGGGTCTTTTGGTGAAAATTTGTGGTCTAGGGATGGATTTATCATCCTTGTGGTGCCGGGGTGGTGCGGTTGATGTTTCGCAGCATGTTTTGAGGGATTTGACAATTTCGGTAGGTGATTCCATGGGTAACCATTTAATGATGAGTTAGTTTTCTTGATTAAATAATTTTTCATGTTACTTATATGCTTTGAATTATGAGAAAACCATTTCTGGTAGAAATAGTAAAGCATTTGGTATTAAAGTAACATTTTTGCTTGAAGTGTGTATTTTTCAAATGTATTTCATGTGTTATCTCTTGTGGTAGTTTTGGAAAATGTGGAAGTGATTTATTAGTTGTTGAAAGGGACTTCCAATTTTGGTTGGGTAATGATATAGTGCCATGTGGGCCTAAAAAGGGGCTGCCTTTGAATGGTTTTATGTGTATAACCTTGTTATACTCCTTGAAAGTGTTTTATGGATTTGTGTGTTCTCATGGGTATCTTTTGTGATATTGTTAAAGGTGATTATATAACATTTGAAAGTGGATTATTACATGTTGATTGGGCTGACAATTCTGTTTTTAGGGTCTTGGTGTGCTTTTGGCTTAAAAAGAGGTTTTTGAAATGGGTTTTATGTGCAAAGTTTGGGTATACTCCTTATAATTGTTTTATGAAAGTTTTGAATGGTTTATTGAGTTGTGTAATAGGTGAAACTATATCAGCAAACTATTTTGGTAGGATTATATTTTTAAAAGGTCCATTTCATTTGTGAAAAGGCTGTTATGTGATATGTATCATCTTGGAAATATTTTATTAAATTGTTTGAAGGAGATATTGAGGTGTGAAAGTGATGTGAAAGTGATGTGGAGTGTTTTTTGTGAGTGTGATGTGAAAAATTGAATTTTTGATTATGAAATAAGTGTTATTTTCCATGTGTGGGGGCTGTTATATGAGTTGAAATACCTTATAATTATTTTATAAAATTGTTTAATGGTTTTGTTGAAGTGTTGAAGAAATGTGAAATGTGTTGTGGGCTATTTTGGTGTGAGTCGGATTTCAAAATCATTTTGAATGAAAAATGGATTTTTGTGACTTGTGTGGTATACATATGGGATATTTGGTGAATTTGTGATGTGGAAATGATATTTTCATGTTTAATGTATATTTCTTGACTTGTTGAACTTGTTTGAGCACAAGGGGAAAACCTGGGTATCTAGGTGGGTGGATGTGTACTAGTATGCTAGTGAATCCGTGGGGTTTGGCCTCAATTTCACTTACAAGATTGACACTTACAACTCTAAATAAACTATGATGATGATGATTGGGGACCACTAGGTTATGGGTATGTTCCCTACTAGTGGCTCGTGCACGAGAATGGATATTTGTGATGGTTACTCTCACCGAGATACGAGGTACCTGGGACCCACATCTAGCTAGTGCCTAGGGGTTATTTCCTATTGCTTGTGATCATTAGTTACTTTATACTTACCGTCGGCATACAGTACATTTGGCTGGAAAATTCAGTAGCTTTGGTGTTTATTTTAAAAGTGTTAACCCGTTAAAATAGCCCACTTGAAAACTGTTTTTATTCAAAGTCGCATCTTTTAGAAATTGTAACTAGCTTTTCATGTTTTTGAAAACTTGCATACTTTTCGTCTTTAAATGTTTATCACATGGAATATCTTAGTGATGGTATCCTACTGGACATTGGATCACACCATACTTACACCCTTGGGTGTAAGTAGACTTGGTTATTTTTGTTTTCGCAGGTTGGGTACAGTTTTTAATACCATTGGTTCGGGTTTCTAGTAGGTCCTTTGTGGTGAAGTCTTGTGGGGATGGATTGAGGGAGGTGCCTCTTTACATGTGGAGGTTCTTGGGATATCTTTTCTTGGTTTTGTACCTTTTTAATGGTCTTCATACATTGTTTAAATTTGTGAAATTCAGTTCTGAATTTTAGTAAAAGATGTTTTTGTTTGAAAAATCCTGTTTTGTTTTCTTGGTTTCGTTTGTTGTTTTATGTTTACCAATTCAGGTAAATTGTTCCCAAACTTAATTTTATGCTACCTGGGCACTTTTTCCAGCCCGTGGGGATTGGGAACGCCCTTCGGGTCTTGCCATGGATCGGGTCGGGTGCCGATTTTGAAGGTGACCAGATTCAGTTCGTGAAAAAATGGTATCAGAGGAGGTTCAGGTTAACTCTTTGGGTCATGTTATTTGGGGAAGAGTCAGGATAGTCTGGAGTTAGGATTGTTGGGACATGGAATTCCAGTTATGGGTAGTGTGCCTGATCACCACACCTCATAATAGGATTCAAGTTTCCAAGAGAAGTCGGGATTTATCTAAGTCCTTTGGTTTTCTTGGTTCGATGATGATTAGGGGAAATGAAAAGAGAGTTGGGTTAATGGTCCTAGTGAGCTCGCATGGCCTAAAAAGCCATGTAGAGCCAAGGATATTCCCTAGAACACTCTCTGTGACAGTGAAGTGATTGGAATATGGCCGCCAACCATATTTCCAAGTTACCCACTGAAACTAGTTTCCTCTTGCATTGTTTTGTGCTTAGGTTTTGAAATCTTAGAACTTTGGTTTTAAGAAGTGTAAAGTTTTTGTGAAATGATTTTAAAATAAAGAGGGAATGGTTTGATTTATGAAATGGTGGAAGTGAATTTTTAGAATTTTTTTGAAATGGAAAATGGTGTGCTTACACCTCTTTTTAAATAAGGAACTATATTGAAGTTGGTTTTGAAAAGTGTTTCCAATAGAGTTTTCTAAACAATCAAAGGGTGTTTTAATGGGATGAGATGTTTTGAAATTGATGTGAATATCTTGAAAGTGAGTTATTTTCTAAATGGTTGTGTCTTTCTGAAAATTTTTGTAAGATGTGAGTTGGGATTTTGATCTTGTGGTTAGAAGTTTTGAGAAAAAGGATGTGTTGGTTGACTTTTTTGGTTTTGAAATGTGGAAAGAATGTTTTGTTTTAACCTTTTGTATTTCCATGGGCAACCACATGCATGGGGTTATATGGGATGATGGATGATTGATGTCACGACTAGATGAGTGTCAGGATGGATATGAGGAGGGTGCCCAGTGTGGCATAGAAACATGCATGTGTAAGGCCCATGGGGTACCATTGGTGGATACGCTAACCGCTGAACCGTTTGTTTTCAAGAAATGTTTTTAAAGAAAAACATGACGTCTTGATGAATTTTTTTTTGATGGCTTATATTATGTGTTTTTGAAAAAGTTGATGTTGTGGGATGATTTGAGTCCAAGAACCCCTCCTATTTGAACTGTGTTTTGGGTTTGGGTTTGGTCAATAAGTTGTGTTGTAGGGACGGTTAGTGGTATCTTTTGGAAAATGTTTTGAGACGCATTTATGGTGGTTCCCTTCATGTGTTTGGATATGGTTTGTGGTATATCTTGACCAATGGACCATCTTGGTTGGGTCCTTGGGTTCAATCATTGGAAAAGGTACACCCCATTAAAGGTTAGTGTACAACTGAAGTGCAACCCGGATTGTTTCTCCGTTTGAAGACCCTCCAGTTGATCAATATAAGGAAACTTTTTCTTGAGATTTTTATATTGATTCTACACCCTTTACTTTCTTGGTTTTGTGTATCCTCTTGTAGTGGGAGAGTGATCATGTAAGGTTGAAAGAGACCTTAGCCTCTTAAGTCTCCTTATTTGTCGAAGCTAGAAGTGGTCTAGGGTTGTTAGTGGGGATGAGTGTCTCGATGTCGTCTAAGAGGGCCTTTGGGTTCTTCACAGTTTCTTTGAAGCATGAGTTTATGTTAAACCACCAGTGTGGGAAATATGGTCACGATAGGATATTGTGGCCACTATCTAGAATTGTGTGTTGTTTGGGGATGTTGTATAAGTCCCCTCTCCATGAATTGTTTATATCAGTCGCAATGGTCATGTTCGGTGATGCCTTATGATGTCATGTGATCAATTGACCGTAAAGGTGAAAGTTGGGAAATCATATGAGAGTCTTTGTTATGTTGGGAGAATGTATCCCTTGGGAAAAAATATATTCCATTTTAGAGGAAGGTGAGTATAGGTGTTCTTTACTTCTATTGTTTCTCACCCGAACAAACAAGGTGTTATGTGTGTGCATCTTATAATCCCCTGTTTTAGTGAAATATCGGGTTAGGGTAAAGTGAGTTTGGAATTTGTTATGTCTTGGAAAACTTATCAGGGATTGCATTGTAGTTTTTGGTTGCACCGAAAGAGGAATTATCATTCAGGGGGGTTTTCCAAAGCCTAACTGCGAGGTCGAAGATGCTTCAATCATTTGAGCTCCAGCCATAGGTCTCAGAGAGAAGCTGACTCGTAGTCAGGGAAAATCCCATGGTCGTTTAAACCCTTGTACAATTTACTATCCTCAGTATGAAATATAGGAAGAGTTTAAACCTATGGTCTCATTATCTTTCTTCTGTTGTTAATTTTCATTGGAAATAGGTAAAGGGCCTTGTACCCATGTCATCGCACAATGTTATTCCATCCCCCTTTGGTTTCTATTGAGTCTTTGGAGAAAGGTTTGAAGTTTGGATAGACTGGTTGGGCACACGATTTGAACTTGGTTAGTAGTGACCATGCACTAGAAAACCTTGTAGATAGAAGTATCCCCACTATTAGTGCATGGTTTCCCAAACCGTGCAGACTAACCATGTGGTCATCCCAAGTCTTTAAATTCTGGGGGCTTTCTATATCGGCCCATGCTGGTCGGTTAAGATGGTTGGTTCTTATGGTGGGGAGACACACTATGAGTCTTATATAAGTTATTTTGTAAATTTCTGATGGAAGTATACCCTTTGTACTGGGGAGTCTATTCAGGCCTCCCCCTGTTAGTGTCCTGATTGTTTCTCGGGAAAAAATATATATAAGTTGTCTCTTATGGTGGGGAGGTTATTTTTGTTCCCCCATACCAGTAACTCAGACTTATCCATGGTCGTGGATTGGTGGTAGGTAGTCTCATTCAGATCTATCAAGCTACCTACATCTTCCTTTAGTAAACTTTGGGATTGGGGAGTACCCAATGGTCTAGCTAAAGTAAGGTAAGTGTAACCTTCTTCGATGTTGTTGTTCATTTGGGTGAATTGCTTGAGTCTTGTTTGGATAGTGTTTAATGAGTTTTATTTTGGGATCAATTATGAATGTGATTGATCATTTCAGGAAAGTGGTGTAAGCTTTGTTTGTGAGAGTAATCCTTCATTAATTGATCACTGGAGGTGTTTTGGCCTTTGGGGGTGAAACCTGACAAGGGAGTACCTCTTGTTTTCTCAGTTGGGTTTGGTTGTTGCTTTGGCCTTGATGTGACTTTCCGGGGCAGAACATTTTCATGGTGGGGATAATTTTCACATACATGAATTATTTTAAAGTTAAATTTAATTTAATTTCCATTTATCCTTTGTTTTTTGGGTTTCTCAAGCTTTTATGGTGGAATGGGTGAGTTTTAGTGAATTGGGCCAAACCGTGAGCCCAATTTGAGATTTAAAAATAAATTTTGTTTCTTTTATAACTTTTTCATTTTTTAATATTTTTCACCCATTCAAATTCCTAAATGGTGTAACTTGACATATTAACACCACCATTGTAGTTTGGATCCTTTATAAATCCATAACCAAGGTGTATATGAGTTTTTATTTAAGGGATTGGGCCTGCCCGGAATCCCAATTCCAGTTTTAAAAATAAAATTTTATTAATTAATAACTTATTCATTTTTAAGTATTTTTCAGTGATTCAAAGCCTCAAATGCGTCCCTTGAACCTAGTCGCACGCCCAAGCTCTATATCCCCTATTTGGAGCTATTATTCATCACTATTGAGGTATGAACGTATTAGGGTTTCTAAAATCGGGCAGATTTGAAGAGGTAAATTAATTCCTTCATATCTCCTTCAATATTTACTCTATTTCCCCCATTTCAGTCCCCACATGACCTCCTCCTCATCAGTCAAGCCTAAATATTAGGTTTTACTGCTTTGAGTTTGAAAATTTGTTTAATTCAGGGTAATTGCTTCAATATTTTTCAAGGTGAGTGTTCCTCCCTTCCACTTCTTCCATTTCCTTAGGGTTTCATCCCTCTTTCTTGATGTTACAAATTGTCAAGAACCTAGGGTTTAACCATGGGTCTTTTTGGTGAAAATTTGTGGTCTAGGGCTGGATTTATCATCCTTGTGGTGCTGGGGTGGTGCGGTTGATGTTTCACAGCATGTTTTGAGGGATTCGACAATTTCGGTAGGTGATTCCATGGGTAACCATTTAATGATGAGTTAGTTTGCTTGATTAAATAATTTTTCATGTTACTTATATGCTGTGCATTATGAGAAAACCATTTCTGGTAGCAATAATAAATCATTTGGTATTAAAGTTACATTTTTTCTTGAAGTGTGTATTTTTCAAATGTATTTCATGTGTTATCTCTTGCGGTAGTTTTGTAAAATGTGGAAGTGATTTATTAGTTGTTGAAAGGGGCTGCCGATTTTGGTTGGGTAATGATATAGTGCCATGTGGGCCTAAAAAGGGGTTGTCTTTGAATGGTTTTATGTGTATAACCTTGTTATACTCCTTGAAAGTGTTTTATGGATTTGTGTGTTCTCATGGGTATCTTTTGTGATATTGTTCAAGGTGATTATATAACATTTGAAAGTGGATTATTACATGTTTATTGGGCTGCCAATTCTATTTTTATGGTCTTGGTGTGCTTTTGTCTTAAAAAGAGGTTTTTGAAATGGGTTTTATGTGCAAAGTTTGGGTATAATCCTTATAATTATTTTATGAAAGTTTTGAATGGTTTATTGAGTTGTGTAATAGGTGAAACTATATCAGCAAACTGTTTTGGTAGGAGTATATTTTTAAAAGGTACATTTCATTTGTGAAAAGTCTGTTATGTGATATGTATCATCTTGGAAATATTTTATTAAATTGTTTGAAGGAGATATTGAGGTGTGAAAGTGATGTGAAAGTGATGTGGAGTGTTTTGTGTGAGTGTGATGTGAAAAATTGAATTTTTGATTATGAAAGAAGTGTTATTTTCCATGTGTGTGGGCTGTTATATGAGTTGAAATACCTTATAATTGTTTTATAAAATTGTTTAATGGTTTTGTTGAAGTGTTGAAGAAATGTGAAATGTGTTGTGGGCTATTTTGGTGTGAGTCGGATTTCAAAATCATTTTGAATGAAAAATGGATTTTTGTGAATTGTCTGGTATAAATATGGGATGTTTGGTGAATTTGTGATGTGGAAATGATATTTTAATGTTAAATGTATATTTATTGACTTGTTGAACTTGTTTGAGCACAAGGGGAAAACCTGGATATCTAGGTGGGTGGACGTGTACTAGTATGCTAGTGAATCTGTGGGGTTTGGCCTCAGTTTCACTTAGCAAGATTGATGCTTACAACTCTAACTAAACTATGATGATAATGATTGGGGACCACTAGGTTATGGGTATGTTCCCTACTAGTGGCTCGTGCACGAGAATGGATATTTGTGATAGTTACTCTCACCGAGATACGAGGTACCTGGGACCCACAGCTAGCTAGTGCCTAGGGGTTATTTCCTATTGCTTGTGCTCATTAGTTACTTTATACTTATCGTCGGTATACGGTACATTTGGATGGAAAATTCAGTAGCTTTGGTGTTTATTTTAAAAGTGTTAACCCGTTAAAATATCCCACTTGAAAACTGTTTTTATTCAAAGTCGCATCTTTTAGAAATTGTAACTAGCTTTTCATGTTTTTGAAAACTTGCATGCTTTTCGTCTTTAAATGTTTACACATGGAATCTCTTAGTGGTGGTATCCTAATAGAAATTGGCTCACACCCTACTTACACCCTTGGGTGTAAGTAGACTTAGTTATTTTTTTTGTCGCAGGTTGAGTACAGTTTTTAGTACTATTGGTTCGGGTTTCTAGCAGGTCCTTGGTGGTGAAGTCTTGTGGGGATGGATTGAGGGAGGTGCCTCTTGACATGTGGAGGTTCTTGGGGTATCTTTTCTTGGTTTTTTACCTTTGTAATGGTCTTCATAAATTGTTTAAATTTGTGAAATTCAGTTCTGAATTTTAGTAAAATATGTTTTTGTTTGAAAAATCCAGTTTTGGTTTCTTGGTTTCGTTTGTTGTTTTATGTTTACCAATTCAGGTAAATCGTTCCCAAACTTCATTTTATGCTACCTGGGCACTTTTTCCAGCCCATGGGGATCGGGAACGCCCTTCAGGTCTTGCCATGGATCGGGTCGGGTGCCGATTTTGAAGGTGACCAAATTCGGTTCGTGACAGTATTAATCAAATATCAAGAATGTCATGTTAATGAGTAATTTGAAGTTACATGGACTAAAATCACACTAATTTCATGTTTTTATGAAAGATTTTATGTTTGTATCTTTACATTAATTTATAATTAAAAATGTAAGACATATATTAACTAAACTCTGCTTCTTTTTAGAAGTCATATACAGTAAAGTTATAGACCCAAAAAAGTTACCAATCATGAATAAGAAGGTAGAATCATATTATTTTAATTAGATATGTTCTTCCCACTATAATTATTTTATATAATGGTCCACCTAAGGGTTAAATTGATTAGAGAGGTTAAAATATGTAGTCCTATCCATTAAATATGGATGTACCCCATTGAATGAAATATGATGATTTTGAAAGGGTATGTTAAGAATCAAATTTATTCATAAGTTTGTATTGATGAACAATATATTTTTGAAGAAGTTATTGAATTATGTACCGATTACCTATTAGATGTTCATAGAATTGGTCTCCCAAAGTCTCATTATAATATATGCCTTATAGGAAAATGGATTTCTGAAAGAGATGTTGCTACAATTACCATCATAGAGGAGGAGCAAGCATACCTTTACATTTTAAATAATAGTGAAGATGTTGATCCATATGTTGAATCCCGCAAAATAATTCTTAGATATTTTAATCCATCAAGGGATGAAATATGTATATCAAATACACATAATCAATATTTTATAGGATGGTTACAAGATCATATTTATAAGGATTTAAATGAAAATATGAATTTAATTGCCTAATGACTTTGATGGCTAGATAGGGAACCAAATGTTAATGTTATATCTTACATTGGAAAATAAAATGATGACTGTAGTAAGATGAAAGACAGTGGAGTTACACTTGTGATGAAAGTGACTCACATATCTGGTTCCAAGGATAGAAATCCAATTTATGTGAATATGTAATATTTTAGTATTATTGAATAGATATACGAGTTGTATTATACAACCTTTCAAATTTTTATTTTATATTTTAAATGGGTTAACAACAGGAGTGAATTGAAAGTTGATGAAATGATCTTTGTGAAGGTGAATTTTAGTGTGGAAGGGGAAAAGGTTGATCCGTTCATAATGGTATCACAAGCAATGTAAGTATTTTATGTCTCAGATCTAGAAAACATGAATTGGTAGATCTTTCTACTAAAGACTAAAACAACTATTGTTTTAGATGAAAATTCAATTGAGGATAACCCTTTCATTGGGAGATCATAATTAGTTAATAGTGGCCACAATGTATACAATGTCTTGTATGTTATAGGGGACCACAAAGAGGGGATTTTGATTCTAGACAGAGAAGCTAAACCCCTTCAACATTTAAAAAAAGAGAGTTCAATGAGAGGATTATTTTTTTAATATACTATACTTTTCATCATAATATTATGTTTTCTCCACTGTATTAACATAATATAAATAAAATTTTTGACTAATCATGTAGAAAATTTCTTCTACACATGAGGATGTTACCAATATCGGGGAAGAATAGGCGGTTGATATTGAAACTGTTAAATTATTTTGGGATCAACAAAACATTGATGAAAAAAACAAGAACGATAAAACATCATAGTGTTGACTAAAATTATAAAGTTAATAAGTAAGTGTATAAAATTTGATATTGGATGGAATCAACACAACCAGCCTATTGAACCCAACAAGTTAATGTTCATTAGTTATGTTGGGGTCACAATGATGATGAATATTCCAATTTTTATAGATTCGTGGCACCATGTCTATCCTGTAATTAAGGAAACCCTTTGTGAATATATAAAGGTAATGTTACAATATACTTTCTCTATTTTATCAAAATATTATATAATAAAAAAAAGATTTAATTTTAATTATTCGTTACAAAGATCAGTTATTTTAGATGATTTCCACAAGAAATATGTCTTAATGGCCACTAAAAAATCCTATAGAAGATTTCAAAATATTCTAACCAAGTTTTATCTTAGGGATGTTGAGGAAAAAGTAAATCCCCACAAAAATATTACTTATGCACGCATTATAAAGTAGGAAACATGGACTTCTTTCATCAGTCTTCACGACGAGATATCATTTTAGGAGTATTATAGATGATAATATATTATTTGATATTATTTATTTTATATAATTTGATTTAAAATTGTTAATTTATGAAACAAAAAAGAAGTACTGAAAATAAAAAACATTCATCAAAACTAATGCAACCATATCAAAAATCAAGGATAGGGTACACTTCACTAAATAAGAAATTAGAATTTATTTTAAATAAAAAAGTTTTATGTGATATGAAACAATATATGTTTATTTTTTTATATGTATATTGATTAATAAAAATATGAATCTACTTCCATCCCATGTCATGTGCTATGGAAGGAGGCCCACATAAATAAAGAGGGTAAAATAGTTGATAAAAACCAAAAAGAAGAATTGGGAACATGTGTAAGTATGACATAATGGTAATTATTTATTCTTTATAATATAATTACATAAAAATATCTATTTATGTTTATATGTTTTTTATATGAAGAATCATCACTGATCGTACTAGAAGAAAAACTACTTTCAGTAGATTTGAAGCAGCCTGAACAACATGGTCGTGTTAGAGGTATATGTTTTAGAGTGTCTCCTAGAACATAGTTTGAGAATAAAAAACCACAAGAAGACACATATCAGATGATGAAATTATTGTAGGTGTAAATAGATGATTTGAAAGATATTATTGTCCAATCTAGTTTGGCAGACTGATATATGAGAAAGGATTAAAGTGAATCAATAGTGGAATAAAGATCATCACATGAATAACCAAATGAACCCACTAGCTTTGAGGCCAGTCATTCCCCTCAAGCACATACCTTAAATGAGGTAATAAATTTTTTCATTACTCTTTCTCCTAAATATGAATCAAATAACTTCTGATAGCTTTATATTACTAAAATTCTGTAGGGTAAAGTTTCCAGTGATTTCTATCTATTAACACCAACACAATGCCTTTTTTTGAGGAGTATGGTGTATAATATCCCGGGAGACATGCTACACAAAAAGGAACTCCCAAAAGAGCACATGAGAGTGGGTATTGAGATATCTTAAGATACAACCATTGAGTTGGCTCTTCCACTTAATGATTCATATATTAAAATGTTCAATGATGCTATTTGAACATTCATATCCTGGCCATATAATGTTATAAAGATAAACGAGGTATATACTTAACAATTTTTTCAAATGAAAAACCTATAACAATTGATGAAACAAGGTATAAAGTGAGGTATGATATTATATATGGATAAAACAATGGGGAAACAGAAGGTCAGATCAATACAATCTAGCAAATCGACCAAGAAAACAAAAGGAACTTCCGAGAGTTCATTCTCCTCATCAGTTACATTGTAACATATATTATGATTACAACTTCATGCATACACCACATTAAAATATGGAGATTCATATTAAATTCCATACGAAGAATTATTATTTGGAACTATCATTACAGATGCAGTTTGTCTTGAGAGTATAAATGAGATTCTAAAGTTTTAATGGATTGGAGTCAGAGTTGTGAATACATACATAAGGTAAATTTTCATAATATGTTTATCCAAAAAATGATCGAACATGTTCATTAAAGTTAATAACTATTCATATTTTCATTAGGAATTTATAGTAATACTATATAAAGGGGAAAACCTATGAATTATGATTTGGATTCATTAAGCCCTATATAATTTCTATAGACTAAATTAAATTAGAGTCAAAATAAATTGATAAGAAAAAAGATATTCTAAATGAGGTGTCTGAGAAATAAATAATAGACAACATACACTTTTTTATGCCTATAATGTAAGGGTAAAAGTCTGCAATCTAATCATATAAAATATATTTTTATTTTTTTCATTACTTATTTGTTTTTGTTTTTTAGGAAGCATTGGATACTGACAACAATCAATCTGGATACCCCAAAATATTTATTTTTTTGATCCAATGCATGGATGTCCATCAAACTGACCACACATGATGTGTATTGTGAATTTTTAATGCACTTAAATCAACATTTTATAGATAAAATTTGAATTATATGTTTCAGTATGTGTTTTAACAAGAATTTTTTTATGATAGGGCGATCTCTAAATATAGGTTAAATCAGGATATGAAGTCGGTGGTTGAATATAAGAAGCATATATATCACTTAAAATGGAAACAGATAAAAGTATATATAGAAATATTTAACTATCAAAATATATTTAAAAAAAGTTTACTTATTTTGGTCAATGTTTCTATAGTGTCTGAGGCAAGACAAGAATAACGATTGTGGATATTATGTTTAAAAATTTATGAAATATATCATAAACCATCAAAAGACTATAATCCACAAACAGGTAATTTTTTATGGTAATTACAATTTCATTAAAAATATTTCTTAATCATTATTTTGTCTATATTTTCTCACTACTACAAAGAATTCTGAAAATCTACATACTCAAAAGAAGAATTAAATTTGTTTAGAGATGGGTGAGAAATGTACATGGTGTCAGAATGATTTCCGAAATCAAATTTAGGTGATTACCTACTATTTTTGTGATCCAGTATCAGCTATGAACTTAAAAATATATTTGGGGTGTGAAGAATTAGTATCAGAATGCTTTTATATTATTTTTGATCTGTTTCTCAAGGATAAGTATAATAGAAGAAATAAATTTGTTTATAAATGAATGGAAATAATATATGGTGTCAAAATGTATATATAAATCATGAAGAGGTGAATTCCTAATTTTTATTTAGTTAATTTTCTCATCATTATATCTACCTTTTTTTAATTTCCTTATCATATTTATCTGATACTTATTTTTTTAAATTTACAGATTAGTTCAAAACACACGTCACATGATCAAAACCAAGAAAACAAGTTTATATTATTTTAGAACTTTAGGAAAATGATCCATAATTAAATTTTCATGTGTATGAATTAACCACATGCCAATTTGAGATATGATGTATCTCGCATGACCCGAAGTAAGTGTTTCCAATATAAAAGTGTCATTTTAGTTTAAAACATGCGTTATATAGCCAAAACTGAGAAAACAAGACTATATTGCTTTAAACATTTAGGAAAATAACCCACAATTCATTTTTCATGTGTAGGAATTTACTACATGTCAATCCGACACCCGATTTGGTTAGCATGACTCGAAGTACGTGTTTTCAATACAAAAGTGTCATTTTAGTTTAAAACCTACATCAAATAGTAAAAACTGAGATAATGAGAAAATATTGTTTTCAAACTTTAGGAAAATTATCCATAATTCATTTGACTTGTGTATAAATTTACCACACATCAATATGAGACATGATGCAGCTGATATGACTTGAAGTGCATGTTTTCAATAGAAAGGTACCATTCTAGTTCAAAACGCATTTCAAATAGCAAAAAAATGATTTTATATTGTCTTTCAACTTTAGAAAAATGACCCATAATTAATTTTTCATGTATAGAAATTGACCGAACATCAATCCGACACACGATGTGGTCGATATAATCTAAAGTGAATGTTTTCAATACAAAAGTACCATTTTAGTTCAAAACACACATCAAATAGGAAAAAAAATGAGAAAATGATCTCAGATTGTTTTAAAACTTTAAGAAAATGATCCATAATTAATTTTTCATGTGTAAGAATTGAACACACATAAATACAAGACATGATGTGGTTGATATGACATGAAGTGTGTTTTTTCAATAGAAAGGTACCATTTTTGTTTAAAACACACATCAAATAGAGAAAACCAAGAAAAAGAGCTCGTATTATTTTCAAACTTTAGGAAAATGATCTATAATTCATTTTTCACATATAGGAATTTACTAAAAATAAATCCAACACATGATGTGATTGATATGACCCAAAGTGCATGTATTCAATATAAAATTTCCATTTTAGTTTAAAACACACATTAAATAGAAAAAAAATGAGAAAACGAGATTGGATTGTTTTTAAAATTTAGGAAAACGATCCATAATTCAATTTTCACATGTAGGAATTGACCGCACATCAATCCAAGATACGATGCAGTCGATATGACCCAAAGTGTGTGTTTTTAATTTATAAGTTCAATTTTAGTTTAAAACACATATCAAATAGCCAAAACTGAGCAAATGAGCTCAGCTTATTTTCAAATTTTGGTAAAATGATCTATAATACATTTTCCCATGTAGGAATTGACTGCACATCAATTTGAGACACGATGTGGTTGATATAATCCTAGGTTTGTATTTTCAATAGAAAGGCGCAATTTTAGTTTAATATGCATATAAAATAGCTAAAATTAATAAAATGAGATCAGATTGTTTTCAAAATTTTGGAAAAATATCCATAATTCATTTTTCATGCGTAGGAATTGACTGAACATCAATCCAACACACTATGTGGTTGATATGACCCAAAGTGCTTTTTTTCAATATAAAAGTTCCATTTTAGTTTAAAACACACATCAAATAGCCAAAACTAAGAAAATGGTCTCAAATTGTTTTCAAACTTTAGGAAAATGATCCATAATTCATTTTCACATATAGGAATCGAACACACAGCAATCCGAAAGATGATGTGGTTGAGATGACCTGAAGTGAGGGTTTTCAATACAAAAGTTCTATTTTAGTTTAAAACACACATTAATTAGCCAAAATCAAGAGAAATAGATCATATTGTTTTAAAAATTTAGGAAAATGATCTATAATTCATTTTTATGTGTAGAAACTTACCACACATAAATATGAAACATGATGCATTTGATCTGAACTGAAGTTCATGTTTTCAATAAAAAAGTGCCATTTTAGTTTAAAATATACATCAAATAGAAAAAACTGAGAAAATGAGCTTAGATTTTTTTTTAATTTTATAAAAATGATCCACAATTCATTTTTCATGTGTAGGAATTAACCATACATAAATACAAGACAATATGTGGTCGATATGACCCAAAATGTGTGTTTTTAATAGAAAATCGCCATTTTAGTTTAAAATGCACATCAAATAGCCAAAACCGAGAAAATGAGCTTGGATTGTTTTAAAACCTTATTAAAATTACCCAAAATTCATTTTTCATGTGTAGGGATTTACCGAACATAAATATGACACACGGTGTGTTCTCTATGACCCAAAGTGTATGCTTTCAATACAAAAGTTTTATTTTAGTTCAAAACACACATCAAATAGACAAAATTGATAAAAAAATTTTAAATTGTTTTCAAAAATTTAGGAAAATGACCCACATTTTATTTTTTATGTGTAGTAATTGACCATACATTAATCCAAGACACGATGTGGTCGATATGACCCGAAGTGCATGTTTTTAATAGAAAGGTTCTATTTTAGTTTGAAACACATATCAAATATCCAAAATTGAGAAATGAGATTGAATTATTTTAAAACTTTAGTAAAAAGATCCATAATTTATTTCTTACATGTAGGAATTGACCACACATCAATCTGATACATGATGTGGTCAATATGACCCGAAGTACGTGTTTTCAATACAAATGTGCCATTTTAAAACACACATCAAATAGAAAAATTCAATAAAAAGAAATTAGATTGTTTTCAAATTTTAGAAAAATGATCCATAATTCAATTTTTATGTGTAGGATTTTACTACACATAAATATAACACATGATGTGGTCTATATGACCCAAAGTTGGTGTTTTCAATACAAAAGTGCCATTTTAGTTTTAAACACACATCAAATAGCCAAAACCTAGTAAACAAGATTTTATTATTTTAAACTTTAGGAAAATGATCCATAATTCATTTTTCATGTGTAGGAATTGACCACACATCAATATGAGACACGATGTGGTTGATATGACCCCAAAGTTTGTATTTTCAATAGAAATGTGCAATTTTAGTTTAAAATGCACATCAAAAAGCCAAAACTCTAAAAATGAGTTTAGATTATTTTAAAACTTTAGGAAAATGACCCATAATTAATTTTTCATGTGTAAGAATTTACTTATCATTAATATGAAACACGATGTGGTAGATATGACCCGAAGTGCTTGTTTTCAATAAAAAAGTTCCATTTTAGTTTAAAATACACATTAAATAGAAAAAACCAAGAAAATAAGCTCATATTGTTTTCAGAATTTAGGAAAAAAATCCATAAAATATTTATGATATTTAGGAATTGACTGCATATCAATATGAAACATGATGTGGTTGGTATGAATCAAAGTGTATGTTTTAAATATAGAAGTGTCGTTTTAGTTTAAAACATGTATCACATAGAAAAACTGAGAAAATGAGCTCATATTATTTTAAAAATTTATGAAAATGATACATAATATATTTATCACATATAGGAATTGACTGAAGGTTATTTCGACACATTATGTGGTCGGTATGACTCAAAGTGCATGTTTTCAATATAAAAGTGTCATTTCAGTTTAAAACGGGTATCTCAAAGACAAAACCAATAAAATGATCTTATATTATTTTAAAATTTTAATAAAACAATCCATAATATATTTATGATGTGTAGGAATCAAACTCATGTCAATCCGACACATGATGCAGTCGATATGACTTGAAGTACGCGTTTTCAATAAAGAAGTGTCATTTTAGTTTAAAATGCCTATCACAGAGCGCAAACCAATCAAATGATATCGTATTATATTAAAACTTTATAAAAATGATCCATAATATATTTCTGATGTGTATGAATCAACTACACATAAATTCGACACATGATGTAGTCAGTATGACTCAAAGTGTGTGTTTTCAATATAAGTGTCATTTTAGTTTAAAACATGCATCCTATAGTAAAATCCAAGAAAATGAGCTCAAATTGTTTTTAAAATTTATTAAAATGATCCAAAATTCATTTATGAGGAATCAACCTCACATTAATCCAATAAATGATGTGGTCAATATGACTCAAAGTGCGTGTTTTTAATAGAAAAGTATCGTTTTAGTTTAAAACACATATCACTTAGTCAAAATTGAGAAAATGAGCTCAAATTGTTTTCGAACTTTATTAAAAAAATCCATAATTCACTTTTTATGTGTAGGAATTAACAACATGTCAATTCGAAACATGATGTGGTCAGTATGACTCAAAGTGTGTGTTTTCAATATAAGCATCATTTTTTTAAAATGTGTATCACATAGTCGAAATAGAGAAAATGAGATCATATTGTTTTCAAACTTTAGGAAAATGATCCATAATATATTTTTGATATGTAGGAATTAATCGCACATCAATCTGATACATGATTAACTGATAATATCATTAATATACATAATAATTAATAATATAATTCATTATATGTGGATTATATAAATCTAAAAATATTTTTTATTTAATTTTATTAAAATAAATATTGGTTTTATTGTAGGGAATGACTTTTATACAAATTTTTATCATTTAAAAGAGTCTTCTAGTTTTTAATTTTTTTATGGGTTGTAATTTTTTTAGTTAATTGTAAATATGACATTAATGTAAATATTTTGTATATAAATTTTGAATTGAAATGATATTGAAATGTTTAATTTGTATTCCAATTTTATTTATTGTATATTTCTATTCATTTTTATGTATTTTTATTGGGTTGGATTTTATAGGGCTACTACATGGCTGCTATAGGGCTACAGTTGTGTAGCAACTGAAATGACCTTTATCTGCACTAGATAAAGTGCTGATAAAGGGTCCCTTTATCAATTCTCCATCTAGCACTGATAAAGGGTCCATTTATCATCACTCCATCTAGTGCTGATAAAGGGTCCACTTATCAGTGCTTCATCTAGCCATGATAAAGGGTCTCTTTATCATTGCTTTTTCTAGTACTGATAAAGGGACCATTTATTAGTGCTATATTAAACACTGATTAAGAAACCCTTTATCAGTGCTTCCCAAAAGTGCTGATAAAAGGGTTATTTATCAGTGATTTTTTAGCGCTGATAAAGGCCGTGGGCTTTTAATATCACTTAGCTTGTCAGTGCTTTAAAGCGCTAACATAGACCATTTTTAGCGCTATTAAAAGTACATTTTTTAATAGTGATATGAATATATGGATTGGGATTTATGTTCAATATATATCCCTATGTCATAAATGTACCCCCCATCAGACCGTGTTATCATTCCTTTAATTGGGTAACTAACCTATACCTTGTGAATGTCCTATAGTTTATAAAGTTTATTATTGAGTATTCACCCATATAACCATATGAATCCTTTAAAGGGGATTCTCTCCTATATAATTTGTAACCAATGATCATGTTCTCCATCAGTCTCTATCATTCTCATGTAATTTACCTTTATCCTCTGTTTCATTATCTCTATGAACACATTTTTTGGTGGAAATGAGATATCTATTGAGAATAACCTAGCACTATCTTTTTCTTTCCTTATCACAATCTATGCATAATTTTTCTTCCAAAGTCTTTCCATTGTGGATAACCTTGTATGATTCTTTTGATTGAAGGTTTTTCACCTAGAAATGCATCAATAATTGAATGGGGAAATTATTTAATAAGTCATATAAAATTTATTATATATGGTTTAAATTCCATATACTTCATTAACTATATTTAATGGTATTTAATTTAAGATATTTCTTACTTTCACTGGATACCCATTTATTTTCCACAGGTTTATGCTATGATTATTGATGGATATATGTATGTTTTCTTTATATGGAACACATGAATTAAGGCATATGAATGGTGTACCCTAATATCTCTCCAATACATTGGGTAAAGAATTACTCTCTAGAGATTTCATGTTCATGATACGTTGGTAGTATGCCATGGTATTATTTTATGATACCTTAGTGAACAACCTTGGAAATATGTTTTATGATACCTTGGTGATATTCTTATGAATCTCTCATGTTTATATTTTAGACGCATTATCATGTTATGTATCATGAACTTATGAACATGTTATGACTTATGTACTTATGATCATGTTATGTCTCATGTTCTTATTATGACTCTTATCCTCATGTTCATGTTCTCTTATCATGCCTCATGTTTTACCCATTATGTCCATTTATTCTCTTTTATCATTTTTTATCTGTTACTAGGATTTATAGCTCACCCTATTCTTATGTTTCTCCTTTTCTCTAGGAATTACCATAAAATGGATACATATAATAGAATTAAATTTGTGGATAATCCATGTAGAATAAGTGTGTATTATACCATTTGTTTAGTTGTAAATTTACTTAATTTCCAAAGACATATAAATTTGGATCTTGGGAGTTTTTTTGTAATTCATTTGATTTATTAAAAATTATTCAAATTTAGCACCAGACCTAGAAGTGTGGGCCCGAGAACCTAATTTGGTATCAGAGAGGATTTTGGTTATTTCTGGGAAATAGGATTTGGAATATTGGGTATATATCCTTATATAGATAACAATTTTCTCTAGTGGACTCAGTTAAGTATAAGTATTATGAACTATAACATTAACATCTTATAGGTATTTATAATGAGTTCTTTATATAGATAAAATTTATGTGAACATTTGGGTTTATTAAGTGTTATTCAATTAGTAAAATTGCAGGGATGAAATTTATTTAAGGGTGTATACTTTGGTTACCATAATATTTTTTCGAACCAACATGGAAGGATATATAGAAAGTGTAACTTTTTCTATTAGAGGAAAGAAATTTTTTAATGTATATGATCCTAAAAAAACCTATGATAGCTAAACATTAGGATTAAAATCTCCTTTGTAATTTAATATCTTGGAAATTATTAAAATTATTCTTCTTTTTATTTATGTTTTTTAGTCAATGGATTGAAATAATAGGTAATTAAACATATTATAATTTAGTTATAGATAATTAATTTTGTGCTTTAACTTTTTCATTTCAATATATCAAGTATCATTTATCATATAGAAGGAAGGGAATCCTATAAAATATTCTTATCTTCTATAGATGATTTAATCATCAATATTATTTCAATATCCAGTTTGAATTATTTCAAATGTTTTTCAAATTTTCAACTCACTTGTAAGAAACTATTTATTCAATCCAACACCTCTTCATTATTATAAAATTTCCATTAATCATGGTGTCTTTGAGATGTTATTTGAATTACACAATTCTATCTTCTCTTTTGATAATAAAAACACCACCAAGGACTCGACCATTTCTATATTGGAGTTATGGAATTCATACTAAAGGATGAAGGAAATATCAGTAATGTTAAGGAAGACCTTGTTTTTTTGAATTAAATGTATGAAAAAACTTATTTATCAATAATAGAAAATTTCGAGGACACAATTTCTCTTGGGGGGGGGGGAGAATGTAACGACATGAGAAATATTATTCTTTCAATAAAGTAACTCTTCCTTATCAAGAAGTTCTTATTATGTGTAAAAATGGAATAACATAAAAATAATTTTATATTTCTAATAACTTTATACATCATGAATAAATATGGACTAATACAACTAGGTATAAAAAAGTGAAATAAACATTGAAGAACAATACATTCACTAAAAGGTACTCTATAGGCTTAAAATACACTAAAAATATCACCCCTTCCATAAATTTTTTTAAAAGAAAGATAAGCATTAGGAAAATGATATACATTATACAAGGCTATACAAGAACCTTTCTAAGAATAGTAGTGATTGATGAAGTGATAATGACAATGTATTTATAGGAAAATATAATTATTTTCATTTTATGATTGTTGTATAATATAGTTGATCAAAATTATGACTATTTTTTAATAAAAATGTTTCTCATTATTATTATTGGCTATGTAGACACAATTAAATGACTTTTAGGATTATTTTATAATATAACGTATATTGTATTAATTTTAAAGACTATAAACATATTCTATTAAAAATATATTTTATAATTATAAGTTTTAAATAAAAGTTATTTTCATAAAATAATATTATAAAACACCTTTTAAATGATAATATATATTAATTAATATCTAAGTAATTTTTATAGCGGCTAGAATATTTATTATGTGATAAAAATTATTAATTTTCAATAAATAATGATTTTTAATTAAAAGTTAGAATTCTCATATTTATAGAATCATTTTGATAAATAAATTTCATTTTTGGACTCAAAACAACAAAATTATCTTAGGGTAGTTTTTTTTAGAATTTTCTGACAAGGTTTATTTTTTGGTGAAAAAGAAAAAATTATCGCTTTACAAAGTACTGTGAATTTATGACATAATTATTATTTCAGTATGATTAAAAAATTTATGAAACATTTAATTAAATTAAAAATTAATTTAATAATTATAAAAATTAATTTAAAAATGTTTATTTTAAATTTAGAAATGTATACTTTACTTTTTAGAACCACAAATTTTATTTTTGAAATAAAAGTTATTTTTGGATTCTGCATATTAAATGGGTTGGTTGGGAGGTGTGTTTAAGTTTTTGCATACCTTAGTCATCCAATCAATTTCTCCCACTCATTAATAATCTAGAAAATTTGTTGGAATTGATTTCACCAATAAGTGGTTGGTTTATATAATAAAGTAACCTATATTTTAACCCTTAAAACCACCCTCCTCAAGTATAAATACCACCCATTCCCTCTTTAATTTCCACACCAAAGCCTTTGAGAAAAATTAATCTCTCAACCCCCTAAATATTATCTCTAAGTTGATTCTAATGTTATAAGGAGTCTATATCTATCTTTAAGAATCATCCTCCCAAGGTAAGGGTTTCCTCAACCACCCTCTTTCCTTTTTAAGTTCGTTACATTTGCTATGTTGTCTTTCTATTTTTTTTCTATATACTACCATGATTTCTATTATATGGTATTATCTTATATATGATATTCTATAAATGATATTTTATTTATTCCCTCTCATTATATCCTTTTCCTAAATAGTTAATATATTGAAACAAGGGTTCATCACCCATCGTTTCTCATTACCTTTGCAAGACTTATTAATTAGTTCTAATTTAAATGGAAAATTTTATTATGCATCATTATTATAGTTTACTTACTATACTATAAATTATATATATCTATTACATCTCATTATACTACCTCCATAGTCTGTCGTAATGACCAAGGTTTCTCTTAGCCATAAACCATCCTAAATTTGGTAAACGAAAGTGTGTGTGGTTTTTCTAGCAATAAAATCTCTATTTGGATACTATAAGTGGATGTATATCTATAAAAATTTTACCTATGGTTAATAACCTTGAAAATGGAACATTGGTATTTGACTTAATCATCACCTGGGGCATAGAAACAGGCCTTACTGTACACCTAGTTTGACACTCCTAGGGGATTTGATTTGGATAATTCAAATGCACTTTATGAACCATAATAAAGGATGAAAATATATAGAATGGGATTTATATTCAACTGATATACCTATAAAATTAATATACCCACCATAACTTCATTTTATAATTCCTTCAATTGGGTTACTACCCTCTACCTTATGAATGTCCTTTAGTTTCTAAAGTTTATTATTGTGTATTTACCCAAATAACTGTATTAATCCTTTGAAGTGGATTATTTATCACATAATTTATAACTGATGATCATGTTATCCATCATTCTATATAATTCTCATAGAATTTACTTTTATCTTTCATTTCATTGTATCTATGAACATATTTTGCGGTGTAAATGTGACCTCTATTTAGAATGAACCATCACTGTCTTTGTCTTTCCTTATCATTATCTATGAATAACTTTTCTTCCAAAGTACTTCCCTTATGGATACCCTTGTATTCATATTATTATTAAAGGGTGTTCATCAAGAAAATAATCCATAGATTTATTGATGAAATTATTTAATAGTCCATATAACATTTATTCTATATGGTGTAAATTCCATATAATTCACTATCTTTATTGAATGGTATTTACATAGATAGATTTATTAATTTTAATGGATACCTATTTATTTTCCATGGGTTCATGATATTATTATTTATGTATTTATCTATGTTTTCCTAATATGACACACATGAATTAATTAATATTAATTGTGATACCTAATAGAAATCTAATTCATTGGGTAAAGAATTAGTCTCTTGAGGTGACATGTTTATGATACCTTAGCAGTATGCCTTGGTAATGTTTTATTATACCTTAGTGAATAACCTTGGTAATATGTTTTATGACACCTTGGTGATGAACCTTGGTGATATTATTATAAATTTATCATGTTTATGTTGTAACCCCATTATCATGTTATGTATCATGTACTTATGATCATGTTATGCCTCATGGAATTTTGATCATATTATGCCTCATGTTCATATTATGCCCATTTATTCTATGTTATCATTTTTATCCCTTACTAGGTTTATAGATCACCATATTATTATGTTTCCCTTTTCCCCAAGATTTGAAATTAAAGGGATATGTATAAGGTAATTACATGTGTGGAGAATCTATGTGGAAGAAGTGTGTATTTTACCATGTGTTTAGTTGTAAATGTAACTAGTTCCCAAAACACCGAACTTTTGATCTTGGGATATTAATTTAATTGATGTGATGTATTAAAAATTATGTATGTTTAACACAAGATCTAGAAGTGAGGGTCTAGGGTGTCTGATTTGGCATCGAAGTAGAGTTAGGTTATTTTTTGGAATTAAGATCTTGAATAATTGGGTATAAATCCTTTCATAGATAAAAATTTTCTCTAGTGGACTAGTTTAAGTATAACTAGTATAACTTATAGGATTAACATATTTTAGGTGTCTAAAATAATTTATTTCTATAGATAATATTTACAATAACATTTGGGTTTAGTAAGTGTTATTCATTCAATAAAATTGCAAGGATGAAATTTATTTGAGGGGGATATGCTTTGGTTATCATAAGGTTTTTATGAACCAAAATGAAATAATTTATAGAAAGTAATAATTTTTCTATTAGATGAAATATTTTTTTTAAAATTATATGATCCTAAAAACCCTATTATATATAAACAATATGAATAAAATCTCCTTTAAAATTTAATATCTTGGAGATTCTTAAAAGTATCCTTCTTTTTATTTAAATTTTTTTAGTCAATGGATGGAAATGATAGGTAATTAAACATGTTATATTTTAATTACAGATAATTAATTTCATGTTTTAACTTTGTCATTTAAATAAATAAAATATCATTTATCAGATACAAGGAAATAAATCCCATTCAACATTCTTATCTATTATATATTATTTAATAATCAATATTATTATAAAAGCTAGTTTGATTTATTTCAAATGTTTTTCAAATATTAAACTCACATGAAAGAAACTATTTGATCTATTTGAAAACTTTTCATTTCTCTAAAATTTCTATGGATCATGGTGTCTTTGTGATATGATTTCAAAAGCTCAATTCTATCATATCTTTTGACATAGAAACACCACCAAGGACTTGTCTATTTCTATTTTGGAGTTCTGGACATCACATTGAAGGAAGAAGGAAATACCAACAATGTTAAAGAAGACCCTATTTTTTCAATTAAATGTATGAATTAACTTATTGATCAATAAGATAAAATTACGAGGATACAATTTCTCTAAGGTTGAATAATGTAACGACCCAAAAAATATTCTTCTTTTAATAATGGAACTCTTGCCTCTCAACAACTTTTTATTATGTTTTATAATATATGCCCATAAAAATAACTTTACATTTTATAATAACTTTATACATTGTTCATAAATATGCACTAGTAAAACTATGAATAAAAAAGGGATATAAACATTGAAGAATAGTACATTCACTAAAAGGTACTCCATAGGCTTAAAATTAACTAAAAGATCTCCCCTTCCCTAAATATTTTAAAAAGAAATATAAGCATTAAGAAAATGATAAACATTATCCAAGTCTATGTAAGAACCTTTATAAGAAGAGTAGTGAGTGATGAAATAAGAATTATGGTGTATTTATAAGGAAATATAATCATTTACCTTTATGATTTTTGGAAAATACAGTTGATCATAATTATGACTATTAGTTGATAACACAGGTGGTTATTATTATTATTGGTTATGTAGATGTAATTAAATGATTGTTAGGATTATTTTATGATATAACCAATATATTATTATTTTTAGAGACTATAAAAATATTTTTTTAAGAATATATTTTATAAGTATAAGTTTTAAATAAAATTTATTTTCATGAAATAATATTATAAAACACCTTTTAAATGATAATATATTTTAATTAATCCCTAAGTAATTTTTATAATGGAAAGAATGTTTATTATTCTATTAAAATTGTTAATTTTAAATAAATAAAGATTTTTATTTAAAATTTTAAATTATAATATTTTTAAAATTATTTTGGTAAAATAAATTTAATTTTTTGGACCCAGTACATCAAAATTAGTTATGGGTGATTTTTTGAGAATTTTCTAACAAGGTTTTCTTTGGTGAAAAAGTAAAAATTACCGCTTTACAAAGCACTTTGAATTTTTGATATCATTATTATATAAGAATGATTAATAAATTTATGAAACATTTCATTAAATCAAAATATATTTTAATAATTTGAAAAATTAATTTAAAAAATATTAATTTTAATTTAGAAATTTTTACTTTACTTTTTAAAACCAAAAATTGGATTTTTGAAATAAAAGTAATTTTTGGATTATGTGCATTAAATGGGTTGGTTGGGAAGTATTTTTTTTTTGTTTTTGAATGACTTGTACCTAAAACCAATTTCTAAAAATCATTAATAATCAATAAAATTTGTTTTAATTTATTGTACCCACAAGTGGTTGGCTTATATAATTAAATAACCTATATTTTAACCCTTTAAACCACCCCTCCTCAAGTATAAATACCCCCATTACCTCCTCAGTTTACACACAAAAGCCTTTGATAATTATTTATCTCTCCACTCAAGAGTATCTCCAAGGTGGTTCTAAAAAGTATCTCTCTAGCTTTAAGAAGCATCCTCCCAAGTTAAGGGTTTCCTCAATCCTTTTCTTTACCTTTCATGTTTATTAATTATGCTATATTTTATTTTTAAATTTATCTTCATATATTTCCATGTATGTTATTCCATTATATTATCTTCCAAATCATATGTTTTAAATGAGAGTTTATATGTTCTTTTTCATTATATCCTTTTCCTAAGCTGTTACTATACTGAAATAAGGGTTCAACACCCCTCTTTTCTTATTACCTTTTTTAGCCTCATTATTTATTTCTCATTTCAATGGAAAATGTTATTATGCATCATTTTTATAATTTATTTACTATTTTATCAATGATATATCACAATTACATCTCATTATACTACCTTTATAAGCTGTTACAATGCTCAAGGTTTCCTGTAGCCATAAAACCATCCTAAAATTAGTAAAGAAAAATGTGTGTGGTTTTCCTAAAAACAACATCCATGTTTGGATAATACAATATATATGGCTCTGGAATAGTTATAACTAGGATTAATAACCCTAAAAGTGGTGCATTGGTATTTGAATCAATCTTCACATGGTTTATGACAACATGCCTTATTGTAAACATGGTTTAACACTCCCGAAGTATTTTCTTTGGAAAATTCACATGCACATTATGAACCATAATAAAGTATAGGAATATATGGATTAGTATTTATATTTACTTATTTACCTAATTAATGAATGTACCCCCATCACTTCATGTTATCATTCCCTCAATTGAGGTACCACCCTCTACCTTATGAATGTCCTATAGTTTCTAAATTTTGTTGTTGGGTATTCACTAAGATAACTACATTAATCATTTAAAGGGGATTATTACATTTATAATTTGTAACAATTGATCATTTTATCAATAATTATCCATCATTCTCATGGAATTTACCATTATTATCTATGTTATTATCTCTATGAACACATTTTTTGGGTGAAAATGAGATCTCTATTGGGAATAACCCATCATTGTCTTTGTCTTACCTTATCATCATCTATGCATAAATTTTCTTCCAAAGTCATTCCTTCATGAATACCCTTGTATGATTCCTTTTATTAAAGGGAGTTCACCTAGAAAATCATCCATCAATTAATTAGGGAAATTATTTACTAATCCATATAACATTTATTCTGTATGGTGTAGACACCATATAATTCATTATCTTGATCGAATGATATTTACATAGAGAGGTTTATTAATTTCACTGGATATCTGTTTATTTTCCATGGGTCTATGTTACGATTATTGATGAATTTATGTATGTTTTTCTTATGCATCGCACATGAATTATGGAATATGAATGGTAAACCTTGATAGAACTCTAATGCATTGGGTAAAGAATTAGTCTCTAGAGAAGACCTGTTCATGATAACTTGGAAGTATGCCTTAGTAATGTTTTATGATACCTTGGTGAAAAACCATGGTAACATTTTTATGACACCATGATGATGAACCTTTGTGATATTCATTTCTCATGTTTATATTGTATCCAAATTATCATATTATGTCTCATGTACCTATGATCATATTATGCCTCATGTACTTATGATAATGTGATACATCCTGTTCTTATTACGACTCTTATCCTCACGTTCATGTTCTCTTGTCATGGATCATGTTTTACCCATGATGTCCATTTATGATTTGTTATCATTTTTTATCCGTTATTGGGATCTATAGATCACCCTATTCTTATGTTTCTCCTTTTCCCAAGGAATTAAAATTAAAGGGATACATATAAGGGAACTTACATGTATGTAGAATCCATGTGGAAGAAGTGTGTATTGTACCATGTGTTTAGATGTAAATATACCTAGTTCGCAAAGACACCAAACTTTTAATCTTGGGATTTTGTTATAATTCATGCGATGTATTAAAAATTATGCATGTTTAACACTAGATCCAGAAGTGCAGGTCTGAGTCATCTCACGGGTATCATAGTGGGTATGTTTATACTCACCCCAACATGGGATCTTCTTGAACATATCATGTATTATAAAAATAATAGGATTTTTGATGTATTACTAGGTAGACCAGAAGTAGGTAGAGATTAGTTGTTATAGATGGACCTCAGATAGATCCAGGAGTTTCTTTTGGTAGCTTCCCCCTTGTTTTCAGTAGGTTATGTTCCTTTTTAGTTTTTGTGGGATTCTATTTAGACCTTTTCATTTTACTATAGTTAATTATGTAATATGATGTGGGATAGTTGTTATGCATACATTTACAGTATGAACTGTTTATCTTTCCACATTATACTGGTGTATGGATATGTGTGTGTGTATATAGGTACTTTTGGCTAAGGACTCCCATGTGTGTGATATTCCTATTTGGTGTTAGTCGCTAGTCTCTGGCCTATTGGAGGTGGGATTAGGGTGACATTATCGAATTATTTCTGGCCAAGTGGGACTAGGTGGATCCAGTCCTGACAAAGTGGTATCATTGGTGGAGGTCATATTAGGACCAAAGTTTGGAGGTTTTCTAGCTGTGAGGTTTGGTTTTGTTTTTGAACTAGGTAAAAAGTGTTATAGTGTCTCGAGTTCAACTCTCTGGCCAAGAAACTTAGTGTTAGTGCAGTAGTTGGTGTATATATTCACCTATACTCTAATAACCTTCTTGTTGACTCAGTACATGTAGGCACTAGTTTTAGGGTAAACATTAGTAAATGCATTATATATGAATGGATTGTGGTATCTATGTCCTTCTTGAGTAATCTCCCTAGATATTATCTTTTGGACATGGTGTATCTTAGATATCACTGGATTCCTCCATGATGATATACAATTAGGATTCTATATAAGGATCACGATTGTGATCTGTTAAGTGATGAGGATTCAACCATAGACCTATGCAGGAGACAATTCCTTTGGATGGATAGTGAGAAATGTCTCCACCAGTTGAGAAGCATAATAATCCACCTTTGGTAGATCTGATGGATTATCCCAGTCTGGTTGAGCAGCGATTAGTCCCGAAATTACCGGTAAATGATTCACCTATGTTTATTTCCCTTTGTGAGTTTCAGAGTTAGAGGATTGACATGATTCAAAGTGACCTAGACCCCTAAGAGGTAGAGGACTGACTCGATCTTATGGTGTGGAGATTATTCCTGTTTGGGACCCCTCTTAATGGTAGTCCTAGCGATGAGAAATCTCCATGTAAACATAGGTAATCAATATAGGGATATATTGGTGATGTTTTATGTGTCTTTGACAATACAAGGAAAAGGGAAACTTCCCCCACCAAGACACGTTCTCTTATAATGCAATCTAAAACTATGCAAGTGATTCAGTGCTACCAAAAGAAGATATTATTAAGGTGTGGAAGATTATTTACTTTAACTTGTTTATTTCAAGTCATTTTGATGTACTAAGGTGTCATAGAGGGACCTGTATGCATACCTTATTTGAGATATAGAGTTTTCAGTGAATCCATTTTGTTAGAACCTTGTGTTTTAAGGATCCTTTAGAGAAGGTTTGGTGATAAAAAAACCTCTACCGATAGTGTAACCTAACTCTGTGAGGAGAGATCCACACCTGGAATAACTTTGTAGAGGCTGGTGAGCCCCTGATATGTTTTCCTTAGTATGGAATGGTTTTATCCATCCATGCCCAATTTGACTATTACTAGTGAGGGTTGCAACATATCCAATTTAGTAGGATGGAATTTTAATTCTTTGGTGAGAAGGAATCCCAAGCAGGGCATGGTGATATTGTATACTAGAGGATATAACCAATTTATTATTATCTGTCCAGTATAACCCTTAGAGCAACAGATGCTATGAGATTTTGGTTTTCTATGGTGTTTGAGGATTACAAGGAAATATTTACTAAGGATGTTATAGGATTACATCCCCTTCTAAATTTTGAATTATACATAGACTTGCACCTTGGGACAACTTTATATTTTCACTAGTATATTTGAATACCCTGTAGAGCTGCGAGAGATGAAGGTGAAAAGAATTTATAGAGTATGGGGATTTTTTCGACCTAGTCTGTTCCCATGGGAATCCCCAGTGTTGTTCACTAAGATGGTAGATATGATTTGGAGGTTAGGAATGGACTAAAATTTCTTGAATTAGGTGGCTATCAGGAAGGAGTATCCACCCCTGAGAATCAATGAATTCTTAGACAAATGGTTATGGGTGAAGGGGTTCTTGAAATTTTACCTCAAGATAGTTCATCACCATATCTAGGCTCAAGAGGAGAATATACCATATGTATATTTTCAGAGCCTCTATGCTTTCTTTGAGTTTTTATAGATACCTTTCGATGCATTGGATGCTCTAGTGATGTTTTCCAAACTTATGAACTAGATCCTTCAAACCTTCTTGGGATTGTTCATGGTAGTCTTCATCGATGAAATCCTTATGTACTCAGTTTCAGAGGTGGATCACATGAGATACTTAAGGATGGTTCTAGACATGATCCAAGATTTCTAGATTTGTGGTAAACTCTCAAAGTTTCATTTCTAGATTCAAGAGGTTTTCCTATTCAAATCTATCATCTCAGGCATGAAAGTGATAGTGGATCCACGAAAGGTTGATACAACACTATATTAGGATTTTACCAAGATAATGGACATAGTATAAGATTCTCACAACAATTTTTTCTACTCACTATTATGGATTGAGGTGATAGAGATAGTGAACTCTTTGCAGTAAACCCTTAAGGATGAGGATGGTACAACATACCTCCAATCGATTTTTGTCAGTCCTCTATTTTTTTATCATGTTAGGTAGGAAAAAAAATAAAAATATTGATTATGAGATCTTTCATGAAAATATATCCATGGAACATGTTCTTAATATATTTTATAAATATGAGGATCATTTTATCCTTATTCAAGGATGAATGATGACACCTGTAATGATAAAAGAGGAGGTTCTAAGGATGTTTCATTATTTCCCTCAGTGGTACAAATAAGAGTGTTAAGGAAATACTAGGATCCTTAAGAATAATGTTAGGCAACCAATGATGTGGTAACAGGATGTTGAGTTTATCTCTTAATGCCTCATGTATCAGTAGGTGAAGTCTGGGGTGCCTAGATAGAAGTGGAAATAGAATGACAACTTTATGGTTTTTGTGATAGGGATTACATGATCAACAAGAGTTCATGAAACCATATGGGTGATCATAGATTGAATCTCCATGTTATCCCATTTCTTATCCATCTGAGAGGATAGATTAGTGAGGATTTTAGGACACTAGTGTGCATTGGAGGTAGTCTTACTTCATAGAATTCCATCAACGATCATTTTAGATCATGATGATCCCTTTATGTAATGATTATAGAGAGAATGTTGGAGACCTCTTGGGATCTGTTTTGGATGAGAACTATATTTCTACCCCTAGAGAGATAGCCAAGAAAAGTGGACCATTCAGGTTCTATAAAAAATGATTTGAGTCTTCATATTGGTTTTTGGACTTAACTAGAAGGATCATCTACCATTGGTGGAGTGTAACATCACACCCCTCCTCATTTTCTTAAGAAGGAAGAAGGAAATTACTTGGACTTAAGATATATCCCAAAGACACCAATGGATGATAATAAATTCCAAGGGCTTAAAAACAAACGGGGGATGATTTTCCCTTTAAGAAATAAAACAACACAACCAAATTTTCTATAACCAAGTAACCACTATATGATGCATGATAACAATTTAAAGCCACTCAAGTAATACCATTGATATAAAAATCAAACTACAACAAGTTACCACAACATAAGACTATAAAACACCAAAGTAAACAATATAATACATAACCAAAAAAACCCAAATACTCTGAAACAAATCTCCAAGCTCCAACCATGCTCCATTCTCCAACTCCACAAAACAACCCAAGTATCACAATGCACCACTAGAGAAGTGTGATAATTTACCTTTTCTCATGTCCTGATAAACAATATATACAAAATCACCAAAGTGACAAAGTAGGGGTGAGTAATGAAACTTATTAGGTTTTACCCAAATGAATTCCCTACTCGCACCACTAGGATGAACATGTTAACACATTTATATAAAAAAATTTATATAAAACACTTTAAAATAGTCTATACCATAATATAAAACAATTTCTATATCAAAATAGTTTTCCAACAAAGTCCATTTTTCCAAGTAAAGAAACCAACAATACTTTAAAACCATTCCACAAGTTCCATTTTGGCCTAACCTTTTCATTTCATGTATCCACACATTTTACCATGAAATAAAACATGCACCTACCTATATGCATGAGTGGTGAATCATCCTTTCACTAAGTTGTCACTTAATGAACCATTTTAATGGGGGAAAGTCCAGACCCTTATCTATCCCACTAATGATAGGGGAGACTTCATACACTTATCCACCCCGAATGCACATGAACAAACACAACCATTATTCCAAAAACCAATTCCAAAAAAATGATTTAAACCTTATCAATAAATCCTTACTTTTATTTAAAACCTTTCAACAAAACCATTTCAGTAAAACAAACCTTTTATTGAAAACACCTTTCCATGCATCAAAACCAAAAAATCATTTTAAAACCATCATTTTAAAATCAATTTACAAATTTCACTTTCCATAAAACACCCAATTTCCACAATTCTATAAACTTTCACCACAGAGGGCTTCTAACAACCAGTTCATAAAAAATTTCACAACCAATTTCAATCAAAATAATCAATTTAAAACTAATCCTTCAGTTTCTAATAAGAGGAGTCAATAGTGAAGCCACCTACCTCAGGATTTATGGAGAAAATGAATAATAACACTAAAACACCCACAAAACCAGGTTGAATCTCCAAAACCCACCTTATATCTCTTCTCATAGCATAAAAAATCCAAATATAACCATTATTGGCATCAAAACCCTTGATCTATCCATAACAAAACTAGATCTAATAAACCACAATGGATAAGGAAGTATATCTACGAAAAAATAATTAAAACTACCATAAACTAAAACTTACCAAGGGAATCTGGCTTCAACACACTAAGAAACACCTTCAGATCAGATCCATATCGATGGGGAAAGCTTTCTTAGCCCTTGGGAGGGATAATTTTCTAGTTAGGTTAAGTTTGGAGAAAAATAGAGGGGTTAAAGACTGATCCCGACCTAGATACACTTTTTTGTATTTTTTTAAACTATGGATGATTAGTTACATAGTTAAGAAAGCCATTAACTAACCATGCGCCAGCCTCTGCCTCAAGATGGACCTCTCATGGCTGGCCTGAATAGTTAGAATTACTATTTTTCAACTGTGAAAAAGTATACTGTATGAATTTACATGGTTTCTTCTAGGTAGACACATGGTTTGGAAAAAATGTACACCTAACCATGCACCTTACGCTTATCATTTGTCTCATTGTGTATGATTTCCTATAGAAGTTTCATAGTTTTCACTAACCGTGCACCAACTGTGTACCATTATAAAAGCCCCAAAAACATTCCCAAAGGTTCCCAAACCCTCCCAAACTTCACCAAACCACTTTATATACTTAAAATTAAAAAATTAAGGGTTAATTACTTGAAACATAGGAACTATATAGAGTTTACATATAACAATAATTAACACTCCACCATCAGTGTATCACCATTCAAGGCTATATATAGAAGAACCTATTAGTCACTACTGTATTGGTTAGAACCAGGGAAACAATGCTTATAGTCCTGGAGTTAGTTAGAGTGATAATAATAATGGTTATGTTTATCTAGAGGTGGTTGGGGATTAATTAGAGATTTTAGGATCCTTATATAGCCTGATTAAAGAGGAATTCAGAGTCTGATGAGGGAGACTGAGTGTTATTGAGGGTCTCACATCAGTGAGGATTATGAAGACTTGGCCAGGGCGATAGGTTATCTACAGTATAATTAAGTTCTTTTTTCTAGATATTGTGAAGGGTTAGTGAGGTGGTGGACCACTTATCCCTACCAATATAGTCATACTAGGATCATGATGTATTCTATGCATCGTAACTAAGGATATATGTATATGACCTATTGCACGCTGTCAACTAGGATGAGCTAGACATTAAGGGTGGAGTTACCTTTTTGAGGTGCCCAATGGAGTTTGAGAACCGGTGGAATAATATCATTTTTTTGAATGTTTTTTACTTTTATACATGTTGGTTGGTAGCATGTGAACCTCTAAGAGAGCTTGAGGGAGTGGGAGATCTAGATGGGAGCTTGATGTCCTTACCTTTTTGAGTAGGTTTTTTCTTTTCAGGATGAAAATACTTGAATGTGGGGAGAATTTAATGAGACAAAAATTATATTTTACACTTTGGAATATTTTAAATAATATTTATGGAGTTGGGAGTGGAGTCAATGTGTAATTATTAGGCCTTAATATCCTCAGTATAGATATATTAAAAATATTAAATATAATATATATCACGCATGTAGTTTTTCATAAATAATGGAATAACTCTTGAATAGTGTATCAAATGGAAAAAATGATACCACCATTAAATCTAGAGGGTGAGTTTTACCCTAGGTGTGGCATAAGTCATGTTATTATGAGATGATTTGGTAGAGAATTATCATGGGTGGATTAAATGAATTAAATGAATTTATTAATTTAATTATCATTTAATTGTGAAACCATAATGCTATAGCTATATAAAATTCTCTATAGATAATTCCATAGGGTTAACCACATAAATATAAAGGTATTGAGAGGCTGAAGAGAACTCTGGTGGCAAGTTCATCGGTGGATGGTCATGAGATCGTGGATCAAAGAACAAATTACCATGAGGATTTTCATCATCAAAGGATTTCATAGATCTAACTAATGATAATGAAGAAAAAACATTCTTTTTCAGTGATTGATCTAAACCTAAAGTAGGGAATTTGATTTTATGGTTAAATCTCCATTTATGGACTAATATTATTGTGAATTAATTCCTTCTAAATTAATTCATGGATCGATCTTTTTTGGTTTCTCTAATTTATGTATTTTTTTCCAAGATCTAGGAATTTGAAATTTGTTTATTCATTGAATTTTTTGATATGATATCCAACCTTCTTTGTATTTTGATAATGATGGCCAATAAAACCTGATCATTGGTCAATGATCACTTTTTGTCTTGTTCATTTATCTCTTTGTTCTTGATGTTCATCATTATTATTTTGGTTGTTAGATGATTTGATGATACCTCAGAGGACTAATTATTGTGCATTTTTTTCTTTGGAATAATGGATCGTGGTCACAAGTTTGGCTTTGGGTTTTTGGAGAAATAGTAGAGGTATGATAGTGGTGATGTAAATATGATGATGGTTTGGGTGATGGTGGATTTGTAGGCTTGATTTAGAAGATCTCTCCGGAGGAGTAGTGATGGGTGATTTTGAGAAATGGGTGGCCAGAATCTGGCCACCAGTAATAGTGGTGGTATAATATTGGCACTGGTGGTGTGATTTCTAGGATATGATCCATGTGGAACCTTAGATAGTGACGAGGTTCATTTTACTGGTAAGGAATGGTCATAATCCAACTTATGGACAATCGTTGAGGTATATCAACCCAAATCCAGGCTTTGTGGTGTGATAGGTAGTGGAATTTATGGAAATGATGGAGGCATGGGAGAAGATACATGAATATGTGAGAGTTTCTATAAAATATCGATATACAAGGCATGTGTTGTATAACAACACACACCATGTAGTCCTCTTTGGGAAATAAATAGGGTTTATGAATTGAGTAAATATCACCTGCCATGTGGTGGGCCCACATGCTATATGGCCCTGAGTTGGCCATCTCAATGTGTATATGAAGTACACCCCTAGGAGGCTATGTGACCCCACATTCCGTGTGGTTGATTCACATGCTATGTGACCCATTTTTGGATAGATATACATATATAAGGGAGTACAAAACTAGGAGTCCATGCACCCCCCACATGCCGTGTGTGATGGGGAAAACACCATGTACTTTGAAATGTATAAGGGATTTGAAAGATGGAACATGCCATGTTCCAATCCAACCTCTACAAGCCATGTACCCTAGTTTACACTCCATGTATCTGGATGTGAGACAGTAAGACATGAGCAGTTCCAGGATCAGAGAGACACACCGCTTACCACATGGAACATGATGTGTAATCCTTAAAGGTAAACTTTGATCCATTTTTCTTCTTAGACTAGCTGTGGTATGAGCTTGGGTGAGTTCCCTTGGAAAATTTTAGCATTGGTCCATTCCCTTGGTCTATCCCTATGAGGGTATATTGAGTCATCACATCCTGAGCATAGGATGAGTAATACCCTCTAGGAGTTAGTCTCATATATAGTCAAGTATCACTCCATGTGGATTGAGGTGTGATCCTCTATCATTATTTCATATTTTGGGTTAGGTATCCCATTATGGACTATCAGGGTGTGTGATCCCCAGCATAGCAAGTTTACTCAGGGCATGGTTTGGTATCCCTCATAGGCCCTAGGTGTGATCCCCAATTTGTGCATTGATATCTGCTATCTTTTGATAAGTTGTAGTCTGATTGAGTGAGTATCTCGGAAAATTCATTGTAGTTTTCTTGGAACTTATTCATAGAATTTCCTCAAAATCACGTTCTCTCAGAATAGTTCCATTAGTATAGTGATGCCCAATAAGCGAGTTCTCCTAGATGGTTGTTACCTTTGATCCTATAGTATAATCCTAGTCTGACAGTGAGGACATGAACTCACCTTGAGACTTGGTTTCTATATTTGAGTACATTCAAGTTGTTATTATTGTTTTTGTCTCATGTTTTTATTGATATATCATTGTGATAATGAAATTTCTTACCTCATTGATGCTTTTTGTTTGATGATTTTTGTGTTTCCTAATGGGTATGTTTATAATCAACCTTGCATAGGCTTTGCTTTCACAAGTCATGTATTATATAAATGAAAATATTTTATATGTACTCATATGTGGACCAGGATTAGGTGGATATTAGTTTTTCTATCAGAACTTATATGGACCCAAGAGTTTATTTTGGGTAGATACCTCCTTTTTTCAATAGTTTGGGTTCTTTTATAGTTTTGGTGGGATTGTATTTGGACCTTTGACTTGTGGTTTACTTCTTGATATACTCTAATGTGGGATAGTCTTTATGAATACATTTATATTATTAGTTGTTTATCTTTATGCATTATACTGGTGTATGGGGATGTGTGAATGTATACATGTACTTTAGGATAAGGCCTCCCATGTGTGTGATATGACTACTTGGTGCAAGTCTCTAACGCTTAGACTATTAAAGTTGGGATTATGGTGTCCTTCTTGGATTGCCACCATTCAGACAGTCCCTAGTGGGTTAGGTCATGACGGGGTACCTGGTGGGAGGCCACTGGGTACCAAATGGACCTTAGAGAGGTTAAGTTAACCTGAGAGTGACATTAAGTACCTATTTTACCTAGAATAGGATCCCAATAGCATAGATTCTTGTTTTTTTAGTGAGTGATTTCCATTATTTTCTTTCCCAGCCCTTATTTTCTTCTTTCTTCTTCCTCTTTAAACCTCACTACCACTAATCTCATGAGAACCCTCTTATGGATATTTTTGGTCACCCTTTTCCCTCTTGATCCTAGGTTGACTTGTGGGTCTTATTCATGCTAAATGTAAAAAAAATACTTCCCTCACCCATGATCTCTCACATTATTCCATTTTCTTATAATTTATCTTGCTGAATTAGGAATTTTTTGGCGAATTACACTTGATTATGGAAAAATTCATTCAAGATAATGGGGCTTTCTCTTCACTTGATTCAAAGAGGATCGTGTGAGTATTTTGATTCCTGTTCCTTATTGTTTTTTTTGAAAGGATACTAAGGTATTATTTTCCCTAGGGTTTCTTAGATTTTAGTGTGGATTTTAGGGATGTTTTCTTAGTGAAATTTGAAGATTTAAGTTATAGTATTTTGAGTTAATTTTATTTTTTGATTTATTTGGTTTTATCTTGGATATTTTTACTCTTTGGTTATAGAGATTATAGAAATGGGTTCTTTTAGTAGTGTACTTTTGTTTAATAATTCTTAGGTTCTACATGGATATAGTTTGAATTTAAAAATATTGCATATGTTATTAGTAGGTGGTCTTGGTAATCTTAGTAATCCTTGGGTCATACTTCCAAAATAGAAGTCCATTTTTTCCCTAAAATTATTAATAATGCTAATTTTGTATTTTAAAAATATTAAATAATGGAAATTATTTGTTTTGAAAACTTTTTTATACCAATTTTTATTTAATGAATTATTTTAAAGAATTTACATTTACTGTAAAGTTATGTTAAAGTGAAAAATTTGGTGACCCATGTTTATGTTATTCCACATTATCATTTTTTCTTAAAATATTTAAAAACTTCCTTGGTATTATACTTGGGTTGAATTAGAAACCTTTGGTGTGATTTTTTTGAAAACAAACCTTAAGGAAATCTTTTAAGTCAGGTGTTATCCATTATAATAAAGTTTCTTGGTTTGTTAAAACATATATAAAGTACACCAACTAAATTATTTTTAATGTTTCGGAATAAAAAACACATATTCCCACTTAACTTGAATGAACCATAAGTTAAATAATCACACTTAACCCTTATCTATGAGAGTAATTCATCAGTGATGTGCTAGATGGGTTTATTTGTTTAAAATATGTGGTATTACTTAAAAATCCTGCAAGTTTAAGTATTTACCTAAATATTTTTAGTATAATAATTTCAATATTTTTCATATAAATCAAATGTGAGTTGAATTTTTATATGAAACTTTGTTTTAAAAATGGAAAACTTTTGGAAAAACTTTTGAACTATTTTTTATTCATGTTTTCTTATTTTTAATATCTCACAAAATCATGTTTTCTAATGACACTCACATTCAATCTTTTAAACCAATGTCACATGAGTATGTATAATTGTTGTCCCCAAGAAAGATAAATACTCCAGGGGGGGGGTGAATCAAGGTATGCTGATTTTTTCAAAAGAACCTCTCCAATGATCTTGTTCCACTATTATTAGGAACACCTCTCAGTCTCTCACACATAATATATATAAAGTGACAAAGTATGTAAAAGTGATGCACACGTGATTTTTACTTGGTTCACCCTCACCATGCTAGTCCAAGGAGTATAAAATGGTTATGTTCCAATGTACTATAATAACCAAACACACCTCTTTTTTATAATGTTCAGAGCGGACTCAATATCCCTTGGTTTAAAACCAATCAACATGAGAACTAACAAGACTCTAAAAACTTGAGAAATCTTTGTTCTATCTATTGAAGTGTATTTTTTATATTTTAATAAGATTCCTAATATTTTCTAAATAAATTTTTTTACGCCACAAATAGTGTGTCATGGATCCTTATTTTATCCAAATGATAAACAACACTTTACTATAGATATTTTGAGAATTTTTTTAAGGTTTATATAACCCCTTGTGTAAAGTAATTTCTATACAAAATAATGATTTATACAAATTCTCTTGTGAAAGGAATATGTTTACATAATCATTAAGTGAAAAAAAGATCATAACTCTTATCTATGTCTTCTTATCCCTTTAATGATGCAATTATTTCCCTTATTTATAGGAAAAATTGATCTGTCACACATCCCATTGTGTGACCAAAAAACATTCCACTTTCATTCATGAAAATAATAATGTTTTCAAAAATCCCTTATGAAAGAATCCCAACTTCACTCCCAGACTTTGAAAAATCTTCTCGGACATATTCTAAACCATTCTAGTTCCTTTTCTTCATGAATACCCCATGGTCTTTTCCACTCAAGATATTTGTTAACATACTTTGTTAGAAAAAAATAAACCAAAATCTTTGAAACTTCATCTTGAGGAATTTTTACCAATAATCTCCCCCTTTGGGTTTATTGAAAACACTTCAAAATTCCTAACTATCTTGTTGATTGTTTTTTTTCAAATTTTCTACTTCAAACACTATTTTCACACTCCAAATAAAAATAGAGATCATGGAATCACTCAACACATATTATAATCCCACATGAGTCAATCTTGGCTTGAGAAATAAGTGTAACATGAAAACATTATCAATGAATCACTTTATTTAGTTTTTATGCTCCACTTGATGCTCGAAAACCATATTAGACACAACTTAAATCAACTATTTTTCTTATCCCCCTAATAAATTTTTCCCTAAAATAACATTGAAGAGTTCCCCCTATCAGCTCTGCTAACCCCCTTATAGGGTTTGAGAAATCCCTCCCCATTTCATGAACAATACCTCCCCCCATTTTCAATAAACCCAAAGGTCACTCCTTTGTGGAATATAAGAGGAAAAAAATTATTAGGATGTAGGGGAATTCATACCATACCTTGGGGAATGGGGACCCCACATATACATTATCTATGTGGGGGGGGGGGTATATTGGAATTTAAGATCCAGTTGATTCTTCTCAAAAATTTTCTTGTGTGAGGCCATTTTCATGATATTTGCTACATGAAATTTTTAGGCACATACTCAAACTTAACTAAACAATGTTCAACATTCTTATTAATGAAGTGATACCTGATTTAAATGTTATTATTCATAGAGTGATGGATTCATTTTTTTATAAGGTTGATAACACTTGATCTATCATAATTTATTCAAATAGGAGACTTCACTTAAACTCCCATATCCATAGTATTTTTCTTTTATCAATAATATTTGTGTGTAAGATTGAGTGGATGTAATATACTCAACTTATTTAGTGTCAATGAAATGAATTTTTTTTGTCTTACTATGAAAATAAATAAAAAATCAACCAAGATAGAATAGATTTCTTGATGTATACTTTTTATCATCTACTGAACTGACCCAATCTATGTATGTATATCCTAATAAATGATTCATAGATATTTATATATAAAACTGAAATCAATTATGCCTTTGATATAGCATAGTATTATCTTCACCACTAGAAAGTATATTTACTTGGGATTACTCCAATACCATATGACTTGATAAGTGTAAAGAATAATATTAGGTCTTGTTTTTGTTAAGTATAAAAATCTCTTAAATATATTCTAGTATTCTATGACATTGACCTCTTTTACATCTCCATCCCTTGAAAAATTCATCTAGAAAGACACCTATATTGTAATTAACTTGTAATACTCTATTCTAAATCTATTCAGAGCCTATTTTATATATATTTACTGAGTAATGAATGTTTAATTCCTTCCTTGTATTACCTGAAAACAACGAAAAAACACTAACTCTTTAATCAACAACATTTAAAACTCTCACATCATATATTCTAGAAACTACTTATAATATGATTAATTTGATCCACCAAATTTCATGTCACCAATATATAAGAGAACCATCATACTTTGATCAATCTACTTCTTGATATAGAGATTATGATCAACTTTACCACACTAGAAACCAAGCTTCTTCAGTTACTAAACAAGTAAAAAATGCCATGATCTTGGTGCTTACTTTAGACCCTAAATAACCTTATTCAAATGATAAATTTCATTATAATATTCATGAGAAAGAAAACCATCCAATTTATTGATGTATAGTTCTTATTCAAGTGATCCATTTAGAAATGGTGATTTTATATCCATTTAAAATGCCTTGAATATCATTTGCACTGTTATGGTGAAAAATAGTCAAATTGTTTCCAACCTAGTCATGGGAGTAAATGTTTCATCTACATCGATTCTATCAATACAAAAATACCCATTTTATGAAATTCTAGTATTTTTCTAAATCACTATTCTATGTTTACTTAGTTTTTTATATAAAATCCATTCGGTCTTGATGAAATTCTTATCTATTAGCCCCCAAAAAATCTCCAATTTCTGGTTCTTTTCAATTTAGTCAATATCTACATCCATTTGTTAGAACCTATTCTCATATTTAAAATGTTCTTAAAAACACTTTAGATATACTTCATATAAGAATTAGTTTTTTATAGAGACTTAATTCTATTCACTTTCACTGGTACTATCTATTCACTGATGATATTATGCTCATTAATTTCACCATTGTTTTTATGTTTTTGAATAATTTCTAGTCTAACTTCATTATGTTCATCATCAATTTCTTTTTTAGAATTAGTATTAGCCCCTTATCCTCCCATTATGCTACTAAACTTATCACCACTATCTTCTAGAATATTCTCACCGCCTTACTAAAAATTATACTTAATTTACACTATAATAACATATTGGAGTTCAAAAATATTTCCAATTCATTTTTTGAAACACTAGTATACCTTGTTCTTGTTTGAGTATCCAAGAAAAATATATTCATATCTATGATACTTGAACTACCTATGTTTATGCTATTAATAATAATTCACTTACATTAAAAGATTTAATAGTATTTTGACATTGAATTTATTTCATAACTCATATTATATGGTGTCTTTTATTACATTGAAAAAAAACAAATATTTATTATAAATATAGAATGATGTCAAGATTTATTTCTTCCAGAACTTCTTTAGTAGGATTTTTTCAATAAGAATCATTTTCCCATGTTGTTTATGATACAATTTCTCCTCTCAACTACAAATTTTTTTTATGGAGTTCTAACTATTGAGACTTGATGCCTTATCCCATGTTTCTCAAGTTAATTATCCACCTTTTTTGGTAAAATCCATTGAATTATTGATATTTAATTTTGTAATTTTAAGCCCAAAAATATTTTTTTCCATCCTTCGATATAGAGTAACTCAACTAAATACCTCAAAACTGTAGGTGATGACCATAAATCATGTCATCCTTCTGTAATCGTCAATTAATAACACATAATATCACTTTCTATCAATGGATACTGGTAATATCGGCCCATGAAATGACCAGGTATGAATTTTATTTATTTTAAATAAGTAAGTCTATTATTATATAGATAAGTTTTCATTATGTACTGAAAGGAGAAAATTTTTTCTTAAGGAATAAGTAGTTTTATAAATTTAAAGTAAATACTAACACTATTCTAGAATATCTAGCTATATATATTCTTAATAGGGACCATTATATATGATAATTGTTGCTTTTATCTCTAAGAGACAACTTTTGATAATGAAACACTATCTAAAATAGTTTTAAAGGTTGTTTTGAAGAATCTGGCTAGTGGGAAGTTGAAGAATGAATTTCATAGAAAGAATTTCTGTGAGAAGTTATGAGGAGTTATGAAGAATTCATCCAAAATAATATTAAATTCAAAGTTACAAATACCCATTGAATAAAATATTTGGATGTTTTTTTGAGACTATTTTTAGTGGTTGATAAGTATTTAAAATAAGTTGAACATGTTCTGCAGGAATTTGGGAAAGTATGGAATTATTGAGCACAAAATTTATTAATATGATCAATTCTTTATAAGATAATTGGATTTATCATACGACATGGCCATTTCATACGAAAATAGTATTTTTTCCATAAGATATTATAGTTTTATAAGATTATAAACCCATTTAATATGTGAGTTTTTAAGATACAAATGGATAGTGTGTAAGATTAAGAAATCATATAAGATGAAAAACACATGAGACACAAGTTTTCATAAGATAACCAACCCTTATTTGATATTTTACTTTGTAAGATGATGATTTTTAATAATATAGTAGATTCTACTATAATTCTAGATAAATTTTTAAGATACCGATGTAATGTAAGATGTTCAACCTATATTAAATAACCACAATGTAAGAAGATATGTTTTGTAATATAAGGGATTTTATAAGATATGAAAATCATAAGATTCATCATATATTATAAAATAAAGTCATAAATTTATCTAAAGTAAAAATTGAATATCATGATGAAAAACTGAGGAATTCCACAAGAATAAATTCTGAAGAAAATGATATTTATTCATATTATTCTCAAGAACCATTCTTCATTGATCAAACATTATCATCATTTGAATGAATCAAGATCTAGATGATATTGATATGTGTTCCATGTTGCAAAGGGAAAGTACCATTTTACATTTCACGAGTCGATGAAAAAATAAATAAGAAATTAAAAAGAGTTTAAAGCTATGGATTTCATGAATATTTTTTGAAATGGAAATATCTCAAGTCTTTTAGGAGAAGTAAACAAGAATTTAAATAAGTTTGAATAAGAGAATGATATACGGAATTTTTTTTGAACGATTTAAATCAAATGGATATTTCACTCCTAAGGATCATGAAGGTTCCATTTCTCATCTATGTAAATAATATTTAAAATATTCATGACATATTATGTGAATATAAAAGTACAAAATAAGAAATAATATGATTAGTTTTTGTGAGGAGAAACTGAGAACCCGATACAATACTATATTGAAGAGAAAATAAAGATACCAAAGATAAAATATTTTTATATATTTAGAAGACATTATATTTATGAGTGTTCAAGGAAATGAGGAAGAAACAAATTATATAAGATCTAGATAAGGAAAGAAATACTAGTAGACTCGATGATCATCATTGACTACTGATGTTCTTTGAGAATTGAGCACACACAAATTAGACGATCCATAAGGATGGATGAGGGAGATAAATTTAAAGTGGTACAGAAGAAACTTGGAAAAAATAAAAATATATTTCTTATTACTTTATGAAAAATTTATATTAGTTGTGAGAAGCTATATTTTATAGTGGGAGTTTAGAAATTGGAGCATAGTGGGACTCTATATTGATGGGATTGGGAAAATACCTAGTTTAACCACTTGGGTTTATAGTGTAGAATCCATGATTGTGGAGAATAATCAATCATGATAAGGAGTACAATTTTAAGACCAAATCATGTAAATAATAGTGTTGTGTGTTATTCATTTCCTAATGTATTCAGGTAAAGTTGTGTAAATCAAGATAGAATGGATCAATACTTTAACTAGACTCAATGGTTGAATTAAAAAGAATACATTTGTAAAAGTGTACCATTGATTCACCCCCCTCTTAGTGGTATATAACAAACTTGGGCACTATAAGTGGTATTGAAGAAAATCTAGGTTCTATATGCAAGATCAAAGAAGATGATAAGTATAGATAATTTAAATTCTATAAAAAATAGGGGTGTACTTAGTTTTGATGAAAATATATACCATAGTTGGAGGAATCTTATATTTCCCTACCTCCTATAATTTGACCCAAAAGTGAGAGATGCAGTAACAATGGGATTTACACCCATTTATGAGGGTGATCCTATGATTTTTTCTGATAATATTTACATGGAGGTTGATTGAAAAGCTCAAAATACTATCTTGATGTCTATTTCAGAAAATATTTATAGATAATTTAATGTAATTCAAACTACCAAGTAATTTTGGGATAAATTGAAGTGAAGTTATAAAGGAAATTTTAAATTCAAGGAATCCATGTTACAAATTTTGAGGAGTAGGTTTGAGGATATTAAAATGTATTAGGATGAAAATATTGATGAATACTTTATAAGATTAAATGCGATTGTCAACAATATTTAGGGATTTGGTGAGAAGATGGATGATCCTACTATTGTAAAAAAGATTATGATAAACTTTATAGATAGGTATGATCTTGAAATATTATCATTAGAGGATGGATAATACCTTTCACTAGATGATTTTAATAATATTCTTATTTATTTTAAGATGTGGAAACTTACAGTTTTTAAAAATAAAGAAAAATATTATATTGGTATCGAGGATATGAGAAATCTTAAAGTAAAAGATAATGAATACTTAAATAAAATTATTTCTCTTTTATCAAAGAAATTCAAATAGGGAAAAAAAGGAAAATGAAAATAACTAATATAACATATATTTACCAAAGAATAAGGTTGTATAATCTGAATCATATGAGTAGGATGAGAAACGTCAGAAGAAAAAATAGAGTAAAAGTAAGAATAAATACTCTAGAAAAAAGATAATATATTTAATGAGTAAGAAGGAATTAGGTGAATCACCATCAAGTATCCAATCATAAGATGAATTTAATTTTATCACCCATGTTGATTTTTTCGATACTTTAAGTATTGAAGATGAGGAACTATCTGAGACACAATCAATATTTATCAAATATCAAAATAAGCTAAAAATTATCAAAGAATAATTTAAAAAATCAGTCAAGGTTATAGCTGAGTCTTATCAAGATGGTTAAAAGAAGGATTCCAATGGATAAATAAAATATTCTATTAATAATTCTCAATTTAAATTGATTTTTCCTAAAAATAAAAGTTATAAAATCAAATTTGACCCTATTTATATCAAGAATACATGTGAGAAACACTATTACACATTAAAGGAAGTTGTAAATATGAAAATAAAACCACTAACCCTTGGATAAGTGAGGCTTAAGTTATAGTATGATGACAAAAACAATAATATATAAATAATTACTATCAATATGGAGGACCAATGCTTCAGATATTCTACTAATTCTATGGGGTGTTTGGATATAAAGCCTACTATTTCTTGTTTAATATGTCTTTACTAAAGATAAGGTATGAACCAAGGGGGAGTTATACCGAGAAGATGGGGAGAAATTGTTAAAGGAAGAAAACTGTGGCTAGAAAATTATCAAGTAGACCAACCTGAAACAAATTTGAAAGTTTAGAAGTGATTTATGGAAGATGTAAACATAAGGGTTATAGGGATGAGTAATTCATGGATATAATACCAAGAAAATATAAAGGTAAAATTTTGATAAAACTACTAAGAAACCATATGGAAAACCCAATAAAGTCATGTATGATAAAAGGAGTACCTAACAGTTTGTACTACCTAATTTGAAATGGATAAGAATATTAAGAAATCACTAAAATAAAGTGGTTTCATATAAAAAGATAAAATTCCATTATAGGTTGTCTAAATGTTAAAATTTAATGATTCAAGAAAATATATGTGGAATATATGAATAAGTTATATATGATATTAAAAACTATATGACCATTCTTCCATCCTAAGTAGAATTAATGATGAAGTTTATGAAACCATCAAGAAATTCAGTTACTTTTATGGCTAAGGTGAAGAAGAAAAATCCACACAAAGGGGAGAAAATGATTGTGCAAGGAGCGTGTTTGTCTTTTATAGAAAATTCATCCTCCTTATTTTCAAGTTGAGCATCACGAGAGTGGAAATCAATACACTCCTAACATAGCTGAACCAAAGCTTTATATGGCTCCTGAGGATCAGATGGATGTTCAACTTCATGATATCTTTTTGACGGTCATGAGATACATGGAAAGAGAAACAGTTCATAGGATGACTTCTACGTATGAGATGATGAGAGAGTTTCAATTATAGCATCCACCTATATTCATTATGGAGGGTGGAACCTATGTATTCGATTTCTAGATTGAGTCAGTCCATACGATCTTTAAGAATCTTGATACACCCAAAGATAGAAGGTTAAATCTTACTGTGTATATGCTTCATGGACCATCCAGGTGTTGGTGGGACATTCTAGTGCAGGTAGGTAAATAGGAGGAGTTATCCTGGAAGGACATTGAGATGAAGTTCGTGATCCATTTATTTTTTGAGACATTGAGGGATGAGAAGGATTGTGAGTTCATGCACCTAACATAGGAGGGCATGTTAGTGCTATACTATGATGAACATTTCAATGACATGTAGTTCCATACACCATATTTTTTAGGTAATGATATCTATAGTGAGAGACATTTTTAGGATGGTCTTCTCTATGAGATTAGGGAACAAATGAACATTTCCCATTTGATCATTTTTATAGATGTAATAAATCAAGAAATCACCACGAAAGGAAATCTGAGAGAGTCCCTAAGAAATTGTTAGGCTGTTTTAGTAGGGAAAACTATGATCTCTTCTTATAGTGGAAAGAAGTGTCGTTATAATAGTTTTCACCAGGGAAACAATGGGTAGAGCAGTCAGGGCAGTGTTAAACTATATCAGGACTGTGTTCCATTGTAGTGCTATCGGTGTGGAAAGATGGGTCACAAATAGCCTCAGTGTCCGTACCTCACTTTGGAGTGTCAAACTTGTAGTATATTGAGCCACCTAAAGAGGGTTTTTTGGGGAATTCAGAAACATATCAGTGGTAAGGTAATATGGCAGGCACTAGAGTTTGGGAAGGTCTCAACTATGCCTCAATAGATAGGTAGCTGGAGTTCCATGGGACGTTTTGGTCAAGGAATGAGACCTAGTACCCCCATGGAGGAATGTAAGTACCAGGAAGAGGGTATAACTCAAGGTAGTTAGGCTAAAGCCCAGGGAAGAGAGATTGGTTAGCTGTATGTTATGAAGACTACTATGACTATTGTGGATGTAGGACCAACTAATGTTAGAGGTACGATTCTTGTATCATCTACCCTTGATTGTGTTCTTTTGATACAATAGAATCACATTACTTTTTTATATTCTCTTTTTATATAAGTATTTTGCTAAGATATAGAAATATTACATGGTGTTTTGACCATTAACACAATATTGGGAGTGTGGTCAGAGAATATCAAATGTTGCACGACATGTTCTCTAGAGATTGGTGGTTACCATTTCTTTTGGGAATTTTTTTTAAAAAAATGTCAGGTTTAGACTTGATTATTAGTATAGATATTTAGTTCTATAATAGGCTCATATTAACTATTAATAGAGGCGAGTTAACTTTTTATCTCTATAAGGAGGCAAATATTTTCATAAGGGTGAGTGGGATCTTCAGGTTGGTCGTGCGGGAACAGTTCAATGTAGATTAGATTGTCTCATAGCTCAAATAGTCTATCATTCTCTTGATGATAATGGAATGAAATAGGATTATTTTACTCCAATGGTAAAACTTTTTTAGGATGCATTTCTTGATGAGTTCTATGTCTTACCACCCAAGATAGAGATCAAGTTTAGGATTGAGTTGGTGCTAGGAGCAGAGCCAGTTTTTATCCCTCCTTATAGAATGGAAACAGTAGATCTTTGAGAATTGAAATTCTAGTCAAAAGATATGGAATATAAGGGTTTTATACAGCCTAGTAAATATCCTTGGGGTTAACTAGTTATCTTCTCTAATAATTTCGATGTATCTTTGTGCTTATGTGTGAATTATTAGAGATTAAACCAGATGAATGTCATGAATTGGTATCCTCTTACGTGCATTTATGATCTCTTCAATCATCTGAGAGGTGCTAAAATATTCTCCAAGATTGATTTGAGACAAGGATACCATAAGTTAAGGGTGAGACTATTAGACATACCTCAGACTACTTTTAGGATTAGGTATGGCTTGTATGAGTTTTTAGTGATGCTGTTTGGTTTGACTAATGCATTGGCGGTATTCATGGACTTGATGAATCATTTTATAGATCGGTTTGTGGTGGATTTTGTCTATGAAATATTAGTTTACTCCTAGTCATCATATGATCATACCCAACATCTTTAAATCATCCTGAGTATATTGAGATAGCATTAGCTTTATGCCAAGCTAACCAAATTTAGTTTCTGGATTAATGAAGTGCACTTCTTAGGCCATGTCATCTTAGAGATAAGAGTGTCAATGGACCCAGATAAAGTTTTAGCCATGGTATCTTGGAAAAAACCCAAGAATGTATTAGATATTTTTAGATTTCTGTGTTTATCTAGTAATTATTGGTGCTTTATCTAGGAATTATCCCATGTAGAATGTTAGGGATGACCAAAAAAGGAGTTAAGTTTTTTTGGTCTAATTATTTTGAGAGAAATTTTCAGGAACTGAAAGGTAGGATGAACTCAACTCTTATCCTCATTTTAGCTATTCTGGGTAAATAATATACAATGTACTATGATGCATTCAGTGTGGGACTCAAATAAATTATGATGCAGGAGGATTGTCTAGTTGCTTATGGCTTTAGACTACTGAGACTACATGAGAGGAATTTTCATACTCAGGACTTGTAGTTAGTAGGAGTGGAACATGCCCTGATATAATGGAGGAATTATCTTCTGGGTGATAGGTTTTTGGTATAAATAGACCACAAAAGCCTCAAGTACATATTTTATTAGAATGAACTGAACCTTAGACAAAGGTGGTGGGTCGAGTTTCTGTAGTATTTCAACTTTGAGTTAGCTTACAAACCAAACAAAGGAAATGAATTTTCTGATACTTTGATCCGAAATACACCTTAAGAGGTAGTACAAGAGTATTTTGATGAGTTGTGGATAATGGATCTATTTGAAGACATGCATCTAGATGTCCAAGAGTCTCTTGGACAAGTATCTCTGAGTTCAACATCTATTGTACCCACGATTTTGGATCAAATTAAGATCGAAAAGTTTTCCGATTCAAAGGGATTAGTTCTAAGATAAAACTTATATGGTGGGGTTATACCATTAGTATAGTCTCTTGGTAGTATAAATTATCTTTTTCGTGGCTAAGTATGGGTTCCTATGGGCTTGCGTGAGGAGCTGATGAGGGAGTTTCATGCTTCTAGATGGGTTGTACATCCTGGTTTGAAAAAGATGTATCATGATCTCCATAGACAGTACTAGTGGCCAGGAATGAAGAAATAAGTAGTAGTATTTGGGATGAGATGTTTCAATCATCAGTAGGTGAAAGATGAACATCATAGGCCAGTTTGTATTTTGAAACCTTTTTCTATTATTGAGTGGAAATGGTATTATTTCACTATGGATTTTATGATAGGAATACCCATGAGAATCTATAATAATGATGCTATATGGGTGGTTGTTGATAGACTAATGAAGTTTGAACACTTCTTTTCTATCAGGGATACCTTTAAAATTGATGATCTGGGTAGTCTCTACATGTATGAAGTAGTTTAGCTGCATGATGTTTCAAGGAGCATCATTTTAGGTAGAGATCCTCATATCACATCTTGTTTCTTGCAGGGTCTTCATAAGGATCTAGTATTATATTTTATTTTGAGTATGACCTATCATCCTCAGGATGATGGAAAATATCAGAGGACTATTCAGGTCTTAGAGGATATGTTGCAAGCCTATGTTTTGGATTTTAGTGGTTTGTGGGAGCAGCATGTAAAGTCTCGTACATAGAATCCACTCAATAGTGCCCTAAGCTTGGTTGGCCACATGGTATCAATCCCATCTCCCCAAACTCCATAGGCTGACGACTAGCATCGAGGTCCTAGGTGTGTTAGTGGGGATACTATTCCATCATTACTAGAGAGTAGAACATGAGAAATATAATATCAGATAAGTATATAAAGAAGTATATCAATCATATAATAGACCAATAATAGAAATAGATAAAAAAAACCAAAAGGAAACTCATATACAATGATTATGATACATGTATCTACGAAGCATTCAAAACAGGTACACAATAGTATAATATAATACATGTATCAAAAGTAAAAAAATCTATAAATTATCCTAGATAAAATCATGATCCTCAGCTCAGTCCCATGCTCCCTTGATCCTAAGAATCAATCAAGAACCTGTGTCAGAGAACTTTCCCTTATCCATACCTCTAATCATATAACTATTTGGGTACCCAAGGAATCTCGAATAGGGTGTGATATATAATCTCAGTAGGAAACCACCAAAGGTCTAGTTTCATCTAACTGGTGAGTATATAACAATCACAGTGTGCAGGCTGTAATAAAATATATAAAGGAATTACTTAAAGTAAACATCCTATAAAGTCTAGGTTCTAATTTATAATCAAGTTAATTTAATGATTCAATTCTATTTTATAAGAAAGTCTCGAGACCTAGAATAATGCCCAGAATCCCCCATGATATCATGATCAAAGGATGCCTAAATAGTCCATCCATAAAGTGTAAGACAATACCAAATCCAAGCTTGTACTTTGTCCTAATAGACGCATCAAATAAATCATGTAATTCAATATTCATTCATGAACCTAATCCCATCCATGGAATTCATAATTTGGAATCCAGGTATTTCTCTATTTATAACATAAACCAATACCCTATAAAATCATCCATGGAAATTCTCATAAGAACCCATGTATCACTCTATGTGTGGTATACCATCGTTTCTATTTGATTTCATCCTTGGCGGTCTACTAAGGGATCCCAAGTATCACCCACAACATATATGGTCAAATTTCCTTTGATTACATCCTTGGAAATCCATATGGAATCCAAGTATCACTCGACATATAATAGTCACACCCCATGAGTTTGTCCTTGACAGTCCATATAAGGAGTCTAAGTGTCACTTGGGCATAAGAATGGTAAGGCCAAATGAGTCAGTCCATGGTATTTGTAGATTAATCCATGTGTCACCCAAGGAAAATTAGAATTTAATCAATTAAATACCATTTAATCAATTCAATACAATTTAATAAATTTAATTTAAACATATCAATGTCAATACCAAGAACAATTCATTTACACCTCATCTCAATAGGGGGATAAAGGCACGGGCTAAGATTAGAAGGTTTGCCTCTCAATTACTCACATGGGAAATTCAATATATGGGAAAATAAAGCTTCAAAAAGCTATTAAATAGCCAAGGATAAGGGCATGTTCGTCCATCCCAACCTATTAATCAATTAAATTCACAATTGATATTACAATTCAACTTATAATTCAAATCAATTACATTTGACAATTGAATTTACATTCACAATTCATTTTATAATTCACATCCAAAGGTAAAGGGGAAAGAGGCAAACCCTAAGGAATCCAAATTAAATATCCTCCATGGTGGTCTAATCTACTAAAAACACACCCAAATGGGTGGTTCCAATTCATGTTTCTTAATGATTTGACATTTCTGAATGAGCCTCATTAATTTCATAGGCTATACCTATCAATTTAAATCAAGTATCAAACTTTATTTTAAGGGATTTTCTCATAGTATTGGGTGTGTGACACACGGGAACACACAAACACACACACACACACACATATAAAACTCCAACTTTCAAGGAAAATCATGACACCACCCACTGTAGGTCTATAGAGGATAGATCATCTAGTATTAGCTCCTGATTCGAATTAGATTGGGAGAAAATCAAATAAAGAACGAATAAACTATAAATAGGGAATATTATCTTGCACCTAATTAGTATATCCAATACCTAATCAAATGAGGAATTAATAATAATTAATTTAGAACTCATTGATGTGGATCCAATGAGACCGACAATGCTCGATTCCAGTATCAGACAGAGACAATCTCACGATTTTAAGAATAGTTGTCAATAAGAGATCTCAAAAGGGAGGGGATACAAAATGTATGAAAAATGAGTAAATTAGGTTATAAATATATTTAATTAGGGGTGAAATTGTAAATTCACCAAAAACATAGGGTCACATGGTTTGGTCTCAATGTTGTCCAAACCATGCGCTAACCGCACACACTTAATTGTATGGAGGGTAAACTCACATAGTTTCCTGAAATAGTTTATATAACCATGCCGGAACTATGAAAATATCCAATTTCAAAATTTTAGACATGGATGCACTACCGTGAACCCCAAATCTCATGGTTTAGTCAAACTATGCTGCCTGTAGCCTCCCTCTATCTAGCCATGCCCGGTTTTCACTAACCATGTTCAAGGCCCTTTTTAACCCAAAAGCTGGGTTTTGGGATCCAAACTATCCCCGAACACCCTCAATACATTTATGAACCCTAAAGTTATTCATATTAGGCCATATTTAAACATTTAAACTAAAATTTTATGGAATTTAAAGGATCCATACCTCAAGAGAGAATCAGGTTCTTACAAACTTTCCCCTTGAAGTAATCCGTTTCCAAATTTCCCTCTCAAGGGTGGTCAAGAATGTTTGAGAATATTTTTATCCACTATGATCATACATAATCCTCCTACTCTGAGGTCTCATCATATACTCAGTCATAATAGCATAACACCCACACTAAAGGAACTGACTGGACTTGGAAAACCTTCATGCTATAATCCACAATATGAATATGATGATCCTAAAAGGAAACATCTACCTATAACTCAACCTCCTTGAGCTAAAAGGCATGAGAAAAGTCTGAATAGTAACAACACCATTGAGATATGTGGAAGAATTCATGCACATATTGGTACCTCTGATGTAACTGCAACCGATATGCTACCAAACTGACTCTCTCCAGAATCTGAAATGACCCGACCTAACAAGGTGAAAGATTACCCTATCTCCTGATCCTTCTATGTACCAACCTTAGTGAAACACATAAGAAAATATGATCCCTGACCTCAAACTCTATAGTTAATTTGTGGTGATCGACATATGATTTCTTTCAAGACTGTTCAATATCCATCCATTTCCAAATCAACTGCACATTCTCTATAGTATCCCGAACAATATGAGGTCCAAGCATAACCACCCCTCCTGCCACTAACCAACAAAGGGGTGATCAACATAGTATACCATTAAAATAATCATAAGGAACCATATAGAAAATATCTTGAAAGCTATTATTGTAGGTGGATTCAACTAGGGGAATATGCCTCTCCCAGAGCCCTCGAAATCTTGGAAGCATTCCCACAACATCTCCTCAAGCACCTGAATAATGCGTTCTGACTGTCCATTTGTCTGAGGGTGGTATGTTTTGCTTAGAAGTACCTATCCACCCAGTTCCATCTATAAAATCTTCCATAATCAAGATGTAAAATGGGTATCCCTATCAGATATGATAGTGTATGGGACCCCATGAAGTCATACTATCTCATGGATATACAACCTACCAAGCTCATCAACAATGAAGGTATCCTTGATTGGTATAAAATGTGCAACCTTCATGAGGTTTTCAAAAATAACCCATATGTCATCATTAACTTGAGATGAACTTGATAAAACTATCACGGAATCCATCATGATTTCAACCAACTTCAAATGAGGGATGATTAACTACTGTAAAAGTCTTCCTGGTCACTGGTGTTTTGGATTTACCTGTTAAAAGGTGGAATATCTCATGAAGAAACTAGCTACACATCTTTTCATACCTAACCACCAGTATTATAGATGTAAATTCTAAGATATTTTGGTGATGTCAGGGTGCAATGCCCAAGATTAAACATAAAATTCCAACATCAGCTCCTCACACATGTTTAAAGAAACCTATAAATGAATATATAGGATAATTCCATCCTTTCCTACAGTCCAACCAAGAGGAGGGTCCTTACATTTCACACTCTCCTGTAGGACTAGGCCCTTAGAATCTGATATCTGCCCTATCCTCACTCTATCGAGTAGGGTATTGGTCAGAACTAAGGTTCATAGAAAGGTCTTCCCATGATTTTCCTACACCTCCAAGTGAATCTTAGAGATAAAATTTATAGGATTCCACTCACTAATATCCTCATAAACTACCTATATCTGAGTTCTCCTTCTCAATGCATCAGACACTGCATTTCCTTTACCCGGTGTGTAGGCAAGCTCGAAATCAAAATAATGTAGGTATCCCACCTTTGCTGTCTCAAGTTCAGATCATGCTATGTAAATATGTACTTGAGGATTTTTTGGTCTATGTATACCAAAACATTCTCTCCAAGTAATTAATGTCTCAAACAATGAAATGCGTGAACAACTACAACTAACTTGAGATCATGCATCATGTAATTCCTCTAGATTGGCATAAAGTGTCGAGACTCGTACACTATGACTCTATCACCATGCATAAGAACTAATCGAAGTCTTATACCTTATGCATCATAGTAAACAATGTAACTCCTGCCCGGATCTGTAAAAATATGTATCGGTGCTGATGCCAGTCTCCCTTTCAGCTCTTGAAAGGCCGTCTCACAGAAATTTGACCGAAAAAAATTCACACCCTTCTTAGTCAAGACCATAAGTGGAACTTCTAGGTATGAGAAGTCCTGTATGAAATGACTGTAGTGACTTGTTATCCCCAAAAAACTCTGAACCTCAAAGATGTTCTTGGGATGATCCAAAAAAACTACAGCTCTCACCTTTTTTGGGTTAACTAATACTTCTATTTCTAAGATAACACGACCCATGAAGTGAATCTGATCAATATAGAAGTGTCCATTTGTGAGATTATCATATAAAAAATTCTATCTCAGTGTATCCAATACAATATTAAGATGTTTGGCATGGTCATGTAAATTGTGAGAATAAACCAAGATATTGTCCACAAAAACCACAACAAACATATCCCAATATGGATGGAAAAATTGATTCATCAGTTCCATGAAGACTGCTGGTGCATTCATGAGACTAAATGACATAACCAAATACTCATAGAGAACATAGATGCTACAAAAATATATATGAGGTATATCTGATGGTATAACACACACTTGATGATAACGAGATCTCAGATCAATTTTTGAGAATACCCTAGCTCCTCAGAGCTGGTCGAAGAGATCATCTATCTACAACCGAGAATACTGGTTCTCAACCATAAAATAGTTAAATTTCTAAAAATCTATACATAGGCTAAGTGTCCCATCCTCTTTTTTTAAAAAAATAACCGGTGAACCCCATAGTGAATTACTAGTTCAGATAAAACCCTTTTCATCTAAATCATATACCTACCTCTTAATCTCTTGTATCTCAGTAGTATCCATCCTATAAGGAGGAATGGATACTGGTGAAACTCCTAGAACTAGATCGAAAGAGGAATATACCTCTATCAATGGAGGTAACATTGAAAAGTGATCTGGGAAAATGTCCCGAAAATGATCAACCACAGGAGGGAGATATGCCAGATGTGTTCCTTGATCATCCAGATATAAACTCACAATTCAGGTTATCATCCCACCCAACCCATGATTCTAAAGTCCAGTTCAACTCTCCTGGACATCCCATTCACCCTTGTGAATAAACTCTCCACCCTTTGGTGATGTGAATGTCACCCTAAAATAATAGGAATCAATGAAAGCATGAAAGGGAACCAACTAGTCCATCCTGAGAATGATTTCAAAGCCTTTCATCTTGAGGGAAAATAGTTCCCATATGAAGTGACACCTTCCGATCTCAAGGGGGAACTCCATACACCAATGTACCTCCTCTATTCTAATTACAAACATAGTGTCAATCATTATAACACTATTAGAACAATGAATCACAAGACAAAGGATCTCCAAAAAGGGAAAATATATAAAACTATCAGAATCCCCTATATCAAAAAGAGTAGATGATAAAGTATAGGCTACTAGAATTGTACCTCTCATAGTAGAAGGATTGGGATCCTTCTTTTTAAGGGTCTGTTTCGCTGTATATATCTGGCCTGAACCGCAACCTTGTGATACTTCTTGGCTACCTTGAGAAGATCCACCCTGCTATCACTATAAAAATGGGATCTGATTACCATGACCATAAACACCACTTTGGACTAATTAGTCAGCCACACTCTATCACCCTACCTAATGAGAAGTTGTTGACCCCTCTTCTAAATGTGGAGTCAGTGCAGACACTCTTTCACTAGCTACTGGATAAAACATTATACAGAAGTGCTGTAGATTTCCCATCTTTCTATAGGATTGTCACTCGAATGGGTCACTCATACATTGTGTCCTCATATTTCCTAGCTTAACACACTGGAAGCACATCACTTGGATACCTGAGTATGTTCTCTAAATTCTAATTCCACTACATAGAATCTCCAGATGATGATTCCAACTACCTGTTGATGCAGTACCAGATCTCGATGTCGAATCACCTTGGCTCACACCCCCAACCTTTATCAGGTTATGATATGTGATTAGTTCCCAATTTACTAATATAGAAATGGTAATCAAATGAAATACATTCACCTATGATAGGATTTCAGACTTGAGACTATCCTCAAATCATCTATCTTTAGTTAACTCATCACCCATCAGAATAGGCGCAAGGTGATAGAGCTTAGTAAAATGAGCCAAATATTCCATAACTTAAAACGCGCCATTCTCCAAGTGCATGAACTATTGGGATCTATCGATCCTCAATGTCTTGGGATATAAGTAATCATATAAGGACATATAAAAACCCATACAATCCATATATTAATGATTTTATTTCTGAGTAATGACATCCCACCATATCTTGGCAGAATCATGCAGAATATACATATAAATATTTACCCTCCTCTCAGGAGGAATCTCCAGGATATCGAAGATAGATAACATGACCTCTATCCATGAATCCACATCTTATGGTCTTCCACCCCCAAAAATATGGGCGGATGCTGCTACTGGAACTCACACATCAACTTTTCCATAGTCGGGGTAGGTCGCAGTGCTTCCTGAATAGTCTGAAAGAATCACATAAACCCCTCATGGAACTATACCTCATCACCTATGTCTGGTACAACTACTAGAGCCTCAACAGAAACTAATTGAAGATCCACTAGTAGCCCATGGCCCACCACCTCAGAAGTGTGGTTGTCACCACCCTCCTGGCGTATGATTGGAAGAATTCATGATGACATACCTCTAAAAATTCCAAGTTCAAACCTCAGATCAAGATTATTATCACAGTTCACAATTCAAAAGTGTATATACTGAAATAGGATAGGTAAAATCCTTCCTATATAAGAACACAACCCTCTTCCTACTCCTAGAGTTAGGTTTGGGCGACATATATATCATAAGAAAGCTAGAGATACTGCCTACCACCCACTACTAAGGTTGAGACTGGGTCAAATTCTTTTCTATAAGAAACTTCAGTTTCAAATTAATTTTCACTTTAATTCACATATTCGTTATCATTTGAATTCATACCCATTTCACATTTATATAACAGTCCATTTTTAAAAAGTTGAACCAATGGTTCACAAAATTTTGATCCATGAGGCCCCACACTCCTACAAAACCAAATTATGGCATCCATCTGCTTCACACTATAACACATTCTAGAATAGCTATCACAACACCAAGTATATCTATCATTACACCTATCACAATAACATGCAACAAGTAATATATCCCAAATGGTATAACATAATGCATGTCATGTGATTCCTGTAAAGTGATTACATGATGCATGAAATGAAATACCCTCATATAATCATGTTACAAAAAAAATAAAAACCATAATTGTATCAATAATAATATCACAATTCAAGTACATCACCCAATGGTGGAATAAAATAAATTGTAATAGTCAAAATCTAGAAAAAAACAATTTTATTCGAGATAATCTATCTTTTTACTGTATGTGGGTTATCTACGACCATGAAAAAATCATTAAAAAAAACCATTTCCTTCTTAACCCTTCCTATTATCTACAAATAATAAAGAAAAATAAAGATGAACCCCCCTTTGATAGCACTTTGTAACATCCTGGAGCGGATTCCATTCAACATTTCCCAAAGCTCGGTTGGGCACATAGTCTCAAGCACATTTCCCAAAATGGTAGATGCTTCTGACTAGAAACAAGGGCCTAGATTTTTCAGTTGGGAGACTATTCCCTCATTACCAGAGTGTTTCATAGTAGAAATACAATATCAAATAAGTATAGGAAGCATTAAATCAATCAGACAATAGATCAACAAAGGAATAAATAAAAAATCCAAAAGGAAACTCATAAACAATTATGATGATATATGTCTCTACAAAGTATCCAAAATAGGTACAAAATAGTACAATACAATACATGTATCAAAATTAAAAAAGGCCAAAAAGTATCCCAACTATTATTAGAAGCCTCAGTTCGGTCCCATGTTCCCCAACACCTAATTAGCAATCAAGAACCTATATCAGGGTGCCTTCCCTTATCCATACTTGCAATCATATAATCTGTTCGGGTACAAAAAGATGATCAAATAGGGTGTGAGACATAATCCCGGTAGGAAACCACCCAAGGTCTAGTTCCATCCAGTTAGTGAGTATATAATAGTTATAGTGAGTAATCAATAATACAATATATAAAGGTAGTATTGAAAGTAAAGATCCTATAAAGTCTAATTCCTCATTTATAATAAAGTTCATTTAATGATTGAATTCCATTTAATAAGTAAGTCTCAAGACCTTTCATAATTCCTAGTGTCCCCCATTATAACATGATTAAAGTATTCCTAAACAGAACATCCATAAAATATAAGACAAGACTGAATCTAAGCTTTTTATTTAGCTTGACAGACTCATAAAATAACTCATTTAATTCAATATTCTTTCATGAACCTAATCCCATCCATGGAATTCATAATTTTTAATCTAGGTATCACTCCAGGTATAATATGAAACAAAAAACTACAATACCATCCATGGAGATCCTCATAAGAACCTAGGTATCACTCTAGGTGTGGTATAACATCTCTTCCATTCAAGTATATCCTTGGAATTCCACTAAGGGAGACCAAGTATCACCCATAACCTATATGGGTAAATTCCCTTTGAGTCCATCCTTGGAAATCCATATTTAATCCAAGTATCACTCATAATAAAACAGTCATCCCCTATGAGTCCATCCTTGGCAGTCCATATAAGGAGCCTATGTGTCACTCGGGCTTAAGCATGGTAAGGCCAAATGATCCAATCCATGACATTCATAGATAAATCCATGCATCACCTAGGGAAAATTATCATTTAATAAATTCAATACCATTTAATCAATTCAATACCACTTAATCAATTTTATTTAAACATGTCATGGTCAACACCAAGAACAATTCATTTACACCTCACCTCTAAATGTGGCTAAACGAACAAGCTAAAAATATAAGGTTAAATTCTCAATTACTCACATGGGAAATTCAATATAAGGTTAACTAAAGATTCAACAATAAATTACATATCCAAGGAAAAGGGAATGGTTATCTATCCATTTCTATTTATCAATTCAATTCACAATTGATGTTAAAATTCAACTTAAAATTCAACTCAATTACAATTGACAATTAAATTTTCATTCAAAATATAATTTACAGTTCACATCCCAAGGAAAAGGAAAAAGAGGCACACCCAAAGGAATCCAAATTAAATATCCAACCATGGTGGTCCAATCAACTAAACACACACCCAAAGGGGTGGTTCCAATTCAAGTCTCCTAACCATTTGAATTTTTTCAATGGGACTCATTAATTGCATAGGCTATACCTATCAATTTAAATCAAGGATCAAAATTCATTTTAAGGTAGATGCTCTGAGTACTGGGAATGCGACACAATGACATATATATAAAAACTTATACTTTTAAGGAAAAGTAAGAGACCGTCTACTATAGATCCATAGAGTATAGATTATCCAGTATCAGCTCCTGATTCGACTCAGATAAAAAGAAAATAGAAGGAAATATGAAGAACCTATAAATTGGGAATACTAGCTTATACCTAAATAGAACACCTGATACCAAATCGAACAAGTAATAACTAAAAATTAATTGAGAACTCACTAATTCAGATCCAAAGATACTGGAAATTTTTGATTCCGGTATTAGATGTAGATGATCTCTCAATTCCAAGAATAGTCATCAAGAGGAGATCTTAAAAGGGATGGGATTTACAATGTATAAAAAATGAGGAAATTAGGATAGAAATAGATTTAATTATGGGTGAAATTTTAAATTCACCCAAAACATAGGCTCACATGGTTTGGCTACATGGTTGGCCAAATTGTGTGCCAACCTGGCATGCTTAACTGTAGAAATGGGCACCTCACATGGTTTCTTAGCACATTTTGTCTAACTATGATCAAACCATGGAAATATCCACTGTAAAAACTTGTAGACATGGATGATGAAACATGAACCCAAAATATCATGGTTTACTCTAACCATGTGACCTATAACCTCCCTCTGTCTAGCCATGCATAGTTAGAACTAACCGTGCAGCTTTCCCCACATAGTTTCCTCTAATCGTGTGCTAAGCATTTTTCAACCCAAAAGATGGGTTACGAGATGCGAACAAACACCAAATACCCCCAATAACTTTATGACCCCTAAGGGAATTCATATTAGGAAATATTTAAACATTTAAACTGAAATTTGATGGAAATTAAAGGATATGTACCTCAAGAAATAACTGGGTTCTTACAAAGCATATAGAGCTCATGGAGTTTTAATATAATAAAAGATTCTAGGAATCTATAAAAATGGATACTTTCGTGTATTTGTATGGAAGGAAATTCCGTTCAACTCTTTTTTGGATGGAATAAAGTGAGTCATCGCTTATTGGGCCTTGTATCGTGAATGAGATATCTGAGCAAGTTTAGTTGGACATACAATGGTCGACGACCATGCAGAGCATGAAGAAATCTTATAATGACCATCATAGAAGACCTTTGGAGTTCTAGGTTGGTCTTCATGTTTTACTTTGAGTGTTGCCTAGGTTGTGGAAATTGCATATCAAGAAACAAGGAAATCTAGTTCCTAGGGTTGTCAGTCCATTTAGGATAGTGGGTAGGGTCGGTCCAACAACATACCGTCTATCCCCTCCCTAGCTCTACAGTGCCATGTATGACGTTTTCAATGTGTTTCATCTTTAGTGATATTATCTAGACTCTTCTCATGTAATATATGTAGTAGAAATAAATCTTAGTGCTAATGAATCATTTGAGGAGAATCCAGTATAGATTGTAGACCATAGTAAGAACTATCTTCAGGGTAGGGAGATTCTTTTTTTTGGGTGTAGTGGAAGCATGGGAGAGTTTAAGAGGAGACTTGGGAGAGGGAATCTAATATTTGAGTACAATGTTTGGAATTATTCATTGAGACCCCATAGTGATACTTGGAATAGCTCGGGGATGACCTATTATATGACGGAGTGGTTGTAAGATCCCTTCGTTTTTCTAGGTATGACCCTCTTTAATATTTTCATTGAGCCTTGGTGTCCGAGTATTTTTCGAATACAAAGATCCTTTGTTAGGGAAAATTACTTAAATTTCAAGTATGTTTGTTTTAATTAATGGAGTATAGGTATAAATGGGTCAAGCATTACCACATGTTCATGGTAAGTTGAGAAGCTTTAAAGGGGGTTTGGGTTGTTTTATAAGGAAAATGGGATGAAAAACCATATGAATAAAATTTACAGGTCATGTAAATGTATTACATGTTGTGTAATGTTTGGGAAATTTTAAATTAATAATCCGAGGTGATGGGTTTTTCTACATATCCCACTAAAAAAAATTACATGACATATAACTATATTACATTCCATGTAATTCCCCAACCTATAGTTTTAAAGTATTCTGTGCGGATGATTTTTCCATTAAACCATATGCATCTCTTCTCTTATCGACCTAGGGAGACCCTACATGTGATTTTGAAGTTCCAAACTCCCTTCCAGACATCCCGATAATGCATTCGATCTCCAGTAAGTGGTTTTGGTATGGTTTTCCCTTCTCTCCATTGTTTCTCTAAACGTTGCGATGTAATATCTTTTTCATGTGCATTGTTGGTTTTGAAATTGATAAATTTTGATCTTGGATCCTTATTTTTATCATCCAAACCTTCTTCTTCAAGGTCATTTGTCATTAGAAGCATTGTTTGATTGGAAGTTAAAGGTAGGGGGTATAAACCTTAACCCTATGGTTTAAGTATTGTTAAGTATACACAATATTAAAATTTTTCTAACATATCACGTGCCTAATAAATTGAAATAATGAATTTAATTATTCCTTAGAGTCCCTTTGGATACAATTGGTTATTAACCCAGCTTTTGGATACCGTTCAGGTGAGAGAACTCTTGAATATAAATGAATTTTTTAATAGATTAAAGTGTGTTTAGCATGACATGGATTATGGGTGATTGCTTAATATAGAATCACCTTGGATTTTCTTATTTATTGAGATAAATTAAATGCTATTGGTTATGAAAAATTGATATATGAAATGTGTAATTGAAAGTTAAATGGTAATTTTCATAATTTACCATTGATCCATATTATGTGACATTGGGGTATCCTTGTTGTTATGAATTGTGTTGTGATTAAATGATGTAATGCTTATATAGGGAATTGGCCTAGTGAAACATGATGAAATGGTTATATAGAAGGTTTGGACTAGTTGAAATGATGAAATGATTATATAGTATTCTAGGCCCAGTTGACATGCTGAAATGATTATATAGAGGGTTAGGCTTAGTGAAACATTCTAAAATGATTATATAGTTGTCCCAACCTTTATTAAATGCTGGAATGATTATATAGAGGGTTTGACCATGATTGGTGTGATTTATACCTTGGTTATAAGGTTATAGTTGGAATGGTTGTCAGACATTCTCAAAGACATTTTGGTATGGAGTGGAGGAAGGTTATGATATTACCTGATTATAAGGTTATGATTGGAATGGTTGTGAGACATGCTCATAGATATATTAGCATGGTGCTGAAGTAGGTTGATGCAGTATTAATTTAATTCTTTAATGAATTAATAAACTAGTTTATTTTTAATATCGCATAAACTTATTATCAAAATGGTTATATTTAGATATGGTGGTATTAAAATTCTGAGTTATACTCACACCCTATTCAGGACGTTGTTTGGTACCCGAACAAATTACATGGATGAATGATTGGATAAGGGAAAATGACCTTGCTATTGATTGTTGATTTTTGGATGGCCTAGTTTTTGGATATGGGACCAAAATGGGGTTTGGGATTGGATACTTTGAGTCTTTATTTGAGCCTAATAGTATTTTATTTGTATTATGTAACATCGTAGGTTTTTTGAGTGGGTCGAATTCCTTTCCTGTTTTGAATTTTTAAAGTTTGGTGGGTTGAACAACTTTTTTATCAATCAATAGAACTTAATTACAAGTTTTCCTTTGACCCAATACATTTTTTAGATGAGTATTTATACTTAGAAAGTTTCACAGGGGTTTGGTTAGGTTTTGGGTCCGTCGGAGGCTGGAAACCCAACTTTTCATCGTATGTAGACTGAGGAAAACATTTTGAACAAACCGTGTGGCCTCCAATGAGTAACCATTCATCCATCCAGGTGATCTAGAAATGGTTTTCAAACTATGGTGGAGGGGGTTCACGACTGTGCGACCATGTTTTCAATTTTTAAAAGAGGCCTCACACACAGTTTGTGCATGGTTTGGTAAACCGCGTGCATGAACCATGCAAGCCCAGAGCTTAGAAAATGGGTGTCTCACAATTGGTACACAGTTTTTTAAATTGTGAAAGTGAACCGTAAGGGCCATTAAATGTGTGAAACCACCAAATTACCCTCATACCATATTTATTCTTTTCCTCATTATTTCTCCTCCATTTGTCATTCATAGTAGTTGGGTTCCTCCCATTTTCTTCTCTCCGAGGTTTTTGAACCAATATTCGCATCTTGACTCTATTTCTCAAGCTTTCTATAGAGTTGGATCAATATTGGTAAGATCTTGAATCCTCTTGCTTCTTTTATTATTTTCTCTCACAACAAGGATCACTAAATTCAAGTGATTTGTTTTACCCTACTTTCAGGTCGTTTGTCTAAAATGTCGATTTCTTCCAAATAATTCAAAGTTAGAGGCTAAGATTGGATGAGTGGATGTCTACTAACACGAGGTAAGTGGTGCTTATATTTCTTTATGATTTCACAAGTGTTTTGGGGGTGAAACTTTGAGTGCAATGTTAGGTAGTTTGATTGAGACCCTATGAATTTAATTGCTATATTTAATTAATTAAATTGACCATGTGAGATGCCTATGGGCATGCTCACACAAGTTTACAAATATTTTAAGTCTAGTGAGATGCTACAAACCTTGTGTAGATTAGTCTAGGGTGATGTTTTAAGTTACATTGAATTTTTTAATTTGATTATATAGAATTTATGAGTTCTAATGGAATGTGATGGGCTAGGCCTAAGGATTGAGATGGAGTTGTCCATATGGACCAAGGTGATATGATCGTCATGATGAGAATGGGCCAAGATATATATAGTTGGATGATTTTGATCATAGGTTGGGTGACTAGGTCATTGGATGAGGCAATGTGGTTGTCAGGTTACGGGAATAGCCTATGTGATTTTGGATGGCATTTAACACCGGTTTGAGTGATATGATCGCAGGGGAATGAGGTTTTGGATGATGTATATTAGAAACGTAATTAGTGATTTCTGCTCACCAATATTGGTTAATGTCCCATTTAGAGTCCTGTGAGCATAGTGGGACTTAGATGATGAGATGGTATTAGCTAATCGTGTGGGTACAGGCCTCCAATATATGTGGATTAGGGAAATGGTCAGTGGTTATTTACATAGGATTCCATGGGGATGGTGAGGAGACATCAATTAACGGTGTTGAGACTATTAGTTGGGGGATGAGACTCACCATACTTGAGACTGTTGGGCTAGGATCATTTGGGAGAAAAAACATTTCCATTCCTCAGGGCATCGAATATTGAGATGATTGTATTATTAATTAGAGGATAGGAATCACTATCCCTAAGGACATTGGTCTTCAAGCTGATGAGTGATTTAAAGTAGGGCTCTATGGGACCATATTTTTATTACTTGGTCATTCCTTTAGGATGTTAGTGACTTAACTTGGACATGAGGTGTCGGTTGGCATATGGTGCCGAGTTACTTTAATATAGGTGGAACCTGAGGGTTCACCTGGACTGATTTACATCAGGGGATGCCTTGGGCTTAGTATAAGGATCCTATCCTCTATGGTTTTCCCGACATTGGCCAAGGCAGGTGATCGCTCCCTTATGGCTTGCAGGTCACAAGGGGATTGGGTTATCTTTATGCATGTGTGGAGTGATGTAATATTTTATTGTTTAGATACACCTACTAAATAACACATTTAATATAGACACACATTGGTGGTGGCTTACTGAGATTCTTTCTCACACCCTACATAGACCCTTTAAGACAAATGTTGATATTATAGATTTGTGATCAAGTAAGTGTTCATGCTCTAGATATGTACCTTAGTGTTGGGCTATTTAGCATGGGATGGATGGAAAGGGACCTCGATGTTCCTACATCATATGGGGTTTCTCTTTTATTTCATTTTTCTATCAGCATGCTTATATATATTTATGTACTGTGGTCATCCATTTGCGGCCTTTATACTTATTCATATGTATGAATTTTTTTGATATGAATTATTAGCTACAAATGGTATGTTAGACTTGTTTATTTATTCCGCTGCTATTATTGGTTATTTCCTCCACTATTGTATAATATTTATTATAATTCCTCCATGCGTGGGTTATTGGTCCAATGTATGTTGTTCTTTATTTTTCGATGCATATTATACATTTACTTGGAATATTATTATACCATCACTAGAGGGTATAGTCTCCCCACTATCACCTTTTTACAACCTCACTCATTTTGATTTTTCAAAGTTTGTTGGATAGAAAAACTCTTTTCTTGATCAATGAAACTTAATTATGAGTTTTATTTTGACCTAAGATCTTATTTTTAGATGATTATTAATGATCAACAAGTGTCTCAGGGGTTTGATTGGGTTTTGGGTCTGTTAGAGGCTAAAAACCCAAGTTTCTAGGGTGTGAAAACTAAGGAACATGGTTTGAACAAACCCTATAGCAACCAAGAAGTAACCATGTAGCTGTCTAGGTAACCTTGAAATGAGTTTTCCAACCATTCTGGAGGGGGTGCACAACCATGTGGACATGTATATAGTTTTTGATAGATGGCTGGATCACATTTTGTGCATAGTTTGGTAAACTGTGCCCATGAACCATGAGAGCCTGAAGCTTAGACATTGGGTGTCACAAAATTGGCACACGTTTTGCGAAACCATGCGATCTAACCATATGACCCATTAAAAGTGTGAAATTACCAAACTACCCTCCTATCCTATTTCTTCTTTTCCTCATACTTTCTCCTACCTTGGACATGTACAGTAGTGGGGTTCCTCCCATTTTCTTCTCCCCTAGGATTTGAGCCAATCTTCGTATCCAAACTCCATTTATCATTCCATTTGAGCGTTGGATCTGTATAGGTAATACCTTTAATCCACTCACATCAATTCTGATTTTATCATGCCTTATGAAGTTTTAACTTCGAGTGATTCATTTTACCCTATTTTTAGGATGTTCATTTAAAATGATGATTTATTCAAAATTGGTCTGAGTTAGTGTATAATAGCGAATGAGCGGACATATACCAATGTGAGGTAGGAGTTTATCATCTTTCTTTGTGATTTAACGATTGTTTTAGGGGTGTGTATTTGTATGTGTTGTTGGGTAGTCCAAGTGAGACCCTATGAATTTTATTGATTTTCTTTAATTAATTAAGTTGACTGTGTGAGATTCCTAAGGGAATGATCCCACAAGTTTAAAAATTGTCTAAGCCTAGTGAGAGGCTATGGACCTTGGGCATATTAGTCCGGGGTGTTGTTTTAAGTTAAATTGAATTGTTTAATTTGATTATACTAAATTTCTCTGTTTCAATGGAATGTGATGGTCCTAACCCAAGGATTGAGATGGTGTTGGACATTTTGACCGAGGTAATATAATCATAATACTGGGCACGAATTGAGATATATATATATATATATATATTTGGATGATGTTAATCATAGGTTGGGTGACTCAGTCATCAGATTAGGTGATGAGGTCGTTAGGTTACGCACATGGACCATGTGATTTTGGATGGTGTTGAACATCGGTTTGATAGACATGGTCAAAGGGGAATAAGGTGTTGGATGATGTGGATTTAGAACTTAATTGGTGATTTCCACTCCCCCATGTTGTCCAATGTTCCATTTAGAGTCATGCGTATACAGTGGGACTCAGATATTGAGGTGGTATTGACCAATCATGTGGGAATATTCCTATGATAGATGAAGCTTAGGAAAATGGTTGGAGGTTCTTGCCATAGAAATCCACGAGGATGGTGAGGAGACATCGGTTGACGGTGTTGAGACTATAAATTGGGGGATGAGGCTCACCGTAATTGAGGTCGTTGGGCCAATTTCATTTGGGAGGTCGAAAATTTCCATTCCTAGAGACATTGGGTGTTGATATGATGATTATATCACTTGGAGGATAGGCATCACTGTGCCTTAGGAAATCGGGCTTCGAGCTGATAGGTGATTTCAAGCAGGGATCTGAGGGACCAAATGTTTATTTTTTAGGCGCTCCTTAGGGATATCTAATACTTGACTTAGAAATGAGGTGTTAGTTGGCACATGGTGCTGAGTGACTTTAATGAAGGACCAAACAGAGGTTTCACCTGGATTGATTTACATATGGGATTCCTTGGGCTTAGGCTAAGGATCCTCTCCTCTATATTTTTCCCAACATTGTACAATGTAGGTGATTATTCCTTTATGGCTATTGAGAACAAGGGGAGTGAGTTATCTTTAAGAATGTGTGCAGTTCTATTTTATTTTTTTATTTAGATACACCTGCTAAACCAAAAATATAAGATATGCACACATTAGTGGTGGCTTGTCGAGAATCTTTCTCACACCCTACACAGGCCCTTCAAGATGCATATAGATTTTATGGATTTGCGATCAGGTAAGGGTTCAAGCTCTAGAGATAGACTTTGTGTTGGGTTGTTTAGAATGGGTTGGATGACAAGGGACATTGACATTCCTATATCAGTAAGAGTTTCTCTTTTTTCCCTTTTTATATCAGTATGCTTATATATATATGTACATACTATGGTTAGCCATTGGAGAACTTTCTGCTTATTGATATGTATTAATTGTTTTGATATGAATTCTTAGATAAAAATTCTATGTTTGACTTGTTTATTTATTCTACTGATATTATTGGTTATTACTTCCTCTATTTTATGATATTTCTTGTGGTTCCTCCATGGGTGGGTTATTAGTCCAATGTCTATTGTTATTTCTTTTCTGCTGCATATTATACATTTACTTGGACCATGATTATATCATCACTACAGGGTATAGTCTCCCCACTATCACCCCTTTACACCCTCGCTGCTAGTTAGTAGACTTTGGTGTATGGGGAGGCATGCCTAAGTCTAATGGCACTCGGCCCGAAGCACTGTTCAGGTGGCTAACTGGGTCAGGGCGTTACATATTATTTCTAGCATGAAATTTTGTTACATTCCGGAATTACATTACATTATTCATTTATTATTTATTAGATTATTCAATTGTATTTTACTATTGGTTTTCTGCTGTATTATATTGTTTTCATTATTTCCTCCCTCGAATATATAGTTGTTTTGGTCATTTATTTTATGCTATTTTGTAAACTATAAATCTAGGGGGTATAGTCTACCCACTATACTTATCACACCCCTGTTGCTAGTCAGCAAACTCTAGCATAGGGGGAGATGCATTTGAGGTGTCATAACCAACCCTTTATAGCCACATGAGAGAGTGTTAGATCAGGGGATGTTACATGAATTGTATGACCTTTTCTAAGATGTGTATGAATTTTTTCCACCTTGTAAGATATTTTTCCTTCCCCATATGATTTTTCTTACATAGATCAATACCTTATAAAATTTTAAGAAACCAAGAAGAAATTTTCATGATTTTCTAAAAATATATTTTGATAAAACTCATATATTAGGAATTTGATTTCATTTTAATAAGAAGATAAAGAGTATAAGGTTGTGGGATGATTTAAATAAAATTAAAATGTTGTTACCCATGTAAATATCTCATGAAACCATGATGTGGAAACCTATTTCTATTTTTGTTTCCAATTGGAAGTCAATAATGAAGTCTTATATGTGTATATAAAATTTTCCTCAGTGTTATTTGAAGGCCACTCCCATTTCAAATATTTTTCTATCTACTACAATAAGAGTTACTCTATAAAAAAATATAGGCTATAGAGAGTTGGTCTAGAGAAGTGTTCAAAGAGTAGTTCTGAAAAGTTGAGAGAGAGATATGGGAAGAAAAAGAAAATGAGAGAGGATTTAGTAATGCATTCTTAAACTACCAAGTGTCCATCGTTAGTGAATACCTGATAAACATTCTATTCTTAGTTTTTTTAACTTCATTGTAATATTTTTGAACTTTCTCTAGAAACTATTTTCTTAAAAGAACCTAATTGTTTTCCTCACTGAATACACTTTCTGTTAATCTATTTTTAATTGTTTTCTATTATATTAAATAACATAATTAGTTTCACTATTTAAATTTCTCATATGAGGTATTTTATTTGAGATAGTGATTATAAATCAGTTTAACTACTTGGTGGTCTTCAATCAGTTGAATCCATACTATAGAAGGGATAAAAAACATATTTATGTCTTAGTATGATGTTAAATAAAAATTAGGTGTTCACTCAGAGGTATTTGAGTGATAATTGAGATATTAAATTGGGTAATATTTTTAGAAAAGGAATAAATGAGTGTATCAATGGTTAAAAATTGTCCATTTTGGCTATATCAAACCTAGTTTCACACCCATTTTCAATCAAAATTTACACTTGTCTTGAAAAAATTAACTCTCAATTTATTTTAATTAAATTGGTTTTAGTTTTATTTTAATTTTTTAAACAATTTTTAAATCCCCATTTTCCATATACATTTGAAATGTAGAAAAAAATCATAGTTTTGAACTTATCCTACAACCTTCTCGAGAGATAATCCATAGAACCAATATATTGAATTCTTTGGTGATACAATTTAAATAGGTACCCATAAAATATTCCCTCTCATCACCCATATTATGATACCATAACCAAAAGCCACCATGGAGTGCATTTTATTCCCTAGTGCCATGGTGATACCCATCTGTTGGCACCACAACCAAATTACCAAACTCTTAAAAAATATTTAGTTAGCATGTCATAGTTTAATGGAATACTTAATCCTAGTATTCCCTACCTAGGTTACCAAGGTCCCCATGATTAACTAAAGGGATGTGAGAGATATGAATAAAAAAATATTTCACATATACATCAATAACATGCAAAAATATCCTCTCACATCCTCTATAATCTATTCCTTAATCATGAAAAGAAGAAAAATTTACATTTAAAAACATGTAAACATAACTTCATATAAAACTATAAATATCAATCCCAAATCTTCCATTAAGATCCAATAGAGACTTTTAGAAAGTTTTTAGGAAACAATATCACAATTCCCTTATTTTGAAACTAAAATGTGAAGAAAAACTTTAAAGATCCATTGAAAACACCAATTCCTTTTATAAGTTCCACCCAACCAAAATAAAATCCAAATTTCAAATAAAAACCTATAACATACGTCAAACAATCATTAAATCATAAACATTAATTAAAAAACCCAAATTTATTCTTAGTTTCTAAAACCTTTTTCTAAAGACAAGAGGCTCCCCCTTTTCAAAGTCATTAAAAATTATAAGAGAAGCCACTAATTTTAGTTATATACCACAGATACATATTTCATAACTTTTTTGAAATATAAATCATTATTTTAAAAATATAATATTAGTCAAGTTTCTATATTTTAAGAATTATGTATGGATCCACCTACCTTAAACCAATGAAAACACATCACCTTCATTAAAAAACAAAATAAAGGGTCTCAAAATGAGCCTAACAATCCCTAGAGATCAAAAACCACAAATTAAAGGCACCCCATCCATGTATGGTTTATAAACCATGGAATCTTTAGAGAGGAAGAAACATAAGCTGAAAGTAAGGGAGAAAAATAAGAGAAGGAAAGGAGAAAGAAAATCTAACCTTTGAGAACATCACTTAGAATCAAAGGAGAATAAAAAATAATCCATAGAGAAGAAAGGGGGGATCATTCGTAGGGGTATTTTTTGGATGTATCAATAGAATACAGATAAGGGGAGGGTGGTTTAAAATTTTCAACGTTTTTAAATCCTTGAAAGGATGCACAATTTGGTTGTATAGTTTACTAAACTATTAAAAAACTGTGGGGATAACACTATAGACACTTAGGAAAGTTTCACAATTTTTCGACGTGGTTTGATAAACCTTTCAACAAACTGTGTGAGTGAATCTTATAAAAATTCTAGGCTTTTCATGGCAAGGTTGCATGGCTTTTACTAACCTTGCACAAACTGTTCCCATGAAACTGCATTCATTAAACTTTGAAAATTCATGGGATTATGACATGAAACTTTAGAAAAAGGGTTAACATCATTAAATAAATAAAAAAATAAGGAAATTTTAATGTTTGTATGTGATAATAGGTCTTTCCTTATCCCCTTTGTTCTTGTTTGTTTATACTTACATCTATAGAATTGAAGGAGTATTGAGAATAACGGTTATATGAGTTTTTTACACACTATACAATAAATATGGTGCCTTTAATGTGTTTAATAACTACTATGATAAAGAGGAAATGAGTGCATCTCTTAAGGGGAGAAAATATGAAGAGAATCTATCAAATTATCATTATGAAGTGAATCTAGAATTTCTGGATACCCTTAAAAAACTATAGAATGAGGTATGCATATAACATTTATAACCCATGTTTTGATTTTATAAAATATATTTATAAGGTGGGAGGGTATTGGTTAATGATAGAAAGGGTAAGTTTAATATCTCACAATTGAATTTTATAATATATTTATTGAGATGAGTGCAAGATATAAAGTGTTCTTGATAAATATGTTTGAACAACCCCAAAAGTTAGAAAATTGAGTATTGTATCACATATATGGGTGTTTATGCATAACTTTTATCACCTTGGTTATCCAATTTTGTTTTATACATCGGGTTATCCCACATAGAATTAAGGTAGATTAATTAAAGGCTTTTGGATAAATTGTATACAATGTCATACTTCTCTCAAAAAGTAAATTGGACATAAATCCTAAACTAAAAGGTGAGAATAATCTATTTTTAAAACTATTGAAGAAACTAAAAGAAGATATGATAAGACATCCCATACATATTCATTTTTTATTTATTATCAATAATGGGGTGAAGAAATAGACACATATGGACTTACTTGTTTTAGAGTATTGATAAAAAATTCAAAGGGGTATATTGAATTTACCAAGTATGAATTTTATTTGTTGAAAATAAGAGAGATAAGTATTATATATAGAGGTTTTCAATATGTGTTAGAAGGAGAATAAGTTGAACCAAGGAAGAATTTGTTGGATACAACCAACGAAAAACTACTGATATTCTGGAATACCTAGATGAACAGTTTCTTAATAGCATCCCTTATATTTAATAATTTCTATGTTTTTATTCAAGTAAATTACAAGTTCTGATAATTAAAAACTAGCTAAGATATTTTAAAATATGGTTTGAATGAATTCTAATAGTTAGAGGTTGAAGAATGAATTTCAAATAATGTCTAGCTAAGAGAAGTTTTGATAAGTTATGAAGAAATCATCCAAAAGAATATTTAATTCAAAGTTATATATAATTAATGAATAAAATGTTTAGATGAGTTTTTAAGTCTATTTTGAGTGGTTTATAAGGATTTGGATAATGTTAAAGAGTTTCTACAAGAATTTTTGGAAGTTTGGAGTTACTAGGAACATAATTTTATAAGATGAACAATGCTTCATAATGTCACTGGATTTCTTGTAAGATAGGGAAATTTCATATAAAACTAGTTTTTTTCATAAGATAATATAGTTTCATAAGACAAAAAACCCATCTAAGCTGTTATTTTGTAAGATATCGATGGCTAGTGTATAAGATGAGTAATTTTTATAATATGACAAATGCGTAAGAGATAAGTTTCCATATGGTAGACAACCTTTGTATGGTACTTAAATTTGTAAGATATTGAGTTTATGTAAGATAGAAGATTATAATAAGATACTAGGGTGCTTCATAAGATAACAATGTCATGTAGAAATTTTTTCCTATGTAATATGGCCACCACATAAGAAGATATTTTTTGTAAGATAAGGGATTTAATAAGACATGAAAACCATAAGATACATCAAATCACGTGAAATCAAGTTGGAACTTCATAAGAAGAAAATATCAAATATTATAATAAAAAAATGAGAAATTAAATAAGAATAAATTCTAAAGAAAAGGATATTGAATTATATAATGATAAAAAAATATTCTTTGTTAGTAAAACATCGTGATCATTTGAATGGATTATGATCTAATATTAGATCACAATATGTTCTAAATCACAAAGGGAAATTTACACATCATAATACACGAGTTCATGAACATGTGGATGAGAAATTAAAAATAGTTTAAAGAAATGTATTTCATGGAGATTTTTTAATAGGGAAATACCTAGATTCTTTTTGGAGAATTGACCATGAATTTAAATGAGTTTTATTGAGAGAATGAAATAAAGAATTTTGTTGACTGATTTAAAATAAATGATGATTTCACTATCGATAATCTTGGAGGATTTTCATATTGTGTAAATGGAAAAAATATTTATGTAACATTATGAGAATATAAAAGTGAAAAATAATAAAAAAGATTAGTTTTTTCGAGTAGAAATTGAGAACACGATACAATGTTATGTTATAGAGATAAGGGAGAGACCGAATTTAGAAGCATTTTTTAAAGGAACAAGACCTGATGCACTCAAGAATTCAAGGAACTAAGGAATAAGAAGATTATATAATATCTAGATAAGGTGATGAATACTAGTATATTTTATCATCATAATCTACTACTTATGTTCTTGTAGAAGTGATCATGCACAGAACAAATGATATAGAAGCCTTTATGAGGAAGATCAATTTCAAGTTTTATGGAAGGAACAAATATTAAAAAGAATATCCTTTTTGATCTAGTTTTAAAACTTATGTAATAGGTAGTGATATGATATATTTTACAATGGGACTCTAGAAACAAGAGTATAGTGGGACTCTATGCTGATGATATTGGGAAGATCCCAGGTTTAACCAATTTGGTTTATAGTGGAGAATCCATGATTAGAGAGCTAAATAATTATAAAAAGGAGTATAATTTTAAGGTTGAACCTTGTAAGTAAAGGTCTCACTATGTTATTTATTTCCTACTATATTTGGGTGAGGTTTCATGAATAAAGAGATAATTAGTAAATACATTAACCTATCTAATAGGTTCAATTAAAAATAATAAATTCATAAATTGTAACACTAATTTACCCCCCTAAGTGGTACCTAATTGACATGGGCACTATATCCCACACACATCAACATGAACCATCTCAAGTAACATTATTTAATTCTTACCTTTATCTTGTATATATTCCAAATATTTTTCCCTTTTTAACATAAATCACATGTGTGTGTATGATCCCATTATAATCTAGGACTACTAGGAGCTCCATCATTATTTACCAAATCATCCAAGGATTTCTATCTTAAGTGACCAATACTTTTATATCATAGTCTATTTTCTTTTTACTTGGATAGAAAGTGAATATTATATTCTCCATTGATGATATAGATATTACCCTTTGTGTGCTTCCCATTATCACAACCATATTATCTTTTTCAATGATGATACAATTCTATTTGGTAAAATGCATTGAATGTTCCAAGTCACACAATTGACTGAAACTTAAACAAGCTCTGAACAAGTCCTTGAAAAACCAATAAATCCTCACGTCTCATGTATTTTACATCAATATTTTCTTTTATTGATTCAATAATCTTCAACCCTTAACCATTTTCAAATTTAATGACATCTTCTTTATCATTATCAATGATTGTAACTAGATCCTTATATCCCTTCATATAGGAATCATATATACTATCAAGAATATATACACCAAAAAAATATGATGCTTTTAGTGAAATATCTATAACCACTACCTTTTTATAACTTTTCATTTTTATCCATGTATTTGAATTCGAAACCAGTGATAATTTATACATTTGATCCTCCTTTGAATATAATAGGACACAATTCTCTTAAAAAGTTGCAAATTGATTTTTCATTTAATGATCGCTTAAAATATCCTTGAGATCTTGTGCATAACCACTTTGATTCTTCATAGGAATATTAATATACTACATCAATGAGAAATTTATATCCATATATACATATCCACTACACTAAAAATAATGTTCTTCAAAAGAATACCAAATTCTTGGATGCCTTCATTTCTCTTACACCCTATAATAACTCTTGGCTATAGAGAACACATTTTGAGAATATAAAATATTTAAAAAATAATAAAACCTAATATATGGTGCACTATTTTGTTTATTTACTACACCATTAATGATAATTTGGTTTATTTGAGTGTTATGATTCTGATTCACACTGATATTAACCTTCAACTTTGAAGTGGGTGTTTATGCCTTAGAATAAACCAATACTACCTTCAACTTTTTATCAATCCCCACATTAAAATTTTCATTCTGATATATATTTTTCACCTACCCGTAAACCTCCAAACTCATTGATAAACCTCCATGATTCTCCTTAACCTTTTATTCCACATATATGGCTTTATTTCTTAATGTCCTACTTGGAGTCAAGAATCTCTCCAGACCTTCTATTTTTTAATTCCTACTGATGAATTCCCCCTCAATATCTTCAACAATTGAATCAATATTTTATTGTGTTATTAAAAATATCAATAACCTAAGACTTATCTTTGGTATTTATTTTGTACTCAATAACATTATTTGATCGTTATGTATTTTTAGACTTGAGTATTTTAATTTCTACCTTTAAATCAGACTTATCTTCTTCCCACTATTACATGTAGATTTTTGAATCATAAACTACTACATTATATTTATTTGTCTTGGATATCTAAAAATATATCCCATTAAGTGTAGCCTCTCACTCTATTTTTAAATCTACCATCCCTTATAGTTATCCTTCATCATCATCATTGTATTTTCTTGTTTATGAATTGGATACAAAAACAACAAGAACTTATTCTTAGAGGTATTTATAGTCCTCAATTTCTTCTAATTTTATTTCTTATAAAAAATTATCATTTTTTGAAATTAGGATCTTATTTTTGAAGAAGTTTTTATTAGTACTCCTCCCACCTTTCACATTATTTGATGGTATATTCATGGGAACTTCATCATCGCTATCATTATATTTAAACTTCTTGGGAAACTTTACTGCAAGGTTACTAACCTTTCCACATTGAATGCACATAACTATAAGTTCTCTTTTGAACTTTATTTTTTTCCTTCTCATATTTATCGAAAGTAATGACATAACTTCATAAACCCTATCATTATCTATGGAATAATTCTTCATCACCTTAAATTCCAATTTCCGAGACCTACCTTTTTTAATAGCCTCATTATCATTGTTTCCCATCTCATATGAAATGAGAGTACTATAAAGACTATCTAATGGTATCTCATTTGTGTATTTTTCCTTTATTATAAATAATTTTTTATTAAATCAGGGTGGAAATATTTTCATGATGTGTTTGATAGTTTATTCAATTCCATGAATATCCACCATAATCACATTGAACTGATCAAATAATGGATCAAAAAATTCACTCAGGTGCATCCTCAAGTCCTTATAATTGTTCCAAAGAACCCATAATTCAACTTCTCATAACTAAGTGTCACCTTCATAGATGCTGATTTTTTTCTCACATGGCATGTGAGGATATACATGACATCACCTTCATGTATATTTTTTTGGAAAAAGCTCCTCCTAACACATTTATGGCCTTAGAAAAAGCATCAAAAACTTTGTAATCCATCTCTGATAAGTATCCACTACCCATTTTTTATAAGATCCCATGAATAGAAGATTTGTAAACATCCCTTACTAAATATTATAAATAGCGATGATTCCAATTATTCAAAATTTTCAAGTTATTTCCATTGAAGATCATAATTCATTTATTATTTAACACTTCCATGAATTCCACTTAGAGGAGAGTTCAATTTATTTGAAAATTCATATCTGATACCACCTTTTGGACCTAAGAAAGGAAAATACGCTAGGGGGTGGTGAATCAGGGTATGATAATTTTTCCAAATAAACCACACCAATGATATTTTTACCCTATTAGTAGGAACACATCTATCCATCATAATATACATGAAGTTCTAAAGAAAGTAAAATATTGACAGACATGATTTTTACTTGGATCACCCGCATTGGGCTAGTTTACTGAGTACACCATGATGATATGATAATGTAACAGAATCACTAAGCACACTAATTTCTTATAATTTTATAAGAAGGATCTCTATCCCCCTAGGTTTAAAACCAATAACATTGAGAACTAATTACTCTCTCAGAATTTAAAAACTCTTTATTCTATCAATTGAGATTGAATAATTTTTCCTTTAGAAGATTCATTTGATGCATTGAATTAGATTTCTTACAACACAAATAGTCTATCATGAATCAATTATTTCAACTAAATAATGAAATCCAATTTACAAAAAATATTTTGGTCAATTTTATCAAGGTTACATAACCCCTATTATGTACAAATGATGTCAGTGTAAAAACAATTTACATAAACAATGGTTTACATAAATCCTTTTTACACCAAATAGTAGGTCTTATAAATGATATTATGAAAGTAATATATTTTCATAATCATTATGTGAAGATAACAATATTATTTTATCTCAAAGTATTCCTCTCTCTTTAATTAAGTTATTGGTGCCTTTATTTATAGGAAAAAAATGATCCATTGTGCTACCTTTTTCACACTTAGAAAACACATCACCTCCATTCATAAATTTCACCATGTTTGTGAAACTCCCTTACATGATTCCATATACATTACACAATATTTTTCTTTAATTTTGTTATAATGATTCCTTTAATCCAAAACTCTATGTAATCTTCTCAAATAGACTCTAACAAACTATAGATATTTTTTTAAATACCCCAACTCCAGTAGCCTAGAGTTGGTGGCTACTTTATTAAATTGGAAATAGATACAAGGAATCACGTCCCAAAGGACTGAATATTTTATTTGTCTTAGTAAACTAGATAGATACTTGAAATTCAAAATTAAATTTTAAAACCTAAAATACATAAATAATTTTATTTGAGATTTCCATTATTCCCCTTAGTGTATCCCTACATATAAATCACAAAACACTTCCTCGTATATTGGGGAAAATAAAACATAATAAAGGGGTGAGATCAGATTCTTAGTAAGGGTAATGGTACAACAAGATCAATTAATAAATAAGGCATAATAAATATGAAAAGGTAAATAAGTGAAACACATGTCGTTTAATCATTAACTTGAGAATAATATGGAAAGAATAAATGATTATCAAATAATGCCATATAATTAATTACATGATCTTGAAACTTATCCATAGATATTCTAACTAATAGAACAATAACACGGACTTTAATAACTAATTTCATAATAATTAAATGCTTAATGTCAGTCATCTAAAAACATACCATTGAGGCCTCGACCGAGAAACTTGAAAATTCCATCAAAGCCTTGTGCCATGACATCAACATAAATGGGTAAGGAATCAGCTAAAAAACAAGATAGTTTGTCTCATGAGACATACTGATGCATCAAGGGGATATATCAATCCCTTCCCAAGAGAATATAACTTTGCAGCAGATGCTCTATCTAGAGAGAGCGGTCTGGAGGATCCTTGAAGGGTGTTCTTTAATGTGGGTTCCTTACCCCAGGTATGTAAGAACTTTGTTCAGGGGGAACTATAGAAAGATTCATTTTAGAATATTTTTTTAAAAGTAAAAATGGAGTAAAATTAAATTAAAAAATAATTGGATAATAGTAAAAATATTTTTATAAAACAAGGACATAGAATATAAATATTCCTCTACTAAGGCTTAAAAATAAACAATCCCAAATAATGATGAGATTGTGAAATAAACCCTTACCACTTGGGTTTATTTAGAATTGTAATCCCCATGAAATAAATAACTTCAAATTAAACTTTAAATACCATGAATAAAAATATATTCATGATATATTATATAAAAATATAATTATAGACACCACACAATATAAATAAGTGGTGAATCTGAAATATGTCTCGCAGAAGTAAAAGTGAGATGAGAAACCATTACCTCAGGTTCGATTTCATTTGTACATGTTTGAAACCCCTGTAAAATAAATATATATTTATTATAAATATATTAAAAATCCATACTAATATATATCATACTATATATGATAATATTTTATCACCCGTTTATTATCAATTCATTGTTAAAATCACTATTTCAGGTGGTAACTACTTCATTTTTCATATATGTTTTGATTCGGTAGTTCCAGTTCTTACACTTTTATCATAGTTCCATAATATAAAAATATTATTTATGGTGTAAATAATATATATATATATATATATATTTATAGTCATCCATAATGATAAGGATATAAAAATTAATTACACCATTCATGGAGATGTTAGACCGTACGTATGAATAAACATTGTTTTCATTTTTCGATGGATGAAATGAAGGAATGGTAAATAATAATTAACCTTTAAAGAATCGTTATTATTTAATATATACATATAAGATATATATTCATTATTTCCATATCTATAACCATCAAAGTAAAGTGGTGATGAAAAATAAATTACACCGCTACGTAGAGACGGTAAGCCGTACGTATGCTCAAGCGATGTTTTCACTTTTGGTATGATGGATAAAATGAGGAATATGGTTGTATCATAATAAAAATAAAATATAAGTATATATATATATATATATATATGATATTGAAGTTATTAATTTAGTATGCATACGATACATTAATAGTAAGTAGAAGAAAAAAATAAATTGAAAGAGTTCAGGTAAGTCAATTACCTCTTCTTCAAGAGACCTACTATAAATCCATTATTCATGGACTTTAGGTCAGTATTTTGAGAAGACTAAAACCTCTATAAATTGTATAAGGAATTTTATGAGATATTTTTTTAGGATATGGTATAGCTATAAGGCTATAAGTGGTGTAAATAAGTGAGAGAGGAGGTGCCCTTCTATAATTGAGGTGAGGGCTCAAAAGATTAAAATATAATAAGACTATTATAGTGACAAATGATTCCAAATGTACTATAAATGAAAATGGAATGTAATTTTAGACCTTATATTATCAAATTTTTCCTTATTTAGGTTTTTTAGGATTATTAAATTATTTAATAAAATATTATATTCATAAAACATCATTATTTTTAATTTTGACACTGTTCATTACTTTGACTTTAATAATACCAATAAAACCTTGTAACTTTAAACCTAATATTTTAATAATTAAATAATATGAGATATTTGTCTATAAATTTTTTGTATCACATTAATTTATTAAAATTATATTAATTTTAATATTTTCAATATCATTTATTTTATTTTTTCCATTAATTGAATAATTACTGCATTCAGGTTGTGTAAATATTTAATGAAATTATATCTTCAATAAAAATTTAAAATAAATAAACATGGTGAATATAAATATTTTAAATTTAAAATTACAATTTATATTCAAACATATCCTTTGGATAACCCCATATTAAAATTATTATAGTTATTAAAAACAAGAGTGTGACATGTTTGACTTTTCTTGAAATAAAATACTATAATGGTCATAATCGCATCCAAAAGGGTAAAAAACCATATAACAAAATATTGGATGATTATTGATGAAATTTAATCATAAAGTAAGATTAATGTAAGTGTTATATTTATTTTATAATCCTTAACAATTTATTTTCAACCAAAATTACCGGATTTACCCTTACCGTGGTAATAAAATTACAATAGTTAGTATTCATTTTGACTAAAAATAAAAGAGAAATATTTTATAAATTTAGACCCAATGATTAAAGATATAAAATATATTTTTGAATATTCAACTCAAAAAATTATCATAATTTAATTTAAAATTAATTCTGTAAAACGTAATGAAAAACGATTTTCTTGAAAAATGTATTTTTATGCCAAAAAATATACTCATACAAAAATAAATTATAAGGATTATTAAAATGTAATTATTTATATAATATATAACTAAATATTAATTAATTTACTTTGAGATAAAATTCAAATCATAAATGTACCTTTCAATATAAAGAAAATGACAATTTTATAAAAATCGGTATTTTTACTATTCATTAGAAAATCAACATTTTCAGAAAACAAATCACATTAAGATAATTTTAATATGATGATTTAAAAAGTTATATTATTTTTATAAAATAAAATTTATATAATATCCAAAAATTTATTATAATATTTACTCATAAAAAGAAAGAAAACCATTTTTGAAGAAAACTTATTTTTGAAGAATAAAATGACTTTACTAAAAATAAAGTGACTATTCAAAAAAGATTAATTAAAAAATTTAAAATGAATGGGAAAATTATATATTTCATAATGTGGTTAATATTATTCATTTCTTCTAATTTAATGACTAGGTTATAATGATCACATTTAAATTATAATATTTCATTCTTCATTTAAGCTGGGTGTTGCGTATCTTGTACGTTATTCCTCCAATGGCCCAAAGGCCTTCATTTTTATTGATTTTTTATAATCCACCTTTCAAGGGGTGAGGTGGAACTCTTAAAAGGACCGTAGGTGTAAGTATTAAATGGCTCATAGGCCTTAGAGGAATTCAATGCCCGTAGGCTTCAAAAATTACATATAACCCAGACTAACTACTTGGAACTGCTCCTCCCCAGCATCTTCATCATGAAATCAGCTCGTCACCTTCGCATGGCTGTTCGGATAGGTTTTCCCGTCCATGCATAGGCTTGTACTTATGGTAGGTGCCATACCCTCTCATTTTTACAATCCGTTTTAGCTTCTGCTATGGTGAAATATCCTTGCTTCTCCACCTTCTGAAGTTTGTTCCTTATAGGTTGTCTAGTTTGCATCTTCACTTAAGGTGGCCCGAAGGCCTTGAGGTGGCTCAAAGGCCTTACTGACCCGAATTCCTGGGTGGCCCGAAGGCCTTAAATGACTTGGGTACTAAATTGGTGGCCCGAAGGCCCAAACGGGGGGATATTCCCAGCTGCTATAGTGCCAAACTGTGCCTGCTACAGTTCCCGCTATAGTACCTGCTACAGTTATGTACAGTACCTACTGCAGTACTGCTACAGTACTGGAAATCAGCCTCCACCTGGATCTGATCCTAGGTCTCCTGGATGCATTTAAGGAGTCCTCACCAACTAGGCTAAGGCTCATGTTCTCTTATACGCTATTGAATACAGTGTTCTTTTAAAATCTTGGGGTGTTACATTATCCACACCTTAAATAAATTTTATCCTCGCAAATTGATCTTTTTTTCTGTAATCAAGGGTTTGAAATTCTAAAATTCCGTTATTTAAATCCCACATTGTAAAAAGTGTTAACAAAAATTCCTCTTAAAAATAGGGAAAGTGAAATGCAATGGTCACCACAAAACTAGGTTTCTGAATAGAAGAACATTAGTGGTAAGTCATAATATGTACATGAAAGATACAAATTTTACATAAGTATTAATATATAGTGATAGAGAATATGGATAGGAGAAATTTAATCATAAAAACCCATAAATATGTGAGGGGTTAAAAGACCATTGATTTAAAAGTAAACAGATAATGTTTTTATTTAATGGTCCTTTTCTTTAAGTTGAGGGATTATTTTACTATTTAGATAATTAAATTGAGAAAATAAACTTACTTTATTTCATTCCATCTTATAAGAATAATATCATTTGTAAAGACCCATAAAATTCAAGGGATTTTTTTCTCTCTTAATTTTCTTTGGGATTTTACAAGAACGCAGTTTCTGACGACACCTGATTCTGAGGCCCGGTGTGCCCGAAATTATTTTCCAAAGTTTATCTCAGGTACGTTCAGTGAACAAACGAGGGGATTTTCCTAACTTTTGAACTGGTGCTCGGAATCGAATTCTGAGGGCACCAATGGAATCGCAGCGCTGGTAATTGCTTAGGAACACTTTTTCTGGAGTTGTGTTTGCTCGGGTGTGGTTATTAAAAATAGTGGGTTAAGTAATGAATAAAATAAAATTTGTGCAACCAATTTTATTTTTATTTAAGCAGCTTAAACCTATGCTTGATGGTTGTAGTGGTACCCACTAATACCCTAACTCCTAGGTAGGATATTAGTGAGGTAAGGCCCACACGAGCCCCACCCCCTTTATTTCCTTTTACCTCCCACGTGCATTTAATTATGTAACTCGAAGTCAACTCTCACGTTTAATAGGATTATTAAACGCATCATCAATTGGTCAATGCTCGATAATTAAATCATGATTTAATCTTGAGTTTCAAAAACAGATGGCATGAGTAATAAAATAAGGCAACGCCTTATTTTATTATTGTTGTTTCGTTGTGCGAGAGGGATTGGGAGAGGATTTACTCAAAGCCTTGAATCATCATCTTCTTCGTTGGAGAACGCAAAGAACGATGAAGAACGCCGGACTCCGACGGAAGATGACGAAGAACTCTAGTTCCCTGTAGATCGACGACGCGACGCCGTGTACCGCGGCGCCGACGATCCTCCTTCCACAACGCCGACGATCCTCCTTCTGCGATGCCATCTTCCGCGACGTCCCTTCCCCGCGACAAACCTTCGTTCAACAATGCTTGAGGTAGGGGTTAATTGTTTTTGCCCGTGAATTTTTCCTTTGTCGTTCATCGACTTCTATTTGGGCCGCCTATTATCGTAATAATGGGAGGAGGTCGGACCGCATGAACACGGCCGACCCTCCTCCCCCTTTTGATGATTGTGTTTGTTGCGGTTTGAAAGAAGGCGGCGCGGTGCAACGGCACTGTGCGGAAACATGGGGAAATGTGGCGAAGAGGCGCGGCGCTGTCGCACCGCGCCGTTGAGACCAAACGAACCCACGGCCGGAGTCAGGTAGCAGTGAAGGGGCGTGGCATCGTCACGCCGTGCCGGGGAACCATGAAGACATCACGGCTGGAGCGGGGCCACGACGGAGGGGTGCGACGCTGTCGCGCCGCGCCTATCGGACAAGGCTGCGGCTCGAAGCCGCGGTGGTGCAAGGTCGGGCGGCCAAAACAGCCGGCCGCCAGCACCTCAGAGGGGCGGGACCCCGGCGGTCCTGCGGCAGTAGCACCGGCCGGACGAACCGGGCCGACCGGCTTCCAAGAATCCGGGGGTCGTAACCTCCGGCTAGCTGAAGGAGCGACCCCCCATGTGGGGGACGCGGTTCCTCAATCAGTGGGGCAGCGCCCCCCCTGTTCCACTCAGCTCGGCATGGCCGAGCTGGCCCCGCGGGCCACGAACGCGCGCCAGGCCGGGTCGTGCCCTAATGGGCCAGACCTAGACCCGGTTCGGGCCGACCCATGGGGGTCTTGTGCCGGGTCGGTCCGGGCCCAAAACCCCCTATTTCCGTACAGTTCCGTTCAAACGCCCGTATCTTGCGCTACGGACCTCCGATCGATGAACCGTCAGTTGTGATGCGATTCTTGAATAGAGACAGTCGTTTCGGTATATTAAAATCAAGGTTTCAGAGAACTTTGTGTATGGCTGGGTTGGTTCGAACACAAAACCAACCGGGCCCTCGGATCGGAAACACTTATAACTTGAGCTCCAAACGTCCGATTGACGTCCCGTCGACTTTGTTGGATTCCTCTTAGTGAGATAGAGCTTTTGGATTACTCCTCTAGAGGTTTGGACGTAGTTGGAGTGTGGTCGGGTTGGTTTTACTTTAAAACCAATCGGGCCCTTGAAACGAAAAGGCCAATAACTCTCAGACCGGGCGTCCGATTGATGCGTCGTCTGTCACATTGAGTTCCTCTTGTCAAGACGGAACTTTGAGATACATCAACTCCGGACTATGTGTCAGTTGATGTATCTACCCCTTGGCTCGTGGAGCGGATCCTCTTGGAAACGAGCATGCTGTGTGCGGGAACCCAAGAGCTGATTGTGGCTACGACTGCGACTGCGACTGTGAAGACTGCAATGAAATCCTCTGTGGGTTTGGTAGCAATGAATGCCACACTGAAATCCTATGTGGGTTCGACGATGATGAAGACTGCACTGAAATCCTATGTGGGTTTGGGAGCGATGAAGACCGTACTGAAATCCTATGTGGGTTCGACGACGATGAAGATTGCACTGAAATCCTATGTGGGTTCAGTAGCGATGAAGACCGGACTGAAATCCTATGTGGGTTCGACGACGATGAAGACTGCACTGAAATCCTATGTGGGTTCGGCAGTGATGAAGACCGTACTGAAATCTTATGTGGGTTCGATGGCGATGAAGACTACACTGAAATCCTATGTGGGTTCGGCAGCGATGAAGACCGTACTGAAATCCTATGTGGGTTCGACGGTGATAAAGACTGCACTGAAATACTATTTGGGTTCAGCAGCTTGGATGGTTTAGTATCCTACATGGGTCCCATCTTAGATGAATCAGTGGCTATATCTGATCATCTCTATCACCGAAGAAGTATACCTGTGTGAGCTGAGTCTTGACTTCAATCAATATCTTCGATATGATTGACTTGTTTTTCTATGTGGATTGTGTTGTGCTTTCATGTGTGGATTGGGTTGTAATATCATGTGTGGACGTGATCGAACTTGGGCTCTGATGTTGGATCCGAATGGGAATTGATGACTTAGGTATATGTATGGGCATATACCTAAGTATTGTTGGTTGTTACTTCGTGATTGTATCTTTAATTTGTGGTTTATCCTTTGTGGATTCTAGGAGACCTTCGGGGGTCTCGGGGTCCCTACTGAGTAGTGTTTAATCAACCCTACATGGGCTATGCCCGCACTACGTTGTGTTGGATGCAGACGACAGACATCACTGATCGTGGTTGAGGCTAGTGGAGCAGTCTGTACCTGGAGGTGGACCACTGGGCGGGACTTACACGGAGCGGACGGCTAGACCGAGGAGATGAGGTGGCTATCTGTACCCACCCTTCAGGTGTAACTTCCAGAGGATGGATCGACCTTGCTGCTTTACTTCAGTTTCTGTACTTTACTTTTAGTTTGGGTTTGTATTCTGACCCATTTACTTTCCGCACTTACTTTTGTACCCAGTTTTAGTTAGTATTTAATTCTGCTGGCTTACTCTGTGGTGTTTGTTTACTTTCTAAAGGCAATTCCTTCCCCCTTTTTTTGTTGGTATTTACGCCTTGGTGGTAATCTCCAGCCCCTGGCCTATGGAGGGCGGGCTTGGGGTAGTCACGACACGGGCCCTGAGGACGGGTCGTGAAAAATTGGTATAAGAGGAGTTCGGTCCTACTGAAGAACTCTAGACTATGATCTTTCTTCTATGTGAAGAAATAGTGTTAAGGGTATTGAGTGTGGTTATCAGTCCAGTGAGTCCAGTGTTGGTGCGGTGGCCGACGTATCCGTACACCAGGACCCTGACTTCTGATTTCCGACTCAATGCACGAAAACATTGATTGCATGTGTGTTTCAAAAGTTTTCTTTGTGATTACTTTGTGTCAGTTCACCGGGTATACTGTTTGACCGTGGTGAAACTGTTTCTTTTCAGGATGGCCCCATGATGGTAGCCAGCTAGGGTTCCGAGCATTGTGCAAGATGACAGCCCACCGAGCGACGAGGCCTCGGTGCATGGCCCTTTGACAGCGGAGGCACCGGCGGTACCTCTACCCGCCGAGCCACCGATGCTACCATCCCCAGCCGATGATAGTGCACGTCGCCTTAGTGAGCTGCACAAGTTTCAGCGTCAGAGACCGCCCAGGTTCCATGGGGAGACGGACCCTCAGGCAGTCGAGGATTGGCTGGAGGCGGTTGTGTGAGTTTTCAGATTAGTGGGGACACCAGCTGACCTCATGGTGATCCTCGCAGCGAGCCTCCTGCACGCAGCAGCAGGCAGATGGTGGATCTTGATGCTCTAGGTGCACGATGAGGCATCACTCCTCTGGATGGACTTTGAGAGCCTCTTCTGCTCAGATTTCGTCCCAGCCACCCTCCGTGCGGTGTGCATCCAGGTGCTTCTACAGCTGCGGTAGGGCAGCATGACGGTCACCCAGTAATCAGTGAGATTTACCGATCTCTCGCTCTATTCAACGGACATGGTACGGGACCCATTCTTTCGGGCTCGGACCTTCGAGCAGGGACTGAGGCACGAGATCAGGTCATCGATGATCTCCCTCAGCATTCTGACAGAGGCAAGAGTACTGGAGCGAGCTCTTCTCCTAGAGAGATTTCTTGCTGAGCCTACGCCAGTAGCGAGACCTACCGCAGGGCGGCACGTAGTAGAGTCCTCTACAGCTGGAAGTCGACGGATGTCACAGGGGTCCAGGCGGACCAGACTATCAGGCAGACGACCTCAGGACATTGGCTCAGTGGTGCAGGGCACTGGGCGCAGAGCCAACCTTCCGAGGAGCAGGCAGTGCTACGTATGCAGCGGGCAGAGCCACATGGCTTGCGACTGCCCGAACCGCCGTGTAGAGGAGCAGCAAGAAGTTGAGGGGCCACCCAGGAAAAGGCAGAGGGTCGACCATGGAGGTCCGCCGAGATCAGGCAGATGAGGCTGGGGAGCTGGCCGAGCAGCAGGTGGTGGGTGACACTTTGAGGCTTTACCACCACCACCACCAGGAGGTCCATCCCGACCACAGGGAGCTGGCGGGCAGAGACAGGCTCAGCTTCAAGAAGCGGAGGCCTACGACCACGGTGCACCAGAGATTATTCGAGGTACTATATGTGTCTATTGAACCCTTTTTGTAGTTCTTATAGTCACAGGAGCGAGTCATTCCTTTATTGTCACTGCCCTTGTTCAGAGCTCAGAGATTCTTACAGATCCGTTGGCTCGATCCTTACATCTAGATACTCTTATGGGAGTAGACTCGACGATTAAGCACTGGTGCCGGCAGTGTGAGATTACTCTAGGAGGTGAGAGCTTCGGCTTGGATCTTCTTGTAGCAGCATCGAGGCCTTACGACATCATCTTGGGCATGGATTGGTTATCTAGAGTCCATGCTCAGATCGACTGTATTAGGCGCAAGGTGCGGTGTGTACGTACAGATGGGAGCAGGTTCACCTTCACCGGCGAGAAGGGATCCTTTGCAGCATAGGATGGACTCACGCAGAGGAGAGGACAACCCCATCACTCATCAGTTGGCTAGCCTCATCTTAGGAGTAGTTGACGTGCGGAGTCCTAGTTTTCCAGCAGTGGTGGATCAGTATGCGGACGTTTTCCCTGACGATGTTCCATGACTACCTCCTCGTAGAGAGGTAGACTTTTATATTGAATTGTACCCCAGGAAATCCCCAATATCCACTCCAGCATATCGGATGGTTCCCGCTGAGCTTTGAGAGCTATGGGTACAGCTGGAGGACTTACAGGACAAGGGATTCATCCGACCCAGTGTTTCACCCTGGGCTTCCCTGATATTGTTCGCCAAGAAGGCGGATGAGAGCTTGCGACTTTGTGTCGACTATCATCGCCTGAACCAGGTGACGGTGAGGAACAAGTATCCGCTACCGAGGATTGACGACCTCTTCGATCAGCTCAAGGGATCACGATGGTTCTCAAAGATAGACCTTAGATCATACTATCATCAGCTCAGAGTTCAAGATGAGTACGTGCAGAAGACGGCCTTCAGATGTCGGTATGGCCACTATGAGTTATTGGTTATTCCTTTCGGCATAACCAATGATCCAGAAGTGTTCATGAGTCTCATGAACATTATCTTTCAGCCATAACTCGATCGATTTGTTGTGTTCTTCATTGACGACATATTGATATACTCGACCACTGAGGAGGAGCACACCTACCACTTGCGGGTTGTACTAGACACACTCTGAGAGAACCAGCTTTATGGAAAGCTCTCGAAGTTTCAGTTCTGGTTATGTGAGGTCCACTTCTTGGGACACATCATCTCTGAGGCAGGAGTTGTGGTGGATCCTGCGAAGATCGTGGCAGTGCTAGCTTAGGAGCCATCCAGGAGCGTGATGGAGGTGAGGAGTTTCTTGGGTCTAGCTGGGTACTACCGGAGGTTTGTTCCAGACTTCTCCAGAGTTTCGGCACCACTCTCAGCTTTGACGAAGAAGAGGAAACCCTTCGTGTGGTCAGACAGATGTCAGCAGAGCTTCCAAAAGCCAAGACAGAGATTGACCAGTGCGCTTATCTTGAGGCTACTGGAGGAGGGAGTAGGGTACATATTCTACTGCGATGCATCAGGGACCGAACTCGGATGTGTCCTGATGCAGGAGTGGGCCGTGATCACCTATGTATCACGTCAGTTGAGGCAGCATGAGAAGAACTACGCTACCCATGACCTGGAGTTAGCAGTAGTGGTCTTCACTCTGAAGATGTGGTGACACTATCTGATGGGCGGGCACTTTACAGTCTACTCTGACCACCAAAGTCTTAGGTACATATTCTCACAAAAGGACCTGAATTTGAGACAGCGGTGATGGATCAAGTTCCTATAGGACTATGAATTTGAGATATTCTCTACTCTTGGGAAGGGGAATGTAGTAGCCGATGCTCTTAGTAAGAGGACGGGCATCCAGCTACTCGGGGAGGTGACGGAGCAGCTAGACGCTTTGCAGATATCCTTCGTGGATAGAGATGGAGCAGCCTTTCTTTAGTCACTCACAGTTACTCCTCCACTACTACAGTGGGTCAGAGAGGCACACCATGGGGACACTGACTATGAGACGAGGCGTGCGTAGATATCCTCAGGACAGGCACCTGATGGATTCTCCATAGGAGGATAGCACGATGTCCTTTTTAGAGGACGTACCATGGTACCAGCTGCTTTGTAGGAGTAGGTGCTGAGAGAGTTTCACACTTTCCCTTTAGCGATACATCCAGGAGTGGCGAAGATGTACCGGGATCTCAGACGACAACAATGGTGGCCGGGTATGGAGAAGGTTGTTGTAGAGTCCGTTTCTCGATGCCTCACCTGCCAGCAGGTGAAGGCAGAGCACCAGGTACCAGCAGGCTTGGTACATCCCTTGGAGGTCCCGGAGTGGAAGTGGGACGGGATATCTATGGATTTCGTTACTGGACTTCCATGTACTTCCAGAGGTCACAACTCCATTTGGGTGATTGTCGACCGACTCACCAAGTTGGCCCACTTCTTACCCATCAGAGAGTAGGGCTCAGTAGAGAGCTTGGGACGCCTCTACGTTCAAAAGATCGTACGGTTTCATGGTGTGCCATCATCTATCGTCTCTGATCAAGATACTCTCTTTACTTCTTGGCTTTGGAAGGGGTTGTAGGAGGTGTTCGGGATGTAGCTACGTCTGAGCACCGCCTTTCACCCTCAGACGGATGGTCAGACAGAGAGGACCATTCAGACTCTCGAGGACAGGCTTCGTGCATGTGTCCTTGACTTTGGTTGCAGCTGGGAGGACCACCTGTCCTTGGTGGAGTTCGCGTACAATAACAGCTACCACTCCACCATCGGGATGGCACCATACAAGGCATTGCACGACCGACCTTGCGGATCACCTCTGTGCTGGACAGACCCTGGGGAGTCAGCACTTATGGGACCAGAGATGGTCCAGGACACGACAGAGAAGGTCCAGGTCATCCAGGAGCGGATGAGGACAGATCAGAGCTGACAAAAGTCTTATGCTGACAGGAGGCGGAGGACACTAGAGTTCGAGGATGGCAACCACGTCTTCTTACGGGTCTCACCTCGACATGGATTACGGAGATTTGGCCGAGGAAGAAATTTATCTCTGCGCTTCATCGGACCATTCCAGGTCCTCAGTAGGATAGGCGAGGTGTCTTATCACCTGGCTCTACCACCTCAGTTGCACCGGATGCACGACGTCTTCTACGTATCTCAACTGAGGAGATACGTGAATGACCCGACACATATCATCGACCATGGGGAGCTGGATATTGACGATGGGGAGACTTTTGCAGAGGTCCCAGTGGAGACTGAGGATCGACAGGAGTGGGCCCTACCTGGGCGGTCGATTCCTTTAGTGCGCATCAGATGGCAGAACGGGAACCTCCAGGAGAGCACTTGGGAGCGGGAGGATCAGATGCGTGCACAGTACCCACATTTGTTCCCCTAGTTTATGATGTATCTTTATGGGGATGTAAAGCTCTGAGGTGGGAGTAATGTAAAGACCCGTAAAATTCAAGGGAAATTTTTTTTTCCTAATTTTCTTTGGGATTTTACAAGAATGCAGTTTCTAACAGCACCTGATTTCGAGACCCGGTGTGCCCGAAATCATTTCCCAAAGTTTAGCTTGGGTATGTTCAGTGAAATAACGAGCGGGTTTTCCTAACTTTTGAACTGGTGCTTGGAATCGAATTCTGAGGACACCAATGGAATCACAGTGCTGGTAATTGCATAGGAACACTTTTTCTGGAGTTGCATTTGCTCGGGTGTGGTTATTAAAAACACTGGGTTAAGTAATGAATAAAATAAAATTTGTGCAACCAATTTTATTTTTATTTAAGGTAGCTTAAACCTATGCTGGATGGTTGTAGTGGGACCCACTAATACCCTAACTCCTAGATAGGATATTAGTGAGGTGGGGCCCACACGAGCCCCACCCCGTTTATTTCCTTTTACCTCCCACGTACATTTAATTATGTAACTCACCCGAACCCCCCTCTTAATTGCCAAGTCAACTCTCGCGTTTAATAGGATTATTAAACGCCTCATCAATTGGTCAACGCTCAATAATTAAATCGTGATTTAATTTTGAGTTTCAAAAACAGATGGCATGAGAAATAAAATAATGCAATGCCTTATTTTATTATTGTTGTTTCATTGTGTGAGAGGGATTGGGAGAATATTTACTCAAAGCCTTGAATCTTCATCTTCTTCGTTGGAGAATGTGAAGAATGATGAAGGACGTCGGCCTCCGACGGAAGACGATGAAGAACGCTAGTTCCTCGGAGATCGACGATGCGACGCCGTGTACCGCGACGCCGGTGATCCTCCTTCCACGACGCTGACGGTCCTCCTTCCGTGATGCCATCTTCCGCGACATTCCTTCCCCACGACGAACCTTCGTTAAACAACGCTTGAGGTAGGGATTAATTGTTTTTGCCCGTGAATTTTTCCTTTGCCGTTTATCGACTTCTATTTGGGCCGCCTGTTATCATAATAACGGGAGGAGGTCGGACCGCACGAACACGGCTGACCCTCCCCCCCCCCTTTTGATGATTGTGTTTGTTGTGGTTCGAAAGAAGGAGGCGCGGTGTAACGGCACCACGCATAAACATGGGGGAAATGTGGCGAAGATGCGCGGCACCGTCGCACGACGCCGTTGAGACCAAACGAACCCGCGGCTGGAGTCGGGCCGCAGTGAAGGGGTGCGGCGTCATCACGCTGCGCCGGAGAACCACGAAGACACTGAGACTGGAGCGGGGCCGCGACGGAGGGGCGCGACGCCGTCACGCTACACCGGTCGGACAAGGTCGCGGCTCGAAGCCGCGGCGGTGCAAGGCCGGGCAGCAGAAACCGCCGGCCGCCGGCACCTCGGAGGCGCGGGACACAGGCGGTCCTGCGACAGCAGCACCGACCGGCCGACTTCCAAGAAGCTGGGGGTCGTAACCCCCGGATGGCCAAAGGAGAGGCCCCCCATGTGGGGGCCACGGTTCCTCAATCAGGGGGGCATCATGCCCCCCTATTCTGCTCAGCTCGGCGTGGCCGAGCTGGCCACACGGGCCGCGAGCGCGCGCCAGGCCGGGCTGCCCAGGTCGGGCCGGGCCACGCCGGCGGGGTCGGGCCGTTCCCACCAGGCCGGGCCATGCCCTAATGGGCCAGACCTGGACCTGGTTCGGGTCGACCCGGTTCGGGCCGACCCAGGGGGGTTTTGGGCTGGGTCGGTCCGGGCCCGAAACCCCCTATTTCCGGACAATTCTGTTCAAACGCCCGTATCTTGGGATACAGACCTCTGATCGACGCACCGTCAGTTGCAATGATATCCTTGGATCGAGAAGTTCGATTAAATATATTACACTCAAGGTTTCGGAGAACTTTGGATATGGCCGGGTTGGTTCGAACACGAAACCAACCGGGCCCTTGGAGCGGAAACACTTATAACTTGAGCTACGGACGTCCGATTGACGTGCCATCGACTTTGTTGGATTTATCTTAGTGAGATGGACCTTTTGGATTACTATGATCAAGGTTTGGATGCAGTTGGAGTGCGGTCGGATTGGTTTGACTTAAAAACCAACCAGGCCCTTGGAACGAAAAGGCCAATAACTCTCAGATCGGGCGTCCGATTGACGCGCCGTCTCTCACGTTGAGTTCTTCTTGTCGAGATAGAACTTTGAGATACATAAACTCTAGACTAAGTGTCATTTGATGTATCGACCCCTTGGCTCGTGGAGCGGACCCTTCCGGAAACGAGCATGTTGTGTGCGGGAACCCTAGAGATGACTGTGACTGCGACTGCGACTGTGAAGACTGCACTGAAATCCTATGTGGGTTTGGTAGTGATGAAGACCGTACTGAAATACTATGTGGGTTCGGCAGTGATGAATACTGCACTGAAATCCTATGTGGGTTCGGCAGCGGTGAAGACCGTACTGAAATCCTATGTGGGTTTGGCGGCGATGAAGACTGCACTGAAATCCTATGTGGGTTCAGCAGTGATGAAGATCGTACTGAAATCCTATGTGGGTTTGACGGTGATGAAGACTGCACTAAAATCCTATGTGGGTTCAACAACGATGAAGACTGTACTGAAATCCTATGTAGATTCGACAACGATGAAGACTGCACTGAAATCCTATGTGGGTTCGGCAGTGATGAAGACCGTACTGAAATCCTATGTGGGTTCGACGGCGATAAAGATTGCACTGAAATCCTATGTGGGTTCGGCAGCTTGGCTGGTTTAGTATCCTACGTGGGTCCCATCTTAGATGAATCAGTGGCTATATCTGATCATCTCTATCACCGAAGAAGTATACCTGTGTGAGTTGAGTCTTGACTTCAATCAATATCTTCGATATGATTGACTTGTTTTCCTATGTGGATTGTGTTGTGCTTTCCTGTGTGGATTGGGTTGTACTATCCTATGTGGACGTGATCGAACTTGGGCTCGGATGTTGGAGCCGAACGAGAATTGATGACTTAGGTATATGTATGGGAATATACCTAAGTAGCGTTGATTGTTACTTCGTGATTGTATCTTTCCTTTGTGGTTTATCCTTTGTGGATTCTGGGATACCTTTGGGGGTATCGGGGTCCGTAATGAGTAGCGTATACTCACCCCTGCACGGGATATGCCTGCACTATGTTGTGTTGGATGAAGACGACTGATATCGCTGATTATGGTTGAGGCTAGTAGAGCAGTCGGTACCTGGAGGTGGACCACTGGGCGATACTTACACGGAGTGGATGACTGGACCGAGGAGCTGAGGTGGCTATCTGTACCCACCCTTTAGGTGCAACTTCCAGAGGACAGCTTGACGTTGCTGCTTTACTTCAGTTGTTGTACTTTACTTTTAGTTTGGGTTTGTATTCTGGCCCATTTACTTTCCGCACTTACTTTTGTACCCAGTTTTACTTAGTGTTTACTTCTTCTGGCTTACTCTGTGGTGTTTTTTTACTTTCTAAAGGCAATGTCTTCCCCTTTTTTTGTCGGGATTTATGCCTTGGTGCTAGTCGCCAGCCCCTGGCCTATGGAGGGTGGGCATGGGGTAGTCATAGCACAGGCCCCGAGGATGGGTCATGACATCATCCTTTGGATGCAATTCAATATATCACAACTTCATTTCTTACACCAAAAGTTTGATATTCACGATGCATTTTTATGCTTGAAGAACTTTTAATGAATCATAAGATCTATAAGTCATTCCTTATGCCTCTATATATGTACGAAAAACAAAATGGTTATAATATGTTATTTAATATGATAAATCATACTTTAACTACAAACAATAATATCCAAAGTTCAACTTAATCCCATTCCACAAGTTGTCAATCTTAAGGATGCTCTAAAATATGTTAGACTAAATTCAAAAAAATCCAAAAAATTAGGAATATGGTAACTAAATTTCCAATATAAACTTACCATTAATCCCCAAAAAATATATCTTAATTTCACATGTAAATACCCTGATCATATATTCTTCTAAAACACGGTGATCACCATAAAAACTCAATGAAAACATACGTTCATCCAAAATAGAAATATCTAGTTATCGAATATATCCCATAAATCCAAAAAAATATAGTAAAATCTATTATGAATCAAATCACTAAATATTTTCAAGTTCACTAATACTATCCCATTTACTTCATTCACAACACCAGAAACATATTTACATTATCTTTCTCTTTTTCATGCATTCTCTAAAAATACTACATTACCATTAATCACTCTTCTTAGTTATTAATAACATTCAATATATGATTTCAAATTCGTAAAAGAAAAATTACTATATTAAAATCATTATACATTTCAGAATTCTTATAACCAGAATATCATTGATAAAATACTCTAATAACATAATTCTTGAATCCAAAAACCACAAGTACTTTAATTATTCCACTTTGATTGTAATAATAGCACAAGCTTGTCCTTGATCTCTTTTCTTATTCTGAGCAATATCCTCTTAAATCTTTGGGAATTAATTTGAATAGTTACATATATCTTTATAGTTGAAATATTACACATTGAAATCTTCTTTCTTTCCATTGTAATCATGAGATTAGTGTTCATTCTCTCCACACTTTCAGAAAAATCCCATTCCTTTCAAGCAAGTATTGAGGTGTTTGTTCCACAATTATCACATGTGGGATAATCCTTCCTTATTTTCTTCCCCTTATCCATTTTTTTTCTCTTACATAATCTCATTATCTTTCTTTACTTCCAAAAAACCAATACTTGGATAATTATTTCTATGTATTGATAGCACAAGATACTCTGTCCCCATATGATAAAAATGTTTGGGAGACCAGTACCCTTTGAAGGATTAGTTTAAGCCCATAAAATAAATGGTCAATTTTAATCTTTAGATTATTTACAGAATATAAATAATACATGGATGATCTTGAAAAGTTAGCTTCATACTTAGAAACATTTTCTTCTTCATTTTTCCTCAGTCCCAAAAATTGTCCCTCCATATCCAGTCATTGTTATTGTGGAAAATATTTTTCCAAGAAAAGTTCCTTAAAATACTTATATTACATTATTTCTGTTTCTTCCACATCCTTAGTGTTTTGAATCAATGAACACCATTTATCTTAATCCCTTGAGATATGGTAAACTTCCATGAAAACCTTCTCCCTTTCAATACTTTCCAAAGTGATAAATATCTTATCCGAGGAACTTATCAATTACTCATATAAAAATGGATTTATAGTTCCACTGAATAATGGATGTTTCTAATTCATAAAGTGATGTAACATTATTACACCATGTTTTAGATTAGAAATATACTCCATATGATAATGGTTATTTATCATAACCCAAGTCAGATATCCCTATATAGTTATAATTTTTCAACTCTAACTGTAGATGAAGGTCTATTCGCAACTACAAATCCATCTTCATTATCTTGATTATTGATTATGCATAATCAAAAAATCTTTAAATCTCATTATAATTCTATTTTTTTCTTAGGATAAACAAATTTTCCCTCACATTCTATGTTAATATGATTCATTTTGGTTTTATCCATTGGCTAAAACCAAAAATAAATGTGTAAGAATAAAACTATAATAATCAGAGTGAGCTATAAAATAATCATGAAATATTATTTAAAGGACATCTAAATAAGGAAATATTATTCTCAATCTATGATTCTCTATGTATATAATAGGTTATATATTGTCATTACCAAATCTATATGATGATATCCTATACTTGGGATTATCCTCAATGTTAGTCATAGGGTTTTGTTCCCTAATATATGTTTTACTAAATCTAGTCTCCAATGTTTCTACTAAACTTCCTTTGATACCAAATGTAAAGACCCCAACTCTAGTATCCTAGAGTCGGTGGTTAGTTTATTAAATTGGCACTAGAAATAAGGAATCAACCCCCAAATGATTTAATAGTTTAGTATTCTTGGTAAACTTGACACATACTTGAAATTCACATTATGTTTTTAAAAATAAAATACACAAAGAATTTTATTTGAGAATTCCAGTATTCCCCTTAGTGTATCCCTATATATCAACCACAAACAACTTCCTCATATCATGGTGAAAATAAAAAATAAGAAAGGGGTGAACTCATATGCTCAGTAAGGGTAAGATCATAGTGGATTATATGAATAAATAAGGCATAATCAATATGGAAAGGTAAATAACTTAAACACATTTCATTTAATTAATAACTTCAGAATAATATGGCAGGAATAAATGATGGTCAAATAATTCCATATAAATGATTACATGATATTGAAACTTATCCATGGATAATATAACTAATCAAATAATCACATGGACTTAAATAAATAATTTCATAATAAATAAATTTATAATGCTGGACATCTAAAAACATACCATTGAGGCCTCAAACAAGAAATCCAAAAATAACATCAAGGCCTTTTTCCATGACATCCATATAAATGGGAGACGACTCAGCTAAAACCTAAGATAGTTTGTCTAATAATAACTACCAATGTATTGAGGGGCTATAGAGGGACTTTCCCATCACTTAATAAGTCTAATAAATTCTCATATAAATAAATAATAGAACTAAATCGACGTGCCTTAACAAAATCAATAACTATACGTATTGGAAAATCTCTTCATACATAATATCAATACTTTCCCTAGTTAAAATGATCACAAACTATCCAAATAAATATGATTAATGGTATTATTAAAGTACATGCTAAACATAAAATTCAATAAAGGATGTTTTCATAGATGAAAATAAATTAAAGAGATTACTAGAATATTTCTTGAGGAAAATTCACTTTTTACTTTGAAAATATTTTTTTAAAATCTAAAAAATGAACACGTAATAAAGAAATAATTTTATTTAATAATAACTATTTAAAATTTTAAATTAATATTTAAATAATTAAGGTGTCATGATAGGCTATATAAGTTAAAAAAACATTCCTTTTACACTTTTGAAGGAAAAGTCATAAAGTAACTTGTCTGTAAGATGACATGAAGATCCCTTTTCAAACATTTTTTTTAAAAAAATGTGAATTTTTTTTAGAAAAACAATTAAGTATAGTAAAACAATTTTTGGAAACATTTTTAGAAAACATTTACATGGAAGATAAATATTCCTCATCTGAGACATGAAAATAAACAATCTTGGATAATGATGAGATTGTGAAATAAACCCTTACCACTTGGATTTCTTTTGAATCGTTATCCCCACGAAAGAAATAAATTAAAATAAAACATTAAATTACATTAATAAAAATATGTTAATGATGTAATATATCGAATTTTAATTATATAAACCACACAATATAAATAAGTGGTGAATATGGAATATGTTTCATAGAAGTAAAAGTGTGACGAGAAACCCCTACCTCACATTCGATTTCCTTTGTATGTTTTTCAAAATCCTATATAATAAATATTGATTTATTATAAATATATTGTAGAACCGTAATAATCCATATGATACCATATATGACAATATGTTATCACCCTTTTATTATCAATTAATTATTAAAATCACTGTTTCGATTGGTAAGTGCTTCATTTTTCATGTATATTTTTATTTGGTAGTTTCAGTACTTAAAATTTTATGATAGTTTAATTATCTCTAAAAAATTATTAATTTTTTAAATATAATATATATTAAATATATATAAATTTATATTAATCCACAAATATAGGTATAGAAAAATTAATTACACCATTCATGGCGATGATAGGGCGTACGTACGCATGAATGCTGTTTTCATTTTTTGATGGATGGAACGAAAGAATGTTATCGAATAATAAACCTTTACATAATCATTATTATTTCATATATATAATACTTATTCATTAGTTACATATTTATAAACATCCAAGTAAAGCGGTGATGAAAAACAAATTACACCGCTACGTAGAGACGATAAGCCGTACGCACACACAAACAATATTTTTTCTTTTTCGTATGATGGATAAAAGGTGGAATATGGTTGTATCATAGTCATAATAAAATATAATTATATATATTATAATTTATTAATTAATTTAGGATGACAAAACACATGAAGATAAAGTATATTATGAAATAAAATTAAAGAGTTCGAGTAAGGTAATTACCTCTTCTTTAGGAGACCTTCTTTAAATCCTTTCTTAAGGGACTTAAGGTTGACATTTTGAGGAGACCAGAACCTCTAGAACCTAGATAAAAAATTTTATAAGATAATTTTTAGGGGATTCTCGAGATATAAGGCTCCAAGTAATTTAAATAAGTGAGAGAGGATGCTCCCTTTTATAATTGAGGTGAGGGGCACTTTTGGAATTTCTCAAAAGATTAAAATATAATATGACTATTCTTGATCCAAATGATTCCAAATGGACTATAAATACATATGGGATAAAATTTTAGACCATATATTTTTAACTTTTTAATTATTTAATACATTTATGTTTTTTAAACAAGTTAATAAAATATTATATTCATAAAATATCTTATTGTTAATTTTGACACTATTAATTACTTTGACTTTAATAATGCCAATAAAACAATATAACATTGAACATAATTTTTTAATAAATACATAATATGTCATATTTTTATATTAACTTATTGGATAACATTAATTAATTAAAATTATATTACTTTTAATATTTTTAAAATCATTAATTTTATTTTTCAATTAATTGAATAATTTCTGCATTAGCATTGTGTAAAAAATTAAGGTAATTATATATTCACTAAAAATTAAAAATAAATAAAAATTTTGAAGTTAAATATTTTATATTTAAAATTACTATTTAAATTCAAACATATACTTTGGATAACTTCATATTAAAAATATTATATTTATTAGAAACAAGAGTGTAACATGTTTGACTTTTCTTAAAATATAATACTATAAAGGTCATCATCTCATCCAAATATATTTAAAACACTATATAACAAAATATTAGATGATTATTTTCAAAATATAATCATAAATTAAGATTAATTCTAGTTTTATTATTATTTTATAGTCCTTATCAACTTATTTTCAACCAAAATTACCTGATTTACCCTTAATGTGGTAATAAAATTACAACAGTTACTATTCATTTTAACTAAACATAAAAGAGACCTATTAATTTTTTTTTGAACCATTGATTCCAAATATTGAATATATCTTTTAATATTAAACTCACTTAAGTAGAAGAATTTAATTTAAAATTAATCATGTAAAACATATTTAAAAACACTTTTCTTGAAAAATGCGTTTTAAGACACAAAATGTACTTATACAAAAATAAGGTATAAGGATGATTAAAATGTCATTAATTAGATTATATATATAACTAAATATTACTTAATTTACTTTAATATCAAATTCAAATCATAAATTGAATTTTTAATATAAATAAAATGTTTTTTCTAAATCCATATTTTTTACTCTTCACTGGAAAATAAATCTTTTTAGAAAAATACCAAAAATTCACCCTAATATAATTTTAATATTATGATTTAAAAAATTATTTTACTTTTAAAAAATAAAATATATATAAGTTCTATAAATTTATTATAATATTTACTCATAAATATAAATAAAACCATTTTTGAAGAAAATTCATTTTTGAAGAATAAAATAACTTTACTAAAAATAAATTGCTTATTCAAAAATAATTAATTAAAAAATTTAAAATGAGTATAAAAATTGTATATTTCATAATATAGTTAGTACTATTCATTCTTGTCAATTTAACAGCTAGGTTATAACAATCATATTTAAATTATGATATTTCATTATTCGTTTAAGTTGGGTATTGCATATATTGTATGCTATCAAATATAGTGTTATTTTAAAATCATTGGGTATTACACTTTACTTCATTAACACCCTATGGTATTATCTAATTTTAAACTTTTTTAAGTTTCTTTATCAATAAAACATCTTGAAATATCTGAAATAACATATTGAGGGATTTTTATCAATAGTAAATTATAAAAGATATAATTGAATGTAAAAGATGAAGATATGGGTTTCTAACTTATCTAGATTAAGTCTTACCATCCTTACTTTGAGTACCACTACTAGTTTTCCTTATAAATTTCCATGATTTTTTTAATTAGGTTATGGGTCAAACCATATTTTATTAAAAAAGGAAATATCCTTTAGAGTATCCTGCTACTATAAGTATTTCTTATGTTCAATGTTGGATGATATTATTCTTGGATGATTTTATAAGCATCTATATAGATAATGGATGCAATTTTAATATGTTGAACATGTTATTTCCTATTATAACAAGCATATAGATTGATAATTTGGCATTATTACCTTGAGAATAGATGTTGTTTAAGTTATTTAAGAATGACATAAGGGGTACACAATAAATATGTTAAAATGTCATGGATTCACTTCTATGACCTATTAAACCATATGATATATGGATAATATATTTATATGATAATATAGAATTTTATATTGGGTTATACATTTCCTGTGAAAGCACTCCTTTCATGGAGAAATGATCCAATTGAGTGAGATTAGCTATGATCCCTTGACTCATTACAACCCATTCCCCATTCCCATATGAGATGGGTTGTAAATCCCTCCTCATTTTACACTTTTCCCTTTCCACTTGAGAAGGGTGTTTTACCGTGAATACCCTAAAAATGGTTTTTTGTGGCCCTTCTGTAGGATCATTGGATGAGAATCATGGTTTTATTAACAATTTCATCTTAGATATTGAGTGATCATATTAAATCAGGTATTCCATGTATGGATTCTCGTATTATGGGGAGTTACTTTTTATAGTTGATAAAATGTCAGGAGATTATTCCCTATTGATTTATACCTTACTTAATTATGATAATATCATTATACCCAATTTATTGACTGAAAATCTATTTTTTTATATATTTATGTAAATGAGTTGACATGTTTTATTCCATATAGTGTTAATAAAATAAAGATATAAAAACCTTATTAAAGGGTTTTAATCATCAATTAATATTTTAAAGACCCCATGAATATAGCCAGGGAAATGACCATGGGTTAGTATCCAAGGAGGAAACCAATTCACTCACAATCCTTTATTTGTGTCTTTAATCTATAAATGAAAGGATTTAAAAAAAGGTAATTTTTTTGGTTTTTAAGGTTTTTATAAAAATAAAATTAGATTATGAAACACACACACACACCTAGAGTTAGTAGGAAGTGTATATAGTATTTTTAGGAATTCCAATGGGTTCCAACATTATTATATTTATCTAAATCACTTAATTTAATATGGAAAATAAATTTCATTCATTCACCTACCTCTCACTACCTCTAATGTATGATAAAAACAGTTTACTGAAGGATCCTCAAGCACACTATTATCTCATTTATCATCCTTGGTGAGTGAGAAATACCACTCATAAACTGAGATAGTGAACCTGTTTAAGTACCCAACAACACTTTCTTACCATTTATTGTAAATAAACAAGGGAATTATCCTGAGATTAACCTGAGGGGGTGGGGATTAGGGTATTCACTATAAATTAAAACTAAACATCCTTCTTCTTTAACTATCTCACTTACCCTATAGGATCCTAACATCTCAACCTTGAGGGTCTCTTGGATTTCTCTTTAAACAGATGTATTTTAGGTTTCTTAATATTTTTTGGTGTGAATTTATAAAGTAAATATGTACATGAGTATTTACTTGGTTTAACATCATTGGACTATGTCCAATTATCATGCATTAGTGTTGTGCCATGAAAAAAAATCACTTTGAAGCTCACTTCTTACAATGTCTTAGGATATATCACTATTACACCTAGGGTCAATTTCTTATTAGGTTTAGGTACATGTTACTACTTACTAAGGGTCACTCACTTGAATATTCCTTCCTTGGAACACTGCTGATGGAAAGGATCACCTTCATAGTTTATGGATATATAGGTCCCTTCAACAACACCACTAACATGGATTTCATCATTCACTGCAGATAGATTCTCTATTGATTTCCCTTACAACAATCCTTCACAACTTGTGAAAAAAACCCTGATAGTACCTTATTATTTCCCAAATATATCTAGAAAAAATCCTTCTTTTCTATATCTATAACAATATTCTTCTTTAACTTTGGATGGATCATCAATGGTTTCTAGTTATTTAATAATTCCATCCCCTCACTTGAAAAAATTATCCTTGCTCTCTCAGAATTGGATATGTTAATGTGTTCTATATTTTGATAAATTTCTCTAGAACTACTAATAGAATCTTTATAGAGATTAATTTTATTTATTTTCAATCCATTGGATGATATTGAATATCCTATTTTCTAGGATCATACAAAGTGTCCCATTTACTTAATGGGATCATAACGTGCCTTTAAATCTGATTTAGACACTATAAATTCAAAGTAATAACTCCCTTCTTTAAATTTATGGAAAACTACTAGTTTATTGAAAACTAAATGGATGTGGTGTGGTATTTAGTTTTATGGAATAAAATTACCCTTTCTTCATGAACTATAGCATCATCACTTCCACCATGGTGTTTTCATCAATTCACTGCAGTGTTGTTAAGTAAACTGTGGCATGAACACCCATAGTTGACCAAATCCACTCTTCTCATGTAGTAACCCCTCCATTACTCTTTCATGATCTCTAACATGATCTTATTTAACTATTTATTATAGAAAACTAGCTATATCCTAGATAGATCACTATAGTGTGGTATTCTATAGAAATGGAGACCTCCAAATTCTTTACTTCTATTGAATTTAGACCATCCATGATACAAGGCATAGCTTTAGCATGGACATATTCTTATCTAAGGGAATTATGACATAGTCTTCTCTAATACATTATGGATGCCTTGAAATATTCAGTGGTTGATACACTTACATGAAAATAGAAGTGGTGGTTTAAATTTATGTGAGGACAATTTACTTTTATGCATTGGTTCCTATATCGTCATGTACCTTCCTATAGCATAAACTGAGAACTATGCATCCCACAATAGAAAATCATCCATATTTCCCATGGAATATAATCATCTTTTCTTCCTACACTCACCAACTATGAGTAATGAGGTACACTCTTATCCTCCTGCACACTGCTTCCCTATGATGTAGAACAATTTTTACACACTACCACCCTATATAACAAACCACTAATTACATGTTCACACCTACCCATGTGTGTTCTTTCCTGCCTTTTGGTTACATTATGGATAGCTAGCTTTTTGGGTTTTCCTAAGTAGTCGAGATTTCTCCCACACAGGTAAGTTTTAGTTGGCTTGGCTAGGAATCCAAGGGTTAGACTTCATTTTTTATCATCTATTATTCATTGTGGAATAACCATCAAAACAATGGTGTAGTTATGGTGACCACGACATAGAAATTTTTTGGAGTTATTCTCCAACATAGCATTTATGGCGTAGCTGTATTAACTATGACATAGGATTATTATCTACAAAACACTTTACAACATGGAGTATAATATGAAACATAGTTGGATAAACTCCCTTATCAACATGCCTACCATGACCACCACTATGGTGTGGTCTTTCCTATTTTATCTAGATTACACTCTTGTAAAACACACTAGATGAAATTCACTTCTAGAATGCCTGAGGATATATCTACTTAGACCATCATCAAGGTTTCAAAACTTACACAAATCTTGATGTCAACAACATACCTTGTCCATCATCTTTGGGATCTATCAATCTCCTAACACTTAATTACTTTAGTCATATGTAACATGAGTTTCAAAAAATGTTATTATAAACAAATAAAAATTGCTTGATTGATATACCAATACTTATTATCAACCTTGACCATCATCTTTGGTCATAATCTTTAGTCATCAACCTTGACCATAATTATTATCAATAAACTTAACCAATTTATTGGAAACGACCTTAACCAACCATATTGTCAATCAACCTTAACCATCTTAATTTTAATCAAAATTGACCATCCTTATTATGAAAAACATTAAACAACTTATTTTAAACAACATTGACCAACCTTATTTTCAGTTAACTTTGACCATCTTATTTTCAATCAACCTTGACCATCTTATTATCAAAAAAAATCTAACATCAATCCTTTGAGATTAATAACAATCCAACCCTTTATTTTTTATCGACAATAAATAACATAAATATACTCTTAATTATTAAATGTACCCTTGGAATTATCTTCTCCCCCATAATGATTTATTCTATCTATCAAGATAACTTCTTCCCCCTTATTTTCAATTTAAAAGGGCATTTTGAATGAAAATGGACTTTCTAAACCTCATTTTACAAAATTAGTGATGTACTTTTTCCCTTATCATTCTTATTAGAGGGAAAATTATCTTCACATCACCCCCCTTAATATAGAAGAAGATTCTATGAAATCTCAAATAACCCTTGGGGATATCTTCTCCACCCATTTCAAAACAACTTCATTCTTTGGCATCAACCACATGTTTATTAGCCAAATATTTTGAAACCAGAAGTTACACAATCCAATCTCCTTTTTTGATGCACTCTATAAAGATATTCACAAAGTTAATTTACCAATTCTAACTTGATATGTCAATGAGTAGTCTAATACTATTAATCCTGAGCTTGGTGTAGGAAATAATAGTTTTTATAGACAATAACAAGTTTATCCATGTCACTCATAAATACATAGAAATATGCATAACAACTTTGGATTTCCACATTGACATATGATCTCTATCACTTAAAAAAACCAATATTACATAACATTAAAGTACTTTGTTGAGATAAATATAACATATTATGAAGTAATTGATATCACTTGATACAAATTTGACACCACTTGTTTCAAGATAAGTTCAATTTGAACAAAATATATCATTTTAACTCCATGAATTTCATCTCTTAATAAGAATAAAAAACTCCTAATAAGTCTTAATAGCCTTTTATGATTACCCTCTTGATACTTTTTCTCTCAACAAAATTTTTTATATCATTTTTTGGTATAAAAAATGGAGAAAAATATTCATATTTATGATATTTACATTAATCTCCATCCACTTATGCTCCTCTATCATAATCATTCATGTAATTTTCAAGTAAAATCAACCCATGGGTTGTATGTCCCCCATAATTCTACACCTCTTCAAAAGTAGTTAGAAAAAATAAATAATATAGGGATAAGTATACCCATAATTACCTTAAGTTGAAGAATAATTATGGTAAAAATGATACAAACCATAAAATTTAATCTTACCTTTTCCATTTTTTAGATTTCAGGAAATAAATTCCATCATATCTTATTGTTATTAAAAATAAATTATATACATAAAACTAAAACTCTTACCAAATGATCTTCCTTTCATTATATAAATTGAATAATTATTTTCATGGATGTGAAAATCGTAAACCTTATTTGGCTTGGTATTTTCCATAATTTTTGAATCAATCACACTTAAACAGGAATCTTCTTAGGGTTTCATCACTAGTTGATCTCACCTCGACATTTCTTATCCACTACATCTTTCTCTTTTTCTTCTTAGTGGTTTGTGTAGAAACACTTTTTTAAAACTCTTTCTTGATGTCTAAAAGTTCCATCTTGGAATAAATATTCCTTGTGGGAGTAAAATTTACATTCTCTTACACCTAATTAACATTTATAACAATATATTGTTTTTAGTTCCAGATTTTTATTATTTCTTTCCAAGATATTTTTTGTGAGTGCTCAGATTTTTGTTATTCTTATACCATTTTTTGAGGCTCATTTTTATTCTCTAAAACATTAAACCTATTTTCTAGATTAATAGGCCTTCTTCCAGGATAAGTAATCTTCTTGTAAGTAATAGGAGTAGAGTGTATCATTATGGATTATTCACCCTTCCATGAATTTATACCATTTAAATTCATTTCCAAATAACTAAGGTTAAAATAGATGAAACATTTACCATAAGAATCATACATCATTTTGTCTCTCATTAATTAAGATGATGGGACTACTGGATTTATTCAAAAATATTTGGGCTTGTTATCTTTGAAGCATATAATCATTATGTCCTCAAATATTATAAAATAAAAGCACTTTGGTGATTTTATCTTTTATGTAACTATACTTAAAAACTTTTCATTGAACAAAAATCTAATCCCAAATTTTACATTTTGATTACTCTTTATTGATACACAAGTTGAGGTAGATTTTAGAGGGATATTTATCTTTGAAAATTATGTTTTCATCCACTCCTAAAGGTGTATTATTTTCATATCTTTACCTCTCAACTGAGGAACCATTACATTCATATTTGAAACAACATTCATACATAATTGTATCCTTTATACAAGTTGGATTTTGAGTGGTATGATTCTAGCCTTCAACTCCTTATCCATATCCATTTTTTTAAAATATATCAAGAAAAATATTCAATCATGTAAATTTTATCATTCATATTGGTTCCTATTTTATTTGATCTTAGATTCAAGGACACTTATTCTATTCTCAATGTTTTTTTCTAAGGAAAAATATTTAATCATTGAATACTATACTTCATGAATCATACTCTATTGATCTTGGTTGTCATTTCATGAGCATTAATTGGAATAAAAACTTGATGTTGTTTCTATCTCATCACTAAAATCACATATTATTTTCATCTCTAATAGTGAGTCTGAAATTTCACATCCTTTATCCATATAAGGGAAATAATTGGAGATAACATTAGGTTTATATTTTACCTTGATTGTCATGCACAAATTATGGGATGACTTATTATTATTATTATTATTATTATTACCTTTTTTAATAAGGAAATTCTCACTTGGACTTTATTCATCACCAAACAACACTTCAAATTTTATCCACATGTATTTGGAGAAAGTTCAATGATTTATATTTATGAAAGTATTCCTTGAGAGCCTCCATTAATTCCTATTTGACCAAAGCATCAATTTCATTTTTTTCTTCGATCTAATTCAAAGATAAATGAATATATTCTTAATAGAACAATTCCATATTCTACCACTTCTTCATAAACATAAAAGGAATATTACAATAATTTGATGAACTCATTTTTCCATGATTTTAAATACTTAACATAAAATAAATGATTCTTAAATGTGGTTGAAATCATCAATTAAATTTTAGATCAAGTCAGATCAATAAAAAATCCAAAATTGAACTTATCCCTCTGATACCACTTATTGAAAATAAACAATGAAATTTGTGTAAGATTACCCTAAGTGGTGGGGGGATCAAGGTATGCACTATAAATGAAAATTAAAACTATTTATCCTTTAACTATTCACTTACCCTATAAGATCTTTACCTTTCAACCTTTAGGGTCACTTGGATTTATCTTTAACCGAATGCATAATAAGTTGTTTGATCTGTTTTGGTGTGTATAAATAAATTAAATATGGAAACAATTATTTACTTAGTTCACCCTCACTAGGAAATATCTGTGGGGTATACCTCAGTGTTGTGATGTTCACCAAAATCACTATGAATATCACTACTTAAAAAGGTTCAAGCTAGGTCAATTCTATGACTGACACTACCTTACAAGGTTTAGGGACATATCAATGCTTCCTAAGGGTCACTCCCCCAAACTTTCTTCAATTAGATCACTTATGGTAGAAAGAATAACCTTCACAATTTATGGGATGTAGGTCTAATATACAGTGGGACTTTCATGGATTGCATCTTTCACTATAGAATGATTCTCTATTGATGTCCCATTAACTGCTCCTTCACAACATTGGAAAAACACCTTGAAAACACCTTCTTCTTTCTATAATATATCTAGAATAACTTATTCTTTATTTCAGTCATAATAATATCCTTCGTTAATTATGAAAGGATATTCAATTGTTGAAAATTCTTCAGGACTTTCATCCCCTCACTAGAAAAAACTCTCCTTACTTTCTAAGAATCAGATATGGAAATGTATTCTCTGTGTAGAGTACTTTCTCTAGAACTTCCAATAGAATATTTATAGATAATACCTCAGTTTAATTTTAATCCATTGGTTAATATTGAATATCATATTTCTTAGTATAATTTCATGTATCCCATGTACTTAATGGGATCCAAAATTTCCTTTGAATCCATGTTGGATACCCTGAAGGCAAATGAGTAACTCTATTCTTTCAATTTCTATAAAAACTACTAGTTGACTGAAAACTACACAGTTGTGGCATTGTATTTGGTTATATAGTGTAGAATTACATTTTTTACTCAAAATATGGCATGTTAATTTACAAAATGGTACAATATTCACTTAACTATAGCATGGTCAAGTACACTATGATGTGGACACCCATAGTTGACCACATCTAATCTTCTCAAGTTGTAACTCCTCCATTACTGTCACACTCACCGACATGATCTCCTATAACCATTTCTCACAAAAAATGGTTACAGTGTGGAGACATCACTTCTGTGTGGTCTCCTATGGGAATGGAGACCTCCAAATTATTTTCTTATGTTGAATTCAGACCTTACATAGTATAGTCATAGTTATAACATGGACTTCTTCTTCTCCCCTAGAACTGCGACATAGCCCTCTCAGCTATAGAATGCAAACATAGAAGTCTCTAATGGATAATACACTTATGTGAGAAATGTTCTAGTGGATTACCTTTACAGAAGGACCAGTTTACCTTTACAAATAGAGTCCTATACTATGGTGTACCTGCCTATGGAATATCTTGATAAATATGCATCCCACATCAAAAAATCCTCCAAATTTTCCACGACATATAATCCATTTTTCTTCTTGCACTCACTAGTTGTGAGTAATGGGGTCCACTTATAGCCTCCTCCATGTTTCCACCTTGTGGTGTGGATCACTACCTTCACATTGCTTCCATGTAGTGCGGACTATTGATTCCATGTAAACGCTTGCCTACATGCATACTCACATACCTCCTAGTAATTCCATGGCTATATAACCTTTCTGGTTCCCCTACATAGTCAATATTTATCCCACACATGTAGGGTCATTCTATCTTGGATAGGAAGCCAAGGGTTAGCCTTAATTTTTCATCCTACACTATTCACTATGGTGAAACTATCAACATTACTAGTCATGTTGACTATAGAAAGGACAAAATTTGGATTTTCTTCTAATATATCCTCTATAGCAAAGAAGAATTAACTATGGTTTATGATTCTTAGATGAAAATCATTATATGGAATGGAGTATAATCTGTGTCTTAACGTGATAAACTCCCTTCTCTAAATGCCTACCATGGACACCACTACAGATTAGTCTTTCCCATTTTGGACATCTTTCACTCTTGTGAAAGACACTCCATGAAATTCAATTTTAGTATGCCTCATGACATCCACACTTAGAAAACCAACATTTTTTTAACATTTATATAAATTTTGATGTCAACGACATAAGTTGGCCATCATTTTCTAGATCTATCAATCTCCCAAGAAACACTTAAACACTTCAATCATCTACAAAATGAGTTTTCATTAATTATATTATTAAAAACGCACCTTTCTTCATTGAAATTACAAAAGACATCTTTTTCATCAATCTTGACCATCCTTATTATCAACAACCATGACACACTTATTGTTAACAACCATTAATAACCTTATTATCAATAAACCTTGACTATATTGTTGTAAATAAACCTTTACCATATTATTGTAAACAAATACAACATCAATCATTTTGAATTTCTAACAACATTAATCTTCTCAACTCACACACTTCCAATAGTATGGTGGGGGAACCAATTTTTGTGTGTCTTTGATGAGAAAAATGGTGATAGAGTGAGGTTATTTTTTTTTTGAAAATTAAGGCGATGATCACAACCTTCACTTACCACCTCCAACACCTCAGTAGAATTAAGAAAATATAAATGGAGATATGTGTAAAAATTCAATAACACTACTTTTATTACCTTTTGGACAAACTAAATCGGGTTAAAAATTCACCATGATGAAGTCTGATATCAAATTAATATCAAAGTGGGAGAAATAAAAAGAAATAAAGGTTGGTAGAAGTTAAAAACACATTTAAAGATGAGTAACACAACATAATTTTATTAATATAAAAGGGAAAAAAGAGAACCAGCCTAAGGTGATCCCATTGGGAATACACATTCTAATAGTACCCTTCTCCTTAAATAAAAAAACTACCATATCCTTATGTAAATTAATATAATATTTATATACTCAAGAATTTTAATCTTCCAATATTATTCTATATAAATTACCCTTGGTTTTCATTTATTCAGTTTCAATATATTTGGATAGAAATGATAACCTCTCATGATCAAGATCCATACATCTTTGGGAAGTGAAACTCTACTTCAAACTATAATAAAAAGCTTTATTCAAAGTATCTTTGAACTTATATGTTTAATAGATTAAGTTGACCAAGTTATATTGAGAGACATGTTGGTATATGAGAAGCTCTAGTGTAATTGTTGGAGAGATTTTACCGATCTAGGAAGATAAGGTTATTGAGGGATTTTGATTTTATAATTGAAACCTAATTTCTTTTTAATTTGGTTTTAATCTAATATAGTAACTTGTGACTTGGAGTTAGTATGAAGTTAAATTGAAATATGGGTCATTGAGGATGAATTGAAATACATGAATTCCCTTTTTTTTACTTCTACATAGGATTTAAGACATGAAAATTAATATGATATAATTATTGAAGTGATTGTGTTATTCCTACAGGAGGAAAAATTTTAATTTTACATAGGGTGGTTGATATAATTTTTGCTTATACATATATCATAGCGTATGGGAATTATTCCACACATTCCACTTTTAATATCATGAAAGTGGTTGGTGTGTGAGTTTAATCTGACATAAGGGGTGATCCCAAGTGGGTTATTCTAATATGAGGTTCTTTTCCACAAATTTATTTGTAAGCATCCAATATATATTTTTTCAATTAAATATAATGTAGAAGCTTAAATAAATAGGTTAATCTTACATAGGATTTTCATATTATGTTTAAATTTTTTGTAGCTATATAGAAATGCCTTTAATCATAAAAAAACTAGGAAATTTTAGATTTAATCATATATGTATATTTTTTTATCTTCCCAACATCAAATTCATGAATGTTATGTATATCTTAATAACATATACATAATATTAAGTAATATTTACTAAAAAACCCCATTTTAATGTTTGACCATCAACAATTAAACCTAGAAATAATTATTTAAGTAATAAAACTCACAAATGTATCTAGTCTTATATTAAGAACATTATTTTCTTAATAAAACTAAAATAAAATTAATTATAATGTTCTATTAAAAAATAAGTATTAACTAAACCAAATTACATACTAAAAAATGGTAAAATTATGAATTTATCACTCTCCTACACAAAATGTAGTCCATTTCCTCTTGTAATTACTCATAATAAAATATTCAAAAAGAATCATTTAATCTCATGATCATGTATTATTTAATTTCATGTTATTTGTTTAATATTTTATTTGATCTCGATATTTATATGTAAGCACCTTTTCAAATTCCTGTCCTTAAAGCTTCTCATCCACGTCCCAATTTCATAAACTAATATTCATATCTAAATAATTAATTAGATAAATTCATTCTCATCATATTTATTTAAATTATGTATTCACCCATTCTCATCATATTTATCTAAATTCTATATTCACAGACTCCATATCTCTCAATAACCAAAAAAAAATTCTTATTTTTTTTACAAGCCATGCATGTTAATTTTTACTTATTAAGTTGATAGGGATGATTTGGAATTGGTAATTCCAAAAATTAAGAACCTCCTAAGGATATTTATGAGAGTAAATGCATGGATATAGTGTTTGGTCCACTGAATCTAAAATTTCTTTAACTCTTTATTAATGGATTTAATTTTCCACACACACTACTTTTGGAAATATTGAGAAATTTTTGTTTGGATACTAACTTCTTAAACTACATAAAATAAAATGAATTTGTCTAATTTTTTTATTGATGAATCTTTGAATGTTATTTTTATTTATCAAGTGATTCACCCAAATTAAAGTTCATTGATCTAGATTATATACATTAAATTTTTTTTCACTTAGATCACATCTAACTTATATTTAATAATTTTATTATTAAATAGAGACTCAATTTATAAAAAATGGATTTATCTCCCAGAGAACTCAATAAATAGATTTAATCAAATGGAAAAAGATCAAAACACGTTTTATTATATGTAAAAATGGATGAAAGTAAAACACAAACAAACTATAATAATTGTTCCCCACCTTAAAACGTATTTATTTCATTACCCAAATGATTTTAAATAATAAATTATTAATAAAAAAACTGATATAAGATAGGAGTGTCCAAAAATAAGTGATAAGAAAAGAGAAAACCTAATTATAAGGTTATAAAACTATGAATTTTCTCTAAATGGTCTTCAATGTAATTAACTATTTGATTTCCACCTTTAAAAAATTTAAAAACATAAAAAACAAATTATAATGTTATTAAAATGAAAATAAAAAATAAGAAAAGCATGAGTTAAAAGTGTCTTGGGTTATCATGACTAAGAGGGGTTATATTTTCATTATCCAAAACTAGAAATTACCAAATATTATCTAAAACATTATTAAGGATGTGGTTTATGTGATTTAAACCACAAAATCTCTATTTTTCCATATATCATCATCAAATACTTCTTATTGAGGCCCATTTGTGATTTAAATTTATTGGGCATAACCTTTTGAGTAGCAAGTTCATAAATTTTTTTGGGTGGATGGGTGAAAAAAGAGGAATCCTATTCTTCTACTTGGATATTTAGACAACTCAATGAGTCTTTATAGGATACTTATATAACTAGAATATCAAATTTTATTTCTTGATCATATTTTTATTCAACAATTTCTATCTCAATTCCATATTCTTCTTATATCTTAGTGTTATATAGTTAAAATTACTCTAAACTATCTTTAAACTTGGACACCTTCCTTATGGAATATTGTTATTCCACCATGGTGTACAACAACTGGTATTAATGTGTGATTTCATCAAAGGGTAATTTAATAGAGAGTTTACATTCAATAAAATAGAAATTAAATTAATGCAAACAATTTTATCCCCATCCATTTCTTCATGTTATGGAACCTTTTCTTTATACAAAGCCTCTAAGAATCCATTTATAGGTGTATGTAATAGGAATTCCATTATTTATTTAAAAAATTCATATTATTATATTTATTCACCATTATCATCATAGGAAATTATCTATGGTTCTATTTCTGAATAATCTAAATGGTGAGTATTGTTTTTCAATTCAATTTGATAAGTGATAAACATAAAAGAATCCAAATTTTTATCACCCCCTATAAGGTCATATCTAGTATCTCCAGTTCCTCATTGAATTCCTCAAGAAGGTATTATATAGGTAGTGGTTTATCTTATTTAAGATATTATTACACCTCCATATTTTAGTAGATAAGAGGCTCAAGTGTAGGTTTTTTTTCATTAGTTTTTACTCATCTTCTGTTTTTTTTCTCATCAAAATCTTATGCATGGTGGTAACTTGTTTCCCTTAGGCCCTCATGACATGCATATCTTTTATTAGGATTACTTCCTCTACATAATTATACATCTATACCATTTTATCCCAATTCATTATCTACTCTATATACTTTTGGAAATGAATTATGATCAAAATAGATAGGTATACACAAGGTTAATTATAAAAATGATATTAAGTTAATTAATCCTTTATAATGATGCCAAAATTGATGATAGAAAAACCCTATAAAATGTTCTTGATCATCAATTAGTATTTTCAAGCTCCCCTATGATTTTAAATAGGGATGTGGCCATGGGTTTGTCTCCAAAGAGCCAAACAATTTACTCATTTTCCCTTTTTACTTATTTATGTTTTTGGTTTGTGAGTTAAATCCTTTAAAACAAGGAGAAAGTGCTTAGTTTTTAATCTATTTATTAAAATAAAATAGGAGGAAGAAAAAAAACAAACACAAAGAGTATGTAAGAAGTGTAGAAAACACTTAAATGTATTTAAATGGGTTTTATCATCATTTTCATTTAATTCAAATTACTTAATTTAATAATAGGAATCAATACAATTCATTAAGTTTCCTCTTATTTTTTCTAATGTATGAGATTACTAGTTTACTCAAGGATCATCAAGTACACTTGTGTCTCATCTATACTCATCAGTGAGTGGGTAATGGCACTCCTCAACCAATATAGTAAACTTTCTCAAGAACATGGCTATAATCTCTGACATTTAATTTAAAAAATGAATCATCACCACTGGTATGGTGAGTATTTCATTTTTTGGGATGAATTAAAGTGAAAATAATGAAAATGTGATGTAGTTTTGAAGAAAAGTGATGTGATGATAACCACCTCTACTTTCCACCTCCACTTCCTCATTATAATTAAAATAAAATAAAATTGTAGTTATTTTCATAAATTCTATAATACCACTATAATTCTCCATTGTACGACCTATAATGGGTTAACACTTTATTTTTGTGAAGTCTTAGATCACAAGAACATCATAGTGGTAGAAATACAAAGAAATCATCAATGGGAAATGTGAGAAACAAATATGAAAAATAATAATACAATAAAATCATATTAACATAAAAATTTATAAATGAAAACTAACCTCATGAAATCACACTTAGTTATAATCAACTTTATAATAGTACCATCTCCCTTAAATAGAAAAAAATTACTAGATCCTTATAAAAATTATAAAAATAATTATACCAAAAATAATTAACAACTTTTAATCTCTTTACACACAGACATATATTGATTTTATTTGGTTTGGTTTCCAAAATATTTAGTGAGTAATGAGAACCTATCAATATTGAGATCTATATATCATTAGAAAGTGATTATATACTTTAAACTATATTATAAATCTTTGTGTGAAAGTTCTTGGAATTTTTATGACGAATAGACTGAGTTATTTGAGTTAACTTGTAAATTGGGTTGGGAGTTAAGATTCTTCAGTGGAATCTATAATAGAACATTTCCTGATATGGGTAGAAAAACGAAATGTGGGATTTTGATTTTAAAATTTCACCCTGATTTCATTACAATTTGATTTTAATATTACATCGGTATTTTAGACTTGGAGTTAATATGACATAACACTAGAAGTTGATTCATTGAGAGTGACATGGTTTATGAAAATTACCATTTTTTACTCCTATTCTTGTCTTGGATCATGACTATTAATATGATATGAGTGTTGGAGCAGATGAGTTATTCCCATGTGAGGAAACATTTTAATCTAACATAAGTTTTTTTGGTGTAGAGGTTAACCATACATAGATCCAAGCCCAAAAAATTTAATCTCATGTAACCCATATTTAATCTCATAAAATTGTTGGAATGAGTGTTTAATCTAACATGAGGGGAAATCCTAGATGGGTTATTCTGGTGTGAGGTGATTGTCAAAGAAATTATTCCTACACAATCCTTATATTTTTTATTTAATATGATATAGTGGAAAAACTCCCAGTGTGAATCTTATATAGGATTTTCATTTTATGGTGCAAGTTTATACAACCACCAAAAAATTCCTTATCACCCGTAGTCTAATAAATTTTGAATTTAATCATACATGTTTACTATTTTCTCTTCCCAGTATAAATGGCATGCATCTTACCTATCACATTTTGAACCATATATAAGATTAACAATTTTTTAATTAAAATCAAAAAAACCTAATTTAAATTTATCTCATCATTATACAAAAAAATAATTATTTTAGTAATAAAACTCACAAATTAGGTCATTTTTACATTAATCTCATTATTTACTTAATACAATTAAATAAAATTTATTTAAAATATTTTATTAAAAAATAAATATTATCTAAACTAAATCATTTACTAAAAAAGTAAAATTTATAAAATTATAAAACACTATTGGTGGTTCCCATATAGCTTCACTTGTTAAATTTTTGGTTCTTATAACAATATATGTTTCTATTGGATGTCACTATTTTTTATGTGTACCCTTAGAGTAGGATTGTCTCACTTTGGTGTTGGAGTTAGTGGTGTGATAGTTAGAGACCTCATTTGGCACATCACCAATTCCTCCTTGTCTGTCCTCTATTGTAGTCCTTATTTGGCCTCTATATTTATTATAACCTATTTTTTATACACTACCCATGAATGAGTATATTATGCATTCATATTTTGTGTTTTGGTGGGTTTATTATTTTACCTAATTTTATATGGTATGTTCAGTTTTGAGTTATATTTCTGGAGTGTCTGAATTATAAATGTTTCAAGTAGGGATTTCAGTAAAACCGGACCATGAATTGTAATTATAACCAATGGGGATAAATAATTCCCTAAATATTTATTAATACCAATAGTGTTATTCATTATCCCCCAAGGATCGGGGATCACCCTTGTGGTATTAACACTCTGATTCAGGTTTCATTAGTGAATCTGATATAGGGTCACTACAAAGTGGTTTCATAGTAACATTAGGATTGAATGGATTTTTATTTTGTTAAATAGAAGCTTGGATGTCAATACATGAGAATTAATCTATTAAAAGTAATCATAAACCACTTTTTAGTGGAAGATCATGTTACTGGGGGATGTTTAAAAACTTAGTAGGTACCATGGTTTTTAGTGAGTCTTTTTTTCCTTATCTTGAGTATAGTGGAATAGAACTCAGGAAGTGCATATAAGGCTCAAACAAGAGTAAACCTTTGTTTTGGTTTGATACATCATGTTAGGAATTGACTAATAGGTACATGTATTATGTCAAGCCATATTTCATGCTTGCCTATGTTTATTTATATTACAGTTAGGTTCAATTGGAAGGCTATATTAACTAATAAATAAAAAATTCATATATATTGTGTTTTCCTATATATATATATATATATCTGTATGTATTGGTGAAATTTAGGTTAATATGACTCACTAATTAAATCCTTTATTTTTATAATATTCTTGTTATTATTTATTGATTGTTTTATTTATTTAGTATTTCCCTATTGAGAATAGAATGTTTATCGAATCTTTACCTTGTTTTTGATCATATGGTTTTCTTTATATTTAGTGTTATATACTGAGCATCCATTTGTTTTCAATCTATATTTTATTATTGATCATGAAACTAGTTTTGTTTTTCTTAATAGAATGTTGTTAAGCATGTCGTTCATTTTATAATTTCATTATATTGCTGATCATGTTCATATCATACTAGTGTTCATGTTAGTTATTCCCTATTCATTAATATACTAAGAGAATTATTCATGAAAATACTTCCTTCAAACATACTAGACATTTCCTTTTTGGTAATGCCCCAGTAGAAACTATTTCATCTGGTGTGAATAATTAAGAGTATTCTATTGGTGTCCTTAAGTGAGGAAATTATTTTATAATTTTATTCTTTACAAAATGAATTAAATAATTTAATATCTAATTTATATTTTAAAAATTATTGATTCTAAAATAATATTTCAGTTTTATATATTAAAAAAATGTTTCTTGGTGAAAACTATTTTACCATTATATGTTTTTAATAAAAAAAGGTTTTAAAACGTAATAGTTTATTTTGAAATATTATGTAAAATTGATTTTTAAAATGAAGTTCTTGTTTGTTTTTAAAATGAAATGGAATTCATCATGTGACTATTTTGTTCTTTATATTTTAAAGAACAAGTGATTTTAAGGGGTAAATTTGGAACTATATTCTATAAGAAAAATTTAAAAAATTAGTTGATTGTTAAAAATATGTTATTTATTTTCGAAATGAGAAGGTATGTATATTTTTGAATTAAGAATAGTTTTTATAAATATTTTTATAAATAAATATTTTTATAAACTGGAATTTGATAGCATATTAGATTTTGGAAGGCCCTTGTTGAATCTTATGGTAGGGATTATATTAACTTGAACTTTTATGGGTTGATAGAATTTAGAGGAATATAAGGATGCTGATATATCTTTTAATATTTATGTATCATGGTGGTTTAGTGTTTTGTTTTATTTTAAGAGTTTCTTATATGATGATTATGTAAAATTGAGTTTCATATTAGTTTCATTTCTATAGATGATAGAATTTTTATAATTTTAGTGACCTGGGTTTGATTTGAAAATTTTGAATTATAATTGAGATGGGTGATTTGAACTATTATTTAATTTGTATTCCAGGATATTCGTTAGGGACGTGGGTTTGGTTTGGGTATTTGGAGGATAAATTATTTAGATTTAGTTATTTTAGATGAATTGTGGAGTTATGTATCATAGGTTAGTGGATTCCTTTATCTTTTTATTAGAGACAAATAGTTGTTAATATTTAAGTAGGCATCTCTTAGGACTTCACAGGGATGGTAAGTCATATGATAAGGATACTATAATAACCTGTGATCCAATTACCTTAATTATAGTGTCATTATAATCTTAAATGGATTGTTTGGATAATTAAATCATAGAATCACTCTAATTTATATTCAAGTTAAGGGGTCACTTTAATTTTGGATTTTGATTTGATATTGAGTGTTTGAGGGTGCCACTGAGTTCATGTTGGGCCTAGACCAGGTACCCTATATCTTGGATTCTTATTTTTTTAGTGAGGGATTTTTATTCTTTTCCCATCCAACACATACTTTCTATTTTCTTCTTCCCATTCAAACCTCACTTTCTCCAGCTACATGAGAGATCTCCTATGAATCATTTGTGTCTTCCTCTTCCCCTCTCATTTTGTTTCTTCATATTAATTGGATTTATGCATCTTCCTCATACAGAATCTATAGTAAATCCTTATATATCATCTCATATCCCATATTCTTCTATTTTAAACCAATTAATATTTTTATACTAGGTATTTTAATGTGAATTCCTTTAGTGTATGGTGGAATTCATTTGATATCATATAGATTCCTCTATATTCTCTTCAAGGTGGATATATTGGGTGTTTTACTTCCCATTCATCACTATTTTGTTATAAGGTGACTAAGGAATAGTTTACCATAGGGTTTCTATTCTTTTAAAGTTTATTTTGGGGTTGTTTTCTTGGATTCATTTAGGGATTTAAGTTATAATATTTTGGGGTAACTTTTAGTAATCAATTGACTTTGTTTTCTCTTGGGTTTTTTATTCATTGATTATGAAAATTATGTAAATGTGTTCTTTTGATGATGGAATTTGGTTTGATAAATACAAGGTGAAACATGGATATTATTTAAAGTAAAAAATACTACCTATGGTATTGTTAGGTGGCCATAACCCTCTAAGTAAATATTGGGTTATACCTACAACATGTCTACCCCTTATTTTAATTAAATTTATCAATAAATAAAATTATATATTTTGAAAATATAAAATAATGGTTTCCAATATTTTTTTTATATTACATAAAAATGTTTTCGATGAGTTTATATGGTGTTACTTAGGGTCATTCACCACCCCTCGATTGTTTCGAAAACATTTTTATACTAGTTTGTATTTAATTAATTCTTTATAAGCCTTTACCATTGTTTTAAAATTATATTAATGTGTGATGTTGGGTGAACCATTTTTATGTAATGTCACATGATATTATTATCTTATTACATTTAACACCATCCATGGTATTATACATGGGTTAAATTAGAAACCATTAGCGTTAATTTTATAAGAATCAATCTTGAAGAAAACTTGTAGGTTTGATATTATACCTTAGAATAAACCTTATTAGTTTATTAAAACATTGATAAAGTAATTTAACTAAATTCTTACAAATTCTTTTAAAATAAAAATTACCTCTCCACACTTCACTTAAATGATCTATGTGTCAATTAACCACAAGTATACCTCGATTAAGAGAGTACTTCAGGGATGATGTTGTGGATTGTTTGATTTAGTGAGAAGAAATGAAATTACATAAAAATCCTCATAGTTATGAAATTAACATAAAACTTTTGATTATAATAATTTTAATAGTTATATATTAATTTAATGTGAGTAATTTTTTTATAAATTTTTTTAAAAATTAGAACCTTTTGGAATATATTCTTTAGCTAATGTGGATTTATTCTTTTAAATGTCACATGTAATGAACTAACTCAAGATTCCATATGAACCAGCACCTAAATCAACTCGTTGTGGACCCAAGGGGAATTCATATTCCCCATGGTTTGATGACAAGTACCAAAGCATTAGAAGTGAAAAATGGGAATGATTTCACCCTTAAATCAGAGTTAAAGTATAACATATTTTTTTTATCGAAAATCTGACATAGATCATCCATAATTCAATCATCCACCCCAAAACATTAAATATAAATATAAAAAAATAATATAAATATACAAGAAAATGTAATAGATGAAAAATAAAATCCCTCATATCACCATAAAATCCATCTACTATAACCATCTCTGAGTCTCACTGCGACCTCTAAATAAATAATGCAATACACCAATAACCATAACTAAAAATATTAAGGAACTAATTTAAAGGGAAAACTTGGCTAGATATTTTATAAATAAAAATGAAAATATATCCTACCAATTCATTTAAAAGGAACATTGGCTGATGTGATCAAATAAAACTAGCCTCTGAATCCCAAGATCAATCAATTCCATAAGAGTTTTCAATAGATGAACCCATGCCTGCAACTGAAATATAAATAGTTGTAAGTATAAATATACCCAATAGGCCACCACCCACATTGCCACATTCCAAAATTTTAATAAAAGATCAATTTTAATCTAGTTTTAAATATTAATATAAAATAAGTTATTTATAATATAATCTAGTCCAAATCACATTAATAAAAATTTATGAAATTTCATTTTTCTTTTCTTCTTATAAGGAAAAAAATCACTTAGAAAACCATTTTCTAAGACTCATCCACATTTTTAATCAAAATGAAAATTTCAAATCCATTTTTAAATCCAATTTATAAATACTTATTTTAAAATTATTTATAAAATATTATTTAAGGAAAGAGTCTAAATGCATAAACAATAACAAAGAAACACTCTTGAATTGTATGAATAATAAATTAATGAATTAGTATACCCTAAAGGTCAATAAAATTAATAAAAATAGAATAGATGATCCATAATGATAATAGTTAAAAAATTTGGGAAATTACTAAACATATCATGTGAATACCCTATAAGTAATCGTGTTAGAACCATCTGTAGACCCATGGATGCACTCCTATTTCTATAAAAAATAAGTTCACTCTCAACAAGTCTCACCTATTGCACACCCACTATAGTATTATACAACATGGGGGATCTATTCAAAGTTATATTTGAAAAGCTATTATAAAAATGAAACCTTTTTAAATCCATTTTTAAACTCCTTTAAAGAACCAACACATGTTCTTTAAAAACATCCAAGGGTCTAAACACCACCATTAAATTTATTTCATAACGCAAATGCAATCAAACTATTTTTAAACAAATCATTTTATTTAAAAAAATATTTGAATAATTTATTTATACTTGGAATTTCATGTTACACTTGAAATTTCAAGTAAAAACTATTTATAAATCAATTGAAAAATCCAATACATCTTTATAAATTCTAAATATTATTTTAAAAATAATATAGCAAACTTCTCAAACACCCAATTTTCATAGTTTATTAAAGAATCTTTTATAACTTCCTTTGAAAATAGTGAAACCCATAATTTTCATAGGTTTATAGGGTAAATCTATATTTTCTCTTTGGAAAATAAATAAAAATAATTTAAAACACCATTTAATAATTAAAACAAAAATTAAAAACCTAATAAATAAATGGTTCAAAAATTAAATGTTTGGACATGGGATAACCTAACAAAAATCAATGAAAGGTGGTCAAAGACTACAAATACGGGATAAATAATACATGAGGAAGACATAACACACCCACTATAATGATTAATACCCCTAGAAATACATTTCTAAAGGATAGAAGGAAACAATAACTTAAAACTCTAACATCCTAAGAATGAGGTGAGTACTATGAAGAATCTAAGAAAGATACTAACACGAGAGACAACCAACCAAACTACTCCTCAAGGATAATAGTTCACATCTTTAAGAAAAATAAAACATATGTATTAATAATCTAATAAAAAAACAAGGGTCATAAGGCTCCACTAAAAATGAGGCCTATTAGGGTCTCCCATTATTTTTACTTCATCCAAAATTGAGGGTCAACAACACACACACACTCTCCATAGGGTACAATCCCCAAACCAAAAGTCTGAAGAATAAGGGAGACTTATCATGGTATCCCCAAAATTTATAATTCCTCTAATATGGTAAGACAAAGAATTAAGATCCAAAAAAATGGGAAACACCAATATAAATGCACTAAATCCATGAAATAACAAAAAATGACAATCCATAAGAAATCTATCAATCTCCAAGGGAGAAAGAACATAAATTAACACCTATGAACCCACAATTAAAATTAACCATGAGTAATAAGATCACATACAAACTCAAAGAACAAAAATATAATTAACCTTAGGTCACCATACTCAACGGGTAAACTAGGACCTCAAAACTATGACACCATGTCATGAAAAAACCACAAAATAAAACAGGTACCCTTAATCTCTTAAAAAACCAAATAAAACTCTTTCCCTAGTTACCCAAGCACCAAACCTAGGGTTTCTCATGATCATCTCATAAAAAATAAAAATTACCAAGTCACTAACTCCAAAACACTAATCATAACAAACATGATTACCACTAAAGAATAAACCCCAAAAAACAACCTACATTCATTAATCATAAAAAAGTCACCCAAGAACAATTTAATAAAAAATAACTCAAAATCTCCTATCAACTTCCAATTCATTCAAAAATAAATCATAAAGTAATATAACTATCCCAAGAACCAAAGATACCTATATTACTACAACAATTAACTAGATCCTTCCCAAACACTCATGATAAACCTAGAACACAACAAATAAGGATGGATCACGATTCAAGAAACCTTAAACAAGATCCAAGATCCTGAAGTATTCCAACCTCATTAATCAATTTTGAATCTTGGAAGGGACACCAACCAAAGGAATTACACCTAAAGAAGGATAAAATCACCTTAAGGTTCATCCTTGTAAATAGACAATCCATCCTTTCTCATGACCATTTAGAGAGGAAAAATTTAGATAACATGATGCGTGAACTTGATTAGTTCATGTCTCACACACTCAATTAAAATTCCTCACTGAACTAAGGGTGATAGAGAAAAATAAAATTCTTTAAAAAAACATAAATCACACACTATAAAAATCAATTTCAATAAAAGAATACATTTGAAATAAAATTTAATAAAACATTACACTTTTACTTGAAAAATGAGTGAAATAAATTAAAACTTTATTAAAAAATCAAAGTATAATTACTTAGTAAAATATTTTTGAAAAATTTATTTCACTCTATCGCATATCCTATATGAAAAAACAAAAACCCCTTAAAAATGTTTTAAAACAAATTTCAAAATTAAAACAATTTCCATTTTTTTTAATAAAAACAAAAATTTCTTAAAACATTTTCAAAATATTTCCTAATAACCAATTCCATTTTTAAAAAATTTTATAAACTATACCTTATAATTCCAAAAAAAGTTTCAAAAACCACCCACATGTAAAGGCATAACAAAATACAAACCACATCACTCACATGAACTTACCCCTATCATTGAGTATTTCTCAAGAGAAGTATAAATATCAAAACCAAATAGGATGTGAAACCATGATTGATCAGACCACATGGTTTGAGGGATCATGGGCTAGTCACTTAATAATTCTTAAAACATATCAAGATCAAACATTTGGTCACTGAATAGTTTATCAAGCCATGAAACCTAACATAATTCTACTAACCCATCCTCCATTTCTATCCCAAAATCCATTGAAAATATTCAAAGCAACACATCATGAAAATAAGGATTAACACAATATTAACAATAATAAAAATGAAATTCAAAATTCAAATCCCAACTACCCATGGTGATTTTAGAATATTTTTGATAGGTGGTGATCCGACAACCACTAACAACCATCCTAATGAATACCAACAATCAATTATAACTTAAAGATACCATGAAACACCCAAATAATAATAGAGTTACTCTCAAACCCAGGATCCCATCGCAAAACCCATGCTCTAATACAATTCTTAATAAAATGACCTTGGATACTTTATTAAAATGGATATGAATCATATCTCCACTAACCTAATGGACCTTTCCAATCCCCACATGCTGACTATAAACCCCATGAAATCAATAAAAATCATTAGTAATGATTTCAACCTTAAACCAGAGTTAATTAATAAATTATTTTCTATCAAAAATCTAGTATGAACCATCTACAAGTTGAATCTCTCCACAAAAAAAAATATTCATAAATAAAAAACCAATAATAGAAATGGAAAAATAGATATTACAAATTCAAAATAAAATCCATTTGATCACCTCTAACTCCCTCTTCTACTACAAGATCTGTATCTCACTATGACTTCCATAAATATAATGAAGTTCAGCCATAAATGAAAGTAGTAAATAACCATTTTAAATTGAAAACTTGGATGGAATTTGTATAAAATAAAATGGTAAAAACTTTATTCAAAATCATTTAAAAGGAACACTAGCCAATATTATAAATTAAAAAATAACCTATAAATCCCAATATCAATCAATTATCCAAGAGTGTTCAAGATATGAACCAATGCCTAAAACTGAAATGTAAATTGGTGTTAGTAGAAACATACATAGTGGGAAACCATCCACCATTACACATACCAAACTTTTAAAAGATTAATGTTAATATATTTTAGAATATAAATAAAAAATAGTTTCATTTATTTTATAATAAAAACCAAATCACATCCATTGATATTTATGAACTTTTCTTTTCTTTTCTTCTTAAATGAAAACTATCACTTATAATTCTTTTGGATCCTCAACCTTTTTTCAATAAAAACGACCATTTAAAATCCATTTTGAACTCCACTTTACAAATATACCTTTTAAAATTCATTTTAAATAATTTTTTAAGAAAAGAGGATAAATTCATAAACAATAATATATAAGCACCTAGGAATTCTATGAAGAAGAAATCAATAAAGTACGACACCCTAATTACCATTTGAATGATGGAAAACAAATAATGAATACTTCCTAATGGGAATGGACATGAAAGAATGTGAAACTTATAAATATATCACAAGGAAACCCAATAAATACTCATGTTAGAACCATATTTATGACCATTAAGGCATTATTACGTCAATAACCAATTGGTTCAATCTCAACTAGTCACATTAGTGGTACACCCATTATGGTCTTCGAAACCATAGGGGATCTAGTCCATATCTTCAGGGCTAGATAAAAACACCTCTCATCCCTAACTAAGATGCCTATTATCCACATTAATGTCAATCAATAAGAGGAGATAATCATAATCTGCAATATAATTGAAAGAAGTAAACCTCACCTCACCTCTTATGCCCTCACATAGAATGGCCTCGATTACATCAAACATCATGTACATAAATAAATAGTCCTATAAGGATATAATTCATATTAAATAGATTTATAAAATCCCCCTTGGGGGTCACCATTCAATGGGGATAAATAGGGATTCACATGAACATACACATTTAAAAACCATTTAAAAGTACCAATATGCCTTTAAAACTAGATTGGGATTCTAAGTATCAAAGTTATATTTGAAAATCAATTGTAAAGAAGGAACCTCTTTTTTAAATCCATTTTTGAAACGAATTTAAAGAACCAACCCATTTTCTTTGAAAATGTACAAGGGTCCAAACACCACCCTAAAATTATTTCATGGCCCTATAAGGGTAAATAAAATTTTAAAATGCATATTTTATTGAAAAAAATACTCTAATAATTTATTCATACTTGTAATCTAAAGTTCCACTTAAAATTATAAGTAAAAACCATTGGGAAATAAATTTAAAATTCCCAAACATATTTATAAATTTTAAATAATATTTTTAAAATCATTTGGGAAACTTGTTTATTAAATAATCTTTAAAAAATCCTTTTAAATATATAGAAAAGACTCTATTTCTATTGAAAATAAGGTGAAATAACATTTTATATTTAGAAAATCAATAAACACAATTTAACAACTTAATGAAATAATTAAAAAAAATGAAAACTCAAGAAATAAAAGATTCAAAAATTAAAGGTTTATACATGGGAAAACATACATTCAATCAACAAAGGATGATCTAAAATTAGAAGATAGGATAAACAGACCCAAGGAAGATAGAAAAAGCCTTAAAAATAAGGAAATATAAAAAAACAGTTAAAACCAAAACCCCTAGGGTTTGGCCAAGAGAAGAGTGATGGTAGGGAAGTGAGAAGATTATAGGAAATAAGGAAGATATAGAGGAGGATCCCTTACATTAAGGAATCATCCATGAGTCATGAAGAATACATGGGGAAACACCAAAGTGAGAAAAGGATGAAAGGGGTAGGCAAGTGCGGTAGGGGGTGTCTCATCCAGGGGGTCACATGATCTATAGAGGGGGGATAGAATAAGGGGAATAGGGTAAAAAAAGAAATAAAATAAACAAAAAAATTAAAATTTAATTTATGGGAAACCCACATGGTTTACCTGAATGGTTTACCAAACCATGTGATAACCATGTAACACTAACTGGACTCCAAAAAAAATATACACGATTACTCCTATGATCCCACATAGTTTAAATAACCATGATCTAATAATGAAAACATGGTATTGTCTAAAGATAAATCCAACTGCACGGTCACCACACATTTTACTAACCATGTGGTCTAAATAAGGTCCCCTTTAAAGCACTTAAAATTTAAAAAATTCAATTCTAAAAACTATAAAAGAAAAAAATAGCTAAAAATACTACAAAATAATAAATTACCGAAACACGGGGTGTTACAGATCACAAAAAAAGGTTTTCTAACAACAAAAACATTTATAATTTTAAACTAATGTAACATGAGTATGTGTAAAATATAAATATTTTAATTGAATGTAAAAAAAAGATGTGGGTTTCTAAATTGTCTTTATTATTATTTACTCACTTTACTTTGATTACTACCACTATTTTTCCTTATCTAGTGCCTTGGAATATTCCTAGTTTTCTTTTATAATTGAGTGTGATATAACTATGTGTTCTATTTAGACTAAAATCATATCATTTGAGTGATATATTATTTTATTTTATTATTTGAGTATCCTATGAATTTTTTTTTTAAAAATCCATGTTATTTTCTATTATAATTAGATCTTATTATGTGTATGAATATAGATAATGACTGTAATTTTAATATGTTAAACATATTTTTTCTTATTATAAAAATAATATTAATTGATATAACTAGTAATATTACCTTGATCAAGATTATATTTTATTTATGTTGAGAATATAGAAATTGTTTCATTATAAATATATTAATATGGCATTGTTTCACTTTAGCGACCTGTTAAACTTGACAAAATTCGTTGGATATATACATGATAACATAGAATGGTATATTGTGTTATACATATCATGATAAGGTACTCCTCACATGAAGAAAATGTCCTACATATTGGGATTTTATATGACTTCTTGACTCATTCCATCCCTTCCTAATTCCCCCATGATATGATTTGTAAATACTTACCCATTATATAGTTTCCCCTTTCTACTAGGATAAGTTTTTCACCTTGAAAACCTCAAAAAGTTTTTTTGTGGACTCTTGGTAGGCTTACTATATAAAAACCATGGTTTCCTTTACAAGTTAATCTCATACACTGAGTAATCTTCTTAAAGTAGGTATGTCATATATGGATCCTATTGATACAAGGAGTTACTGGATATAGTTGATATAATTGCATGATATGATTCAATATTGATCTGCTACCTTACTTAATTGTGATTATATCATTATACTCTATTTTTGGCTGGAAAAGTATTTTGTTATATATTTATGTAATTTAGTATATATTTTCTTGTATAAAACCATTTATTCACCATAGTGTTGATACACTATTGGTGGTTCCATATTGAGTGTTTATGCTCACACCCAGCATATACACTTTGGTAGACATGAAGTTTCACAAACTATGTTTTTGGTAATTACCAGTATGTAGGTTTCTATTATATTTCACTGTTAAATTTTTGTTCACTTAGAGTAAGATCAATTCCAACTTTATAGTTAAATTTGGTAGTGTGATGGTTGGATACCATGCTTAGTAGATTGTATATTCCTCCTTACCTATCCTCTGTTGTAGGCCTTGTTTGTCCTAAATGTTTAGTATGGTTTTTTTTATTGAAAACTCTTGAATGCGTCATGTATTTATTCATATATATTTTTTGTGTTAGGTTTATTATTTTATCTATTTTTATATCTCATTTTTGGTTTTGAGTTTTATTTTTGAACTGTTAGACACAAAAACATGTCATGATGAGTTTTTGGTAGAACCCAACCATGACTTGTAATTATAACCAAAATGGGTAAATAATTCTATAACTATTTCATGATACTAGTCTCTAGTCCCCAGGGATCAGTTGGACCCTTTGGGGTTGTAACACTTTTATTCAAGTTCCATTAGGGTATCTAGGTCAGGTTTGATATAGGTATGGGTTAGAGTTATATATTTATACATTTAAACTTTATAAAATAAAAAACTCAAAAAATCAAAAGTTATTATTGTATATTATATTGTTTCTTTAGATAAATATTATTTATAGAAGATTTCATGTTTAAAATATTTTCTAATTATAGGTACTTGTATATTTCCCTTCACAGGAAAGGATGATATGTAATTATTCAATTATTTTTCCCTACAAACATATTTTGTTGACCAGGGTTGATCCCATGTTCGTGATAAATTATATAAAGTGTTTGAAAAGTTATCCTCTTATTCTCACATGGTATAAATACTAAGGTTTAGAGAGACCAAATTATTAGGGTTGACCTTGTTTTGTATAATTTGAGATAAAAACTAATATAATAAAGATGTAGCAAATAAAGACGATATCTTCACAAATTATTCTAAAAACAACCAGAATTTATCTGGACTAGGGTTTATAATAGGATTGATAAAATATTTTTTTATTTGTTTCACAAGGGAAATATCCAGATTTGAGGTGGGAGGGGGGTGTTATTGGGATATTGGAGATAATTATGGAATGGAAATATCATATGATAGTAGCTAAAGAAACTTTTATTATTTCACACCATCAAAGTGTATTTAATGATTTTAAATGATAATATGACAACAAAATCTTTTAGATATTATTTTTTTATGAGATTTGGGTGTTAGAGATATTGAGAGGAGTTTGGAGGACGTTTAGTTCTATTGGAGTTGGTATTTTAGTTGGTAATAGGTAGTCACGACACGGCTATTTGAGTCGTGATGTGAGAGGGTTGGAAATAGTATATGTGTATTTTTCCCATCCTTTGTCATGACAAAAATGGTGTGTCTTTGTGTGATGGATTCAAAGGAATTTTTTAGAAAATTTTGTAACATTATTAAGTTTTAATGGACCTTATAAAGTTTTCACACTAGTACAAAAACTATTTTTAACATCACCTTTTTCATGTTGGTTTTTTAGAACTGATGTGAAAATATATGAAAATTTATTTTTATGTTGGTTATTATATGAACAACATGAATTTTTTTTTTATAATTTTTCATGTCGGTTATATAAGAACCGATGTGAAAAATCAATTTTCCTAAATTTTTCACATCGGTTATTTAATAACCATCATTAAAAGGAATTTTTCACATTGTTTATTTGAAAAAATACATTAAAAATGTTTACAAAAATGTATTTCATTTCCCAAGCTTCAATTTGACAGGTCTCAGAGCTCAAATAGAGTTACAGATCAAAAGTTATGGGCATCCAAAATTGATCATCACTAAACAAAGACTTAGAAAAGGCCAACTTCTGATAGACATAACTTTTGATCCATAACTCCGTTTGAGCTTAAAGACCTTTCAAATGAAATATTTGGAAATAAACTACATGTTTGTAAATAATTTTCATGTCAGTTATTGAAAACCCAATGTGAAAAATTCTTTTTAACACCAGTTATAAAATAATTGACGTGAAAAAGACAAGAAAATTGAATTTTGATGTTGGCTATTATATAACTGACATGAAAAATAAGAAAAAAATTTAACATATTTTCACAAAGGTTATCATAAAATTGAAATGAAACATAATTTTAATATCCCACCCATGAGGAATTTCAGTTTTTTTATAGTACGACATCGAAATTTTTTATTTCCACCTAATTTTTTTAATACCGCATTTTATTTTACCATCTCAATTATATGTTTTCATTATAAAAATTTCATAATTTAATCATTATTTATTTCAACCATCATCGTTCCCCTGACTCGACTCATTTGATCTTCAACGTGAATCCACTATTTCTTCTTTCCGCGATCTCATCAAAGTATTTGTAATTATTTTTCCATGATTAATGTTTTTTATGATTAGTTTTCTTAAATATCATAATTTAACAATCATTGATTTCAACCATATTCTTTCCACTAACTCAACTCATTTTATATTCAATGTGAATCCACGATTTATTCTTTCCACGATCTCATCAAGGTAGTTTTAATTATTTTTCCAGGATTTATGTTTTTTATGATTAGTTTTCTTAATTTATATATTATTTAATGATTCTTATTTTTCTTATAATGAAGAATAATTCTTTATATCATGGTAAAAATACAAATCCTTATTTGGATTCTAAAATTCCATCTAAGATGAAGTTTTTGTTGGCTCAATCGATATTTCCTTGAAAAAAAATATATCAAACTTCTATTGGTCATAACTTTTAATCCGTATCTCCATTTAAGCTCTACGACTTGTCAAATTGAATATTAAGAAATTATCTACAAGATGATAAACATTTTTTACATTGGTTATTAAAAAAGAAATGTGAAAAATATATTTTTATCATCTTTTTTTTTGTAAAACGGATGGTCTTTCACTTTGATTTAAAAAAAATAATGTGAAAAATTATAAAAAATACATTTTTAACGTTTATTTGATAACTGATGTTAAAAAACATATTTATAACATCGCTTGCAAAGACATCACCACAAAACTGACATTAAAAATCTAAAAACATGTTTTCGTACTACTTTCATTTTACTATATGATTATTCCTTGTTGATTTCTTAGTCACATAGTGTTGGATAAGTTCACAATGTGAACATAAACCATGAAATGAGGGCCTAAAGTCTGAGATTTGGTTATTTTATTTTAGATACAATTATGGTGTAGTTATTTAGGACACACCACAACCTGTATTTGATCATATTATATTAGGATGTTTGACTGAGCCTTGGATGAAAAGTTATGGGGAGATTTATAGAATCAATCTTGGGATAAGTTTGATTTGACCCGGTCAAGGTTTTCCCATATCTTATCATGCTGTGATAGATTGTTTTTCTAGCATGATATAAATTTACATCCAATTTAGTTTACCATATTACCCTCTTAATTCTCTCAAACCATTGGAGATAAGAGGTTCATCTTTGGAGTCCCTTGAACCCCCATTTAACAAATTTTGTTCCCTAGTTTCACGGGATTGGAAATCCATCTATCTGCGGTGATTTCTTCCTATTTTATTATAGTTTTAATTTATTTCCATCATCCAAAGAAAAATATGGTAGTTTTTTGTGATGGTTTTTGTGGTCTTTAGTTGCTATTTTTATGGGGTTTGATATATTCTAGGTTTTTGAGGTTCCCTTGCATGACTTAGGCCTTGAGATCATCTGTTATCATAGTTGTTCTAACATTGAAATCATTGAAGCATCTATTAAGATATATTATTTGATAACTCACTTATTTTATGTGTAACTTGTGGAATTATCATAATTTAATACTTGTAGAGTGGATGATATGGATAAAACTAATAAATATAATGAATTAGACTGTAGAAAAATTGATGGGAAGGGGGTGATTCGTAAGTGTTTACCTATTTGTATAATTTTTTTACCATAACTATTGATTGTTACTGTTATTTTTTAATATTATTGATATTATTGGGATTTTTTTAATGTAGTCATTTATTTATTAGTACCATATTTCAAAAAATGTTAATAATAGAAAGGAAATAATAAATTAGTTTGTTGGATAATGGAATTGATATGGAATCATGTTTTGAGTAAAGAATAATGGAAAGTGTTGCATACTAAAATTAATTATTGTGTGTTTTATAATTTTTTTTGTGGTTGTGACTGTATGTTTGATGTAGGGTTTATTATGGATTGATTTTTATGGATATGTTTGTATGATTTATTTAGAATGTATTGGGTAGTTGGGTTGAGTTGGTTAACATGTTTTAGGTAGCATGGTTGTATTAGTTGGCATGTGTTGGGTAGAGGGGATGTGATCAGTCAGCATAAGATAAAAAATAGGCTAGTTTTATAGTGGTTGGCTGATGTTGGTTGGGTTATTAGTGTAGGTTGTGTAGTGGGGATGTATTTGTCTTTCCACAATTGTTAAAAGGGAATTTAGAGGCTGTTATGGGATGTCAACATATATGGTTGTTTTGGATTTGCTTTATATTTTCCTTGCAATAGTGAAATATAACTAGAAATGATGAAATGGTAATTTGGTGTGGTGGGAATGGAACTAAGCTAAGACAGTAAATGAAATAGTGATTCATGAAATGTTATAGATAATGGATGAAATTAATGTAGGAAATGGATAATAATTGTTTTTATTTAAATATAGAATTAAATGGAATAATGAATCTAAATTGTTTCGAAAATGATAAATCTAGAAATTGTGTAGTGGTATAATTAACTAAGATTTTATGAATTCTTATGGTGTCTAGTTTTTATAGTATAGTGGACAAGTTCATAGTGCTATTGTTGGAAGTGGTGGTGGTTTGGGTCGATGGTAGTGTGGTGATAGTCATGGGCAATGATAGTGTTGTATTAGCATGTATACTTTATACTAGTATTGTGTTTGATATATATATATATATATATATATATGATTTATTTTCTTCTGATTTCATTAAGAACCCCACCCCTGTGAGATTACCTTAGCAATGCCCATATGTTTTGGGTTTTGGATATTTTCCACAACATTTAGGTTAGTAAGGACAAATGATCAGAGACTACCTATTATCTGATCTCCCTTTTGAGTGTGGTATAATGTATTGTCTATGTGGATGATGTGATGAGATTCCATGAACCAACTTATATAACCAATCATTCTAGGTTTCAAAATAATTCTTAATAAGACCTGAAGGGTGTTCCCCATCGCCACAAGCTATCGATAAGCACCTAGGAAACCAGGGTAACCTAGAGGATGATTTTTTCCAACTAGATTTAAAAATAATCATGAAATATATTATAAGGATGGATAAAAAGTCCATAATGTATTCAAACAATGGAAAAGTAATATACAATTGGAAAAATAAATCAAAAACCAAGTACATGATCCAAGAGTAACCATAGTAGAAAAAATAATGACTACTATATCGATATACTAAGTGGGAAATATACCATTATCTCACCAACTGAGTTCCAAACCTAGATAATTCAAACATCCACCAAATCACTGTGGTACCTTTCCATTTTTGGTATTAGATAAAAAATGTCAACACACACCTAATGGTGTGAGTAGGGTATGACAAAAAAGCCCAGTGGGATCCCACCAAGTGTTCTATAAGTAGTATTTGTTTGATAATACAAAATATTCTTATTTTAAAAGAATACAAGACATGATATAAAACTTTCAAAATTTTACCAAAAACATGGAAATTAACCTATTTTAATAGTTTATAAAATTTATATATAAAATCATTTCCAAATAAATTTAAATAATCCATTTATCATTTTTAAAGAATGTATTATAAATCCACATCAAAGTAAAGAACAATGGGAAGTACCCTAGGATAATATAGGTTCAGGCTAGCTGGGTTCCTCAACCTAAGGGATCAATAAATACCAGTGCACACTAAAAAATACCTTGGTATGATGAAATAATGAGAATAAGAATACCCTAATGTGTGAACCCCCCAATGATTCCATGTAAACCAGTCCATGACAATATGACCTAGGGAGTAGAGGAAAACCTCGATGTGTGAACCCCCAATTAGTCATATAAACATGTCCCCTCATGGAAACCTTCCTAAGTTCCCTAGGTTCTCATTTCTCAAACATTTAAAGTAATTTATAAAGGTAATATCTAATTCCAATAGTCAAATAAAAAAATCACATAAAAACCATTATTTGAAATCAAATTTTCTTAAATAATTCAATGGATCTTTGAAATCAACATTTCCTTATCAAATACCAAGATGAAAACCATTATATATAAAAAAACCATATACTCATTTAAATAAATTAGATATCATTCCTTTAAAAATTATATAAATCAAGTTTAGAAATGATTGATCATGCCTATTTCATAAGGAAAATACTTTAGATTAAACCAAAAACCAAAAACACTTGGTATTCAAACAATTCCATGGGATATTCACACTAAATGAGAGGAGGGATCTAGGAATTAAGGGAAAATACTATCCCATGAATCCCATTACATTAAATTCAGATTCAATGATCTCTAGGTTAATAAAGAATAGTGAGATAGTCCACATACCTCAAACATATCAAATCTTCACATAATGATAAACCTGGATCAAATGAATTCAACTTATTAAAATGAAAAATCTAATTAAAACATCATTAAAACATTAAAAAATCCACAGATATGGTTAATACATATTTGATCTAAATTTTATCTCAAGTTAAAGAGGAGTGATCTATATATAAAGAGAAGAAAAAATAAGAACATAGACATACCTTTGAAAATACAAATCTTACACCCTAGGATCCATCAAAATCGATCACCAAGAGGCAAAAAAACTCTAAAGTCTTCAAGTTGAGTCTCCTAAGTTAAGACCCCAATTCAATGGAAGAATAATGATGCCAAATAGAGGTGTGTTAGGGATTAAAAGTAAAATTTAGATTAATTAATTAATGATGAACTGTTTTTACACATGGTTTTTCAAACCATTCACCAACCATGCACCCCTTTCTAGGATACTAGGGGAGACACATAGTCTAGACACATGTTTTAACAAGCCATGTGAAATTTCCCTACCCCATGATGCATGTTTTGAGAAGAAGGACACAAGGTTTGGCCTAACTGTGTGTCAACCATGCTCCATCCTCTTGGACTCCAAAACTAGCTACATGGTTTTCTAGGATGACCCATATAGATTTTCCTAACTGTGCACCAACCATGAATAGGTCCATAAAACTCTAAAAAATACAAAATTTCACTCAAAACAACCCATGGAAAGGTTGAATCAAGTGATTATAAAAAATAAGGATATAATTACCTAAAATTGATTTCATTATATGAAAATTCTCCCCCTATATCACTTTATACCCCTATAAAGTCAATTCATAAAAGTTTGATTCTAAAAGTGATGCGTGTATTTCTCCCTCATCAATTATTCCCAATCACAAATCTCATTAAAATCCATTATGTGCCACCATAATAATAGAACCAATGGAATATAACTTCTATTAAATACTTTCACTTAAAAATAAAAAATCTACAATAGTTACCCACCACCAAAAACATTCAATTTATGAGTAATCTTCTCCCATTTCAAGACATGAGAAGGATAAGGTTAATATTTATTAAGCTAAGATATTTTGAATACATCATGGATAACACTCAACTGAGATTGTAATGATAACTGATATTCTACCTTCTTAATCTACACAATGAACATTAATGGTATAACATATCTTGGATCCAAATTACCATGATTCCCAAGCTGATGGTGACCTAACTAAGGTGATACTTTCAATAAAACCCGGTCACCAACTAAGAATTTAAAATTATAGAGCATATGGTTTTTGTAAGACTTATGTAGAATCTTCTCTATCACCAGTCATCATTTTATAACCTAAATCTTTGCTGATGTCTCCCAGAAAATGCTAGTTCCCATAATAGAATCCTCACCCGCCTCTGACTGATAAAGATAAGATTTATAAGGGAGACCATACAAAGCTTCAGAAGGATAAATTCTAATAGAAAATTGGTAAGAATTATGATAATAAAACTCAACCCTTCCAATATGGATTTCCCAAGATCCTTTGAAATAAAAAATGTAAGCATGAAACATATCCTCCAGGATCTAAATAGTATACTCCATATGGCCATCTGTCTGAGCATGCTAAGATATACTCAATCTAACTTGAGTCCTCATTTCCTCCTAGAGACTCTTATATAACTAGGAAGTAAATCTGGGATCCCTGTCTTAGACAATAGTTGAAAAAACCCCACGGAACCTTGTAAACTCCTATACATAAATCTTTCCAAAATCCGCAACTTTAGTAGTGTCCTAGATCATAATGAAGTGTGTAAATATAATCAATCAATCAATCATCACACTAATATATTTATTTCCTCAGGGATTACATGGTGATATGATGATGAAATCCATGGATACCTCATCCCATTTCCAAACTGGCATAGGAAGGGACTGAAGTAGACCAAAAGGATTTTGGTGAGAAACCTTAATCTATTAGAAGGTATAACAAAAATAAACAAATTCAACTTTTTCATGCGTCATTATTGACCACGAGAACTGATTCTTCAGGTCAAAATACATTTTTTGTAGTGTCATGGTGAATAATCAATGAGGAACTATGATAATCCTACATAAAAATATTCTTAATAGGTACTAGTATGATGAAATGAATTCTGAATCAAAGAATTCCTTCTAAAGAGAGATAACCATTTTCAATAGTATCCCCACCATATAAGGATCCCATAATTTACCTAAACTTAGTATCCTACAATTTCTCCTCAAGAATAAACATGATTAGAAATTACTTCAATTGAGTACAAACCAAAATTATACATGATTCTCCATATTATACCTTTAGGTGCATCTGAACAAATAGTCCAATTAGATTTCATGCCTCCTTATATTCTAAGACATCTTGAGATGGAAACTATATACTAAGGGTTTCATCAACAATATTCCAATTTCTAGAGGTGAGAGTTATGTTAAAGTCATTTTTATAAAGCTACCCCACCCATCACATCTGCCTAAGGTTCAAGTATTTCTATGATAATATGTATCCAGATTATAACGATCAAAATAGATTGTGAAAATCTCCCCAAAATGGTATTTTCACAAAAAATTAAGAGTTTTAATAACTACAATGAGTTTGAAATCATGAGTGGGATGATTATTTTCATGTGTCTAAAGATGATCAGAGTTTTATACCACTACATTATTTCCTTACATAAGAACAAAAACTAGATCTAAAACCAAAGAATTATAATATTCCACATATACCTGACAAGTTTCTTGTAAAACCAAGGTAATAGTTGAGTTAAAGTTTCATTTTAATTCATTAAAGGATGACATGTTTCTCCTCACAATAGTTTCACACCTTTGTTAAAAAGAGATGTCAATGGTTATGCATGTTTTTATAATAATTTCACAAACCATTAATAATAACCAACTAAACCTAAGATCCCATGGGGAATGGGTGATTTGGTTAAAGGTGGTGGCGTCCTAACCCCAAGGTTCTGGGTTCGAGTTCCCAAAAGTAAATTCGTACTATATGCTAACAAACCTCTCATGGTCCCCTCTACCATGATGGGAACTATCCCAAGCCCAAGGTTGGACACCTTGGGCCTCGCTGGGGACATGTGGCAGGTGGGTGGTGTAAGGCCGCACCTATACACGCTTTAACCATTAACATGTTTTCCCATGGGGAATGGGTGAGTTGGTTACAGAAGGTGGCATCCTGACCTTGAGTTTTCGGGTTCGAGTCCTTGCAAGGAAACACACACTATATTCTAACAAACCTATGTTGGGACCCTCTATCCCGTTTGGAACTAGCCTAATCCCAAGGGTTGGCCACCTTGGGCCTCACTGGGGACGTGAGACGTGCAGGTGGGGAGTACACCCCAATACCTCGTTACCCAACAACACATTTATGCCCACGGGGCATGAGTGAGTTGGTTAAAGGTGGTGGCGTCCTGACCTTGAGGTTATGGGTTCGATTCCTCGCAAGGAAACACATACTATATACTAAAAAACCTCTCGTGGGCCCCTCTTACTCATTGGGAACTAGCCTAAGCCCAAGGGTTGGCCACCTAGGGTCTTGCCGGGGATGTGTGGCACGTAGGTGGGGAGGCCACCCCAATACCTCATTACCCAACAACATGTTTTCCCATGGGGTTTTAGCTCAGTGGTATCTACTAGTTATACCCCTCTCCCTCCATGGGAATTGGACTAGGCTCAAGTCCTACCAGACTCGGACACTATGCATATTATGCATAGGGTGATTCAAATCCATTTGCCTTGTCAGGGAATGTGTGGCACGCTCTGGGCATGGTGGGGCCCCCCAGTGGGATTTGAGCATTAACCTTACACATATTTTGCACAAGATCCTCAACCTAGTTGGTGAGGACTTGGAAAGTGAATCAAAGATACCTAAGTTCAAAACTGGATGGAGACATAATTTTCGTGGTACTATAGTAGTACTGTAGCAAACACTATAGTAGTACTGCAGCAGGCACTATAGAGGGTACTGTAGAAGGCACTATTCAGTACTGTAGGAACCAAAACTATTCATCCATTTGGGATTTCAGGCCACCAGTTTGGGACTTGAGTCCTTTAAGTCCTTCGGGCCACCCAAGGCCTTCGGTCCAGTAGGTCTTTCAAGCCACCTCAAGGCCTTTGGGCCACCTAAAATTGTGCTTAAAAATCACCAGACAACTATACAAGGAGAAGAATCTAGATGGGTATTCATAGCAGGCGTATTCACCAGAGCAGAAGATAAGTGGATTTGTCAGAAAGAGAGGGTATGTAATTTCCATTTGTACAAGCCTGTTCATGCATTAGAAGCCTAGCCGAACAAGCCATGCGAAGGTGGAGAGATGATATCACGATGATAAAGAATCTAGGGAGGAGCAGTTTCAAGTATAGTCTGTATGTTTCCTAAGACCTATGGGTCATGTAATCTCTAGGACTATGAGACTTGTAAGGGTTCCCCCTCATCCCTTGAAAGGGGGTTATCAAAAATCAATAAAAAGATGGCCTTCGGGCCATTTGGGAAAACCAACTTAACCTAAGAAGTTTTGTATCTCAAATAAATTACGTAGATCCTCACATGATAAAACAACATTCACCTTCCTGTGATCCGATGAGATTCAATTTTCTAAAACCAAATATCCTAAGAACACCACTTCTCAAATATAATATCCACATTTTGATAACTTAGCATTATGATGGTGATTCCTCAATATTCCAAAATCCAACTTCATTTTATTCTCGTAATTCTACTCATATTTTTAATAAACTAAGATATCATCCATAAATACCACAACAAAGTAGACAAGATACTCATGGAATATTTGGTTCATAAAAGTCATAAGAACAATAGGAGTGTTTTTCAGGACAAATAAAATCATAAGATATTAAAAGTGGTTATACCTGATCCTAAAAGTGGTCTTTGGGAGACCCAACTCATTAACTATGAGATGATGATAACTACACTATAGTTTCATCTTAGAGAACCACTTTGTACCATTTAACTAATAAAAAATCAAAAATATGGGTTATAATATATTTATTATTAATCATCGTCTAATTTAGATTTTGATAATTGACTCAAATATAAAGAGTTGCATCATCCTTCTTAGAAATAAAATATGAGATACCAAATTTGATACGCTAGGATGAATAAAACTCTTCACCATTAAATCATCCAATTGAATATTTAACTCTTTCAATTCATACAGTGCCATAAGATATAAAAGAATAGAGATCGGTTGAGTTCTAGGAACTAAACCAATAGAATAATCCACCACTATTTCTAGTGGAAGAATATAGAAGTCATTAGGTAATTCACCAGGAAAATCCTAGAACACCAAAAGAAGATCACAAAAAAGGACACATTTACAAACTCAACTATAAAAGTAGATATCAATATCCCTAATTCCAAATGAGGAGGTCCTACTCATCTAGAAATTAGATCCCATTCACCCTAAAACACCCAGTAACTAACATTAAGGGTAGAAAAGTACACTTATTATAAAAAACCATGATTTTAAAATAATAACATTGCATTCGATAGCATATGTGACACGCAACACCAAGCTTAGAAGAAAATATAACACCCCAAAACTTTACAATATATTTAATATTAAATAAATTAAATATATTAAATAGATTTTATTACAAAAAAAACACTAATTTTATCTTGTGTTACAAGAAACACTAAGTTCATCTTGCATTACATGCAACAACGAGTTTCCTTGATAGCTTGGGTTATATGCAAGACCGAGTTTTATTAAACAATAATACAGAATTAATAATAATATTATTGTCTAACCATTGGAATGAAGGGAATGAATAGGATTAAATAACACATGAAAATAAATAGTTTACACATTTTTACTAGTTATCTATTGATTAAAAATAAAATAAGGATCATTTAAAAGAAAAATAAATATATTTTTTGAAAAACTGTATTTTTCTAAGACGGTTTAATCATGCTTTACATACATAATTTAAAATTAAATTTTAAAACTTTAAGAAAATAAATTTTAAAAAATAAAATTTATTTTTAAACTGTAATACCAAAATTATATTTGGGTGAATTTTTGGGACATTTCTGAAAAGTTTTATTTTTTGATGAATAATGAAAAATACAGAATTTTAATTGAAAATCGCTTTTTTATTTTAAATAATTTATAATTTTGAATTATATTTTAAATGGTTTTAATGAAAATTTAGTTCAATTTTATACCAATTAATTCAATTTAGGTCATTGGAATCATTTTCATATTTAATTTATAAAAAAACATTTTAAACCTTTGAGCATTTTAACTTTAAAAACCCACTTACTCATCATGTGCACAAGATTAATTTTAAATTAATTTTTTTTCAATTATATGAATTGAAGATTAAAAAATGGATTAAATATTTGGAATCATCATAATTTATGTTTTTTAATAAGGTTATCTTAATTTTTGACAAAAATGAATAGTGAATGCAGTAAAAATTAATTACTACAGTTAAGGTAAAAATGTGTTTACTGGGGTTTAATTTATAACGATATGGGAAAAAATAAGCTATAAAATTTTATAAGAACTATTTTAAGGCCATATTTTTACCATTAAATATCTAAGGTTAGATAATGTACCATTTTGGACCCTTGTGATATATTAAAAATGTGAGAGCACTCAATTCTTTTTAAAAATACCATGTTTATCATCTCCCCCACTTATAAAAGGACACCCCTCTCCTCTTTTCCTCACACCTTTAAACCACTTTGTTTTGGAAAATATAATCCCAAATAACTTCCCAAATTCCCTAATATCCTCCTAGAATCCTTATTTTGAGAATAAATCAAACCTAGGATGGCTTTAGTGCAAACCTAAGGAGGATACCTAAAGAAGAGGTAATGTTTTTCAACGAGCGCCTTTTCTATTTATTTCTCCACATACTTAAATTATTATTATAACATGATGATATAATAACCTCAGTGTGGAAAATATACTAGGATGTTTCTATAATAAGTTCATTAACTACAACCATATTAACATTCATTAAATGGGTTACAAAATCATCATTCTTGTGTATGGTGGACTACCGCCTCACAAACTGATGTTATTTGTTCATCAATTACCACCTTTCACATTTGTGTATGATTATTGATATAAATTATATAAATTATATTTATAAATAATTTATACTTATAGATTCATTATGTAATATATATTTTCTTACCTTTAATTTCTTATGAGATACGATAACGTCGCTTATGCGTACGGTGGACTACTGCCTCGCAAAGTGATGTGATTCACCTTTCAAAAATGCTTCAAATGGAAGGTGATTATGATGAAGTTAATGATTATATGTGATATGAATGAAATAATTATGATATTAATTAAATAATTATAATTATATAATGATAATACATATTTTTTATTTTCTTACCTATTCACTCACTTAAATTTGATAACATCATTCGTGTACATGTGGACTGCCGCCTTCACGAAGCGATGTGACTCCATTTTAATCACCAAACCACATGGATTATATATATATATATTTATATTATATGTTATATATGGTATATATGATATTATTATCATTATATAAATATTGTATATTACTTACCTTATTTCCATAATGATCACTGGAAAATGGAAACGCTACTCATGCGTAGATATGACCTACCGTCTCCGTGATCGTAACACACTTCATTTTTCAGAACCATATTTCATGATAGATTTTAAAATTATAATTGATGATAATTATGTAATTATTATTATTTTGGAGATAATTAAACTATGTTATATGTGAAAGAACAAGATCTTCAACGACAAAAGACACATAAGAAAAAAAGACAATTAATAACCAAAATAATAAAAACAATGAAAGATTATTAACGAATGGGTGATAAGATGTTATAAAAGGATAATATATGATATTATGTATTTTTAATATGGTTATTTTATAAGTTAATAACATTTTTAAGACCATTATACTGTATTTAAAAAAAATTCCAACTAAAAGGAAGCGCATGGTAAGGTATTTCAGCTCAATTAACATTCTACTGAGACTTAATAGTTATTATGCACTAATTAACATTTATGTAGTATATGAACTTCCCATTTTACATGTAATATCATTATAAATTCATTTTCTATGGTATATTAAGTTTCAATTTGAATCATTTCATCCAAGGTGTTTTTAATTGAAAATTACCAAGTGGTAAATGTTATTGTACACTCTCACTTTAATTGGTGATTTTTAAATTTCTATTGAAAAAATCACTTTCTTGTGATCATTTGTATTTAGAAATTACATTCATATTAAATATACATACTATTATATTATTTATTTTGTTATTATTTAAACTTTATACCATTTATTCATGCAGTGTGTACTTTGAAAGTTTTTTGATTAATAGGGGAAATATTGATAAATCTATATCCTTTACTCAATACAGATATCTAATGTTAAGAAATATTGATTCATGAATTAAATAGATTATTATATATATGAGGACGACTTTGTACATGCAATGATGTATGGGTCCCGATATTATATAGCCCCTTGATGCATCAGTAGGTCTCATGAGAAAAATTAAGTTTTCCAAATTAAACAGGTTTCTACCTGTCATATTTAAACTATCTTGTGAAAAGTATTTATAGTAAATGTACCATAATTCTTGAGATCGTGGAAGCTAATAATTAATAATTACCTTCATTAATATTTTATTTATAATTATATATGATATTTTCTCAATGATATAATCTATTGAATAATTCCATTCTCAGTTTATTAATTAAATAAAATTTGTTTTCAGCTATTTACCTTAACATATTGATTATGTATTATCTATTCATGTAGTCAAGTTATTTAAACAAAATGTGTTTTTAGTTAGCTACCTTTCTGTATTGATTATTATTTATTGATTCATGATATCTTCCATTATACTAAACCCATACTAATCATTTTATTTCACCATTATTTTGTTTCCATTCCCATGGATATAAAGAAGAGATATTTAAATGATTTTTCAAGGATTTAGTTTGTTTATAGTTGGTATATAATATGTTTTATTTAATTCTACCATTGTAAAGTGGGAATCATGTATATATCTGGTTCCATAAAACTACTAAACTGATCAATAATTTGGGGTTCGACTCATTGTATATATGCCATTTTAATAAAGGAAGGAACCAAATCTGGGATTTTGGGGTTGGGGTCATTACACATATTGATAATATCAATCAACCTTGGATCAATAGAAAACCAACCAATCAATACCAATGAAAACATAAAATAGATCTAGGTCAAGAACCATAAAATACTAAACTAACTCAACTTCATAAATGGAGATATAACATGTGGGGAATCAAAAAATTGATCTTTTTTTCTTCTAAAGAGGCATCACCAGCTTCAAAATAAAGAATATGGGTTCCTTTGTAAGTTTTAAAAGATCCAAAAAATGGGTTGATATAAAGGAATGTTAGTAAACTGTGTCAAATAGAGTGGTTGATGTAGATTATGAAATAAATATTATCCCTCTCACAATCACTTGGCTCATGTCAACTTCTACTAGAAACTCATATACCATGTGAATATAGTTCACTCAAGAGACCTGTGACTTAAAATCTTCCAGTTATTATATATTTCTCTTTGGAGTTGAAATAAAATATCCATAAAAAAAAAGAATACATATCCTAGTAGGAGCTTTAAAAATGACCTTGATGACCATAATAACTACATATCATTAGAGGCATGGGAAAATAACACTTAGTGTGCCTTATCTTTCCATACTGGTAGAAAGTTAAAGGAATACTACCAAATGTTGCAGATGGTGTGGAGGAAGCTTGTTTAGAAGAGATACCATGACACATATACATGTCTCATTACACTTCCTCTTCTTTCCATGTGAGACACTAAAGTTGTCATTAGGTAGAGGAGGAATTCCAACCAAACCTTAATTTCCCCCTATATCCATTTATTTCATCATATCTCTATCAATAACATTCTCATTGGTGAAAATATTATACATGAAGACCATAGAATGAATATCTGATCGTAAAACCATTTGAAATATCTATGAATTAAAATTTTAATTTTTCATAACCATAGGATAAAATCAAACCATTTCATCAAAAATAATTATAATATTCTGTCACTGAGCGATAACCTTGATGAATGGAGAGAAACTCTATAGAATTCTCTATATTCATGGATTCTGAGAAAAACTTATGAAAGAAGATGGTATTGAAGTGTTTCAACTATAATCCCTTATCTTACTTCTATTATACCACCAAATCCAACCACCTATTACTAGGTCCCTCAAACTTTAAAGGAACACAACCCACCATAACAGTTTTTGGAGTCTCTTAGAAGTCAAAAATCTAATCAATCCTATTCAACAAGTACTCTACTTTTAGAGGGTCATTAATCCATAGATAAGACAAAGTATTATAAAGGAGTAATTATAGAGCTTAATCATAGCTTCTAGTTGTGCCTACCTATACTGATTTTGAGAAATAGGTACATTTTGGTCCACTGTAAAAACATCCCATACAATAGCCTTAATAAGATTATGATCAATCAGAGGGTTCCATTATAAAGCATCATCTGTAGTGCCCTCCTGGGGAATATGAGGAAGTCTTATGGGTGGCATGATACTATAATAAGGTATGAAAAGATACCATTATAAAAGGAATAAATCTCAATTTGAATCAAGATAATTTGTTCATGAACTATGATTAGATCAAAACCCAACACAAAATACACATTTCTTGACATCCCTTGGTAACTTAAGGTTCGTTACGATGATATTTGGACAAAAATTTCTCATAAACTACCCCATACGTCACAATAATCCTATAAAATATCTACCAAACATCCCAAGATATGAAAATTTGAGCACAACCTACTCTGATATGAATTTTTTACAAACCAACCTGGGTGACCAATTAATCTAGGTTCTAAACTAATTTGTAACAAGACCTTAAGGGTGTTCCTGATCCCCATGGGATAACAACAATAATTGGATAATAATGGTAACCTAGGAAATTATTTCTCCCAACCAGACACAACAAAAAGTGGGAAATATATGATATGGATGGATAAAAGTTCTATAAAAAAGTCAAATAGAGTAAAATTGATACATAACTGAAAAAACCAAAAACAAAGTACATGATCCAAGATTAACTAAAGTATAGAAGATAATGACTATTGTCTCTATGTTCCAAGTGGGAAACATCCCACCAGCTCACCACCCTAGTCCTACACCAAGAAAACTCAAATATCAATCAACTCACTATGTCACCTTTCTCTTTCCTACATGTGACAAAACAAGGTCTACACACACCCAATGATGTGAGTAGGATGTGAGAAAAACAAGACTAGTGGGATCCCACCAAGTTTTTTATATGTAGTATTTATTAGATAATCTAAATATGATTATTTTAAAATAAGACAAGGTAGAATATAAAACTTTCAAAAATTTACCAAAAACATAGAGAGTCACCCTTTTTAATACTATATAAAAAATTTCATATAAAATAACTTCAAAATCACTTTAAAATAATTCATTTATAATTTTTAAAACAGGAATAGTAAAGCTGAATCAAATTAATGCACAATAGGAAGTACCCATAGGATTATATAGGTATAAGATAGCTAGGTCCTCACACCATATGATAAATAATGACTAATCCACACCAAAAATTTCCCTGGTATAATGAACTAGATAGAATAGGAACACCGTGATGTGGGACCCCTGTATGATGTCACATAAACCACTCCTTAACATGATGACCTAGGGAGAAAAGGAACACCATGATGCGTGAACCCCATATGAGTCATAAAAACAAGTATATTCACAACCCCTTATCCTAAGTACTATAGGATCCCATGTAATTAACATTTAAAATCATTTAAAAATGGTATATCACATTACAATAATCAAGTAAAAAATCATCTACATATCAAAACCATGCTTTGAAATACAATTTTCTTAAAAAAGACAATGATGCTTTGAAATCAACATTTATTTATCAAATAACAATGATAAAATTTATTTATATAAAAAACCACCATATATTCATTTCAATAAATTATATATCATCACATTAATATTTTAGGAGTTAATTTTAGAAATGAGTAGGCATGCATAGTTCATAAGAAAAGAATTTAGATAAAACCACCCACCTCGAACACTTGGAATCCCAAAAATCCTATGAGATCTGAACACAAAAAGATATGAAAGATTTAAGAATCAATTGAAGATCCTAAACCATGAATCCCATAAAATAAAATTCAGATTCAACAATATCACGGTAAATCAAGAAGAGAGGGATACCGCTTACCATAAAGATCTAAAATATTCATGCAATAATCAGCCCGGATCTAATGAATACTACCAATTTCAATGAACAATCAAATTGAAACATAATAAGATCATAAAAAAATCTTTTGATCTAGTGAATAAATATTTTATTTAATATTTATCTCAAGAGGAAGAGGATAGATCAAGAATCTAGTAGAATAATAATGAAGAATGGGGACATAAATTTGAAAATCTAGATCCAACAACCTAGGGTCTATAAAAATCGATTACTAAGAGGTAATTAATCTTAAAAATCTATAAACTAAGTCTCATAAGTTGATATCCTTATTTAATATAAGAATAATGAGGTCAAAAAGACATGTTCCAGGTCATAAAAGTAAAATTTGGATTAATTAATTAACGTCACATAGTTTGATCACATGGTGTGAAAAATCATGTGTTGTCCCAGAGAGTTGCTATACAAAGACTGAAGGGGGGTAATTATGTTCTTGAATTTTTTTTTTAATTTAAAAACATCCTCTTCAAGGTATTCATGTTCGAATATATTAATTAAAAAATAGGAAACATAAAATAAAATAACAAAGGAAAAAATATAAAACACAAGATATTTATAGTGGTTTGTGGAATATAAATCCGCTTTTCCACTCCACCAACACTCTAATCCATGAGATTAGTGATTAACACTATATCCTCCCTTTTTCCAGTTGCTCCTAGCTAAGTGAAACTGGCTGTTACTTGTTATCATGGTCCAAGAGATTTCCACTAGGATATCCCTTTACAAGACCTATCCATGTCCTTAAAACATTCAATCTCATTGAGTGAAAATAGAAACAAAAAATGAATAAATAATGTTTTTAAATTTTTATAGAACATAGTTGTAAGTAGTAATTAAAAAAATGAAAAATCATCTAGAGAAAATTATATTCTTATATGTTCATCTCTATGAGTTCTTCTTTTGCAAAGAATGATATTTTAATCAAAGAAGTTGTAGAGAAGATTTAAATGTTGTATATTTAAAGATCATATGAATCATTTATTCTTTCTTTCTTTATGTATGATTTATTCAGTTTTCATCAAGTTACAAACTCTTATATTTATATATTCTATTTTGAATTTGAAATTAATCACTTTTTATAATCACAGTGATTGATTTAATAATACTTTTAAAAAGTTGATGAGATAAGTTCTTAATGGAATGTTTCTTTATTTTTTCAAATATGGAATGAACCTATATGCCAGAGATGGTAGATGACTTCTTTATCAGATATTTCCATTCTCATCAAAAAGAAACTTTTTTCAAAATCGATATTTCCTTATTTAGAAGACTCCTTTTATGGTGAAATCAAAATCATGAATTGAATTATTAATATATTGTACCAAATATATCTGTATAATAATGAAAATAAATAGTATAAGTTGATATTCACTGGATAATCATCGAATATTACTATTCCCATAAAATTATTTACAGAGCATCTTCATAAGATAAGAAATTATATATTTTTCAATTTTTTATTGTGTAAGATAAATAATATTTATTTACTATTGTTTAGGATAATTCTTCTTTGCAAGATAATATCTTATTGATGTATGATAATTGAATTACATGAATCCCTCTAATGTTCATAAGATTATTTATCTATGAAGTTCCTCTTCATAAGATAAACGACTTCATTTTTCCATTTTATCGAGCTTTATGATTCTAAAAATGTAAAATATAATTTACTTTCTCTGTAAGATGGTTTAATTACATAGTAAGATAACCTTTCAAAAATTATATTCTATAAGATAAAAACCATTATCATATATTGAAGTATTTAACACAAGTATAAACATTCCTTCATAGGATTATTAAGTTATGTGTAAGATAAAACTTTAGCGTAAGATATATTTATTTAACAAACAGCTAAATTCTAAAATAATGAATATAGTTTTTCTCATGTTTTATATATAACTTTAGAATTTATATATCAAACAACTTATAATTTGTAATAATAGATAAACATAAAGTCATGAAACAATTAATACATATGTGTCTATAGATAAACATGGATTTTTTGAATCATCAAAACACATAAACAATTGAGATATGTTGGAATAACATAAGTCTGTCAAAAAATCTCACCCTTTTTGATGATCACAAAAACCCATAATCAGATAACTAATGAAGTTATTTGACTTGAAAATTATTGTAAAAATAATGTATTTGAATTGTTTTTTTCCTTTATTCCGTAAATTAATTATTGGAACAAGTTTTAGCTCACTTCTCCCCTTTTTATAACATAAAAAATAACGAGGTAAGAAAAAAATTCATTATTGCACAAGAATACATGTAAATCATTCCAATACAAATATGAATGGAATCTATAATTTAATTAAAATAATAAGGTGGTAAAAAGTAATAACATAAAAAATAAAAGAGAAACATATAACAATAGGAATAATAAATTATAAAAAATAATGATAAACCTTAAAATCATTAAAAGTTCATAAATAAGAAAACATTCAAATGTTTGTGAGAAACTATAATCAATTAAACATGAAAATTAAGAAAATGTGTCAATCTTGTGGTGCAAGATAATGTTTTAAAGGTTCTATTTTAAAACATTTAGGTTAGATGATTATAAAGGAATAAGTAGGTTGAGGACCATTGACACTTTCTCTAACAATATCCCCCAAGGTAAGAAAAGATCCTCCAAGGCCCATTCTATCTCCATGAGTGAACCATACTGGTCTAGAATATATAACAAGATAAGCTTGTTAAGATCAGGCCAAATCAATGTGATTTACAGGGATGAAGGGTATGTTAGTGGAAGTGATATGTGAAGATAATGGAACTTCTTTAGAAAATCTGAGATTTTACCTCAAATAGATATTTGTAGGATAGAAAATCTCTTTAAACCTTTGAGATGTGGTAGAATTTTGATCACATTTGAAAACTGCTAGAGTGTGTCTACCTTGAAATTGATACAGTTCATATTCACCCATATCAATTCTCTTGACCATTCCATTTTTGCAGCAATCTAAAAGAGTTATGATACCATTCCACATTCTTTGATAAAAGCTCCTAAAATATTTTTTTCACATCTCACTTCTTAGAACAATTAAGAAACAACTAATTGAACACTTCAAAATGATTATAAAAAACCAAATGAATCAATGGAAGGAGTATAAATTGATAGTGAAACTGAAATCTCATTACCTTTATCGGGAATCAAATTCCTTTTATACTAAGAAAAATAATCTTATTCTTCTTTAGAAGAAGGTTCTAATATCTTGTTGTTAACAATCAATGGATGAATATTAACAAATTTTTTCCAGTATAGAAATAAATTTATCCAACAATCTAACCATTTTTCTTAACACAGTAAAGATAAAACTAGTACCTTTTTTTTCTTAAACTGAAGCATCATAAATTACTGTAACTTTTTCCTTAATCAAAGAAATAATCTCCTTATAAAATTGATCAATATTTTTTATGATACTCTATGGTATTATTGGAATGATTATAATTTTAGTGGTCATGATACATTAAATATCATTCAGCATATCCCATGAGAGGAGTTCACACTGTATAGAGTCTATGTCCGTAGTTAAAGTGTCTATTGCCTGAGACATACCTTCTAGAATTGATTCTATAGTGGCCTAATACAAAGAACTCTAGATTAAGTATTTTCCAATTTATTCTCTCAAAAAATTATCTATGAATGATTTAATAAACACCTTCAACTCATCAATGTCACTTATAGAAACTTCTTGTCTATAAAGAGTCCTTACCTCTACTTGGGACTCGATAAACTAAATTTTTAGCAAATTTTCTTCATTCATAAGCTCATAATAACTTGAAAAATACCATTCATCTAAATTATCTAGATTTGTTGTGTGAATCTTATAATTGGTATGATGTGAATAAATTAGTGAAAACAAATCTTGGTCCACTTCTACACTATGATATTCATCTAATGATAGATTTTCATCAACTTATTGATTTTCACCAACACAAGGTACTTTTTTGAAATAATATCATTTTAATGATTATAACATCGATTTTATTTTCAAAAAATGTAGAGTAGCTCCATACACTTCTTCTTATTCTACACAATCATCACTAACAACTTTCTGATTGATAAAACTAATAGATTATATTCTAATATTCTGACTGGACTCAGAAGGTGGTGATATCTCAAAAAGAGGGATTTCTCTAGACATAGTATAGATATTATTTTCTTGATCAATATTCACTAGCTTAGTAAGGTTTACATCAAGGATTTTTTAATATGTCTAAATGGGTGAAATGGATGGCTGAACAACTATAAGAGTAGGGGTTTCAATCACCTGACTCTTTCCTGAACTAACTTATAAAATGGTCTCTTACTTGGTTTGAATTTCTTCTAAAATAAAATCTTGAACTCTTTTATGTCTATCATCAAGAGTTTCATTATCCATAGGTTCTATCGTATCCATACTCTAAACACGTTCTTCCAAATGTGTAGGTATACTTTTAATAGCTTGTACATGAACTTTAGAAGTAATCACCACATGAAAAGACTTCCCCAGAACATTAGAAGGGTCTAACTCCAAATCATATTCGATACTAACGAGAAATAAATTACCCATAGAATAAAATATAGTGAAATACACTATTATTTAATAAACTATAACTTAAATTTTTTAAACCAAGATAATTAGTAGTTGTAGTCTCATTTCGATGGACAAAAGATATTACAAAAACCTCGGTTAAAAACCTTCCAAATGGATATAAATTAACTGATTTTTTATATATGGAACATGTACTTCCTTAAATTTTATTCCATGTTTACCAGATTTTATATCATAAAAATATACAAAAAAATAACATATTGAAATAATATTTTCTCAAGCTCACCATTACGTTGGAAAATTCCAAATTGAATAAACTTCGAAATAACCATTCTTTCTCGTTCCAAATATTGCAAAAGATTATTCCCTACATCAGAAGATCCGAATAGAGTCTTAATTATATTTTTAGGGATCACATAATCTATTGAGTGAATGAGGTGTTTAAATAATAATGACCTTCATGAGGGCATTAAAACACTTCAACCATTACTATATAAGATATTGAAAAGTATTTTTGGTTTACAGTCTATGTTGTGAGATCCTCAATGTCACCAAGAAAAACACTACTATTTTATTAAATTATATATCTTAATTCTCAAATAATAACACTATTCCTTTCTCATAAAATAGTTATTTCCATTTTAATGATTGATAAATTTCTTGAGAAACATGTCAGTTCTATCCAACCAGATAAAGTCATTTGTTTTTCCACTCACCACTTTTCTTATAGACCTTAAGCACTTGTAAATATTAGCAGTAGAACTATATATACTATTATTTTCTCCATTTTGGAATACGTTTTGAAGGATTTAAAGATTAGGGAATATAGGGTTGGATAAAAAGGAAATGAAGGCTCAAAAGTTTTTAGGGGGTTTTAAGTAATAATTATTTGATTTTCTTTCGTTTTAAGGTAATTGAAGGATAATGCAGTTTTTTGTGCAGAGTAATCATTTAAAATATATACTAAATTAAATATTATTATGTGAAAAATACTCAAAATGGTAGAGCTAAATCTCTAATAAAATAAATAAAATAAAAAATTACTAATCATAAATTCATGCTCACTAGAATATGAAATAAGTAAAATTGAATTAAATAAAATTAAACATTCTTAATTCAGATATGATAAAATTAAATATTTTATAAGGAAAAGGTTTTGTAAAGATAATTTCTAATTAATTTTATATGATAATAAATTCTAAATATATTTTAACTTTTCTGTGCATGATCTTTTATGAAATGTTGCCTTAGTTTAATGTGCTTTGTTCTATAATGGTTTATCGGATTCTGTGAAATGTTGATTTCACTTTCCTTATCACATTTTATTGTAATAAAATTCAAATGGTGTGTTTCATCCAATAAACGTGTTCATAGAAACTTCTAGATTCAATATATTCAACTTTAGTAGTTTATAATGCTATGAAGTATTGTCTCTTATTAGACCATGATACTATGGTTCTACTTAGAAAATTATAGGTTCTTGAGGATATTTTCCTATTAAATATATACCCACCAAAATCGACATCTGAATATGAAATTAAACTAAAATAAGTGGTTTTTGGAAAGTGTATAGAAAGATAAATATTTGCTTTTATATACCTTAAAATTATTTTGAAAATGTTTAAATGATATTATTTGGATTATATTTAATCCTTATAAAAATACATACCGAAAAAATAATGTCTGGACTACTTGAAATAAGATAAATAAATCTTCCAATTTTTCATCTACATATTTTTTTTCAACTAGTTTTCTAGCCTCATCCAAGTCATGTCTAATTTTGGAACTCAAAAGAGATTAATAGGTCTTAATTTTTTCAGTTACAAACTTTTTATGTAAATAAATTATGTATTCTATTTGGTTTAAAACATTTAAAAATTATTTTTGATACATTTTTAATCTAAAGAAATAGTTTAACTCACCTATCATGCTCATCTCAATTTTTGTTTGCAAGAGTTTTGAAAAATAATTACACAGTTTTTGGTTTTATGTCACGACCCGTCCTCGGGGCCCGTGTCGTGACTACCCCAAGCCCGCCTTCCATAGGCCAGGGGTTGGCGACTAGCCCCAAGGCGTAATTCCCAATAAAAGGGAAGGAATTTCCTTTGTAAAGTAAACAAACACCACAGAGCAAGCAAACAGAAGTAAACACTAAGTAAAAACTTGGTGCAACAGTAAGTGTGGAAAAGTAAGTGAGGCAGAATACAAACCCAAACTGAAAGTAAAGTACAGCTGGAAAGGGAAAACAACAACAGAAAGTAAAGTTGTAGCCTCGAGCTGTCCACTGGAAGTCCCACCTGAAGGGTGAGTACAGATAGCCTCCACATCTCCTCGGGTCCAGCCGTCCGCTCCGAGTACATCCCGCCCAGTAGTCCACCTCCAGGTACCATCCTACTCCGCAAGCCTCAACCACGATCAGCGTTGTCCGTCATCTGTAACCAACACAACGTAGTGCAGGCATAGCCCATGCAGGGGTGAGTATAAGCTACTCAGTAGGGACCCCGAGACCCCCGAAGGTCTCCCAGAATCCACAAAGGATAATCCACAAAGGAAAGATACAATCATGAAGTAACATCCGACACTACTTAGGTATATGCCCATACATATACCTAAGTCACCAATTCCAGTTCGGCTCCAAAATCCAAGCTCAAGTACAACCCAGTCCACACAGGAAATCACAACCCAGTCCACACAGGAAAACAAAACGTAATCCACACAGGATAGCACAACACAATCCACATGGGAAAACAAAACAGGATTCAGCTCACACAGATATACTTCTTCGTATAACGATAGAGATGATCAGATATTACCACTGATTCATCTAAGCCATCGGACCCACAAAGGATCGATAGGTACTAACCCCCGCAATGAACCATAAAGGATTTGACCCACACTGGATCGATATCTAACTAACCCCCGCAATGACCTACAAAGGATCGATAGGTAACTAACCCCCGTAATGACCCACACAGGATCTATAGGCGCTGGCCCACACCGGACCGCTGAGCGCTGACCCACATAGGATCTAACCCACACAGGATCGATGGCACTGATCCATGTAGGATCGCTGAGTGTTGTAGTCGTCGCCGTCGAATCCACGGAGGATTTCTGCACAGTCATCATCGTCGTCGCAGTCGCAGCCAGCTCTAGGGTTCCCGCACACAGCAAGCTCGTTTCGGAGGGTCCGCTCTACGAGCCGAAGGGATGATACATCAACTGACACATAGTCTGTATTTTATGTATCCAAAAGTTTCGTATCGTCAATAAGAACTCAACGTCACAGATGGCGTGTCATTCAGACGCCCGGTCTGAGTGTTATTGGCTTTTTCGTCCCAGGGGCCCGGTTGGTTTTTAAGTCAAAACCAACCCGACCGTATTCCAACTGCATCTAAACCTCGAGTAGAGTAATCCAAAAGGTCCATATCACTTAGAGGAATCCAACAAAGTTGACGGCACGCAAATCGGACGTCCGGAGCCCAAGTTATAAGTGTTTCCACTCCGAGGGGCCTGTTGGTTTCGTGTACGAATCAACCCAGCCAAACCCAAGGTACTCCGAAACCTTGAGTGTAATATATCGAAACGACCGTCTTGATCCAAGGATCGCTACACAACTGAAGGTGCGTTGATCGGAGGTCCGCAGCCCAAGTTATGGGTAAAAGACCAGGAGAGGTTCGGTATTAGGGGGTTCGGGCCCGGCCCGATACCCCCAGGGTCGGCCTGAACTGGGTCGACCCGAACCGGGTCCGGGTCCTGCCTGCTTGGGAATGGCACGGCCCGGCCCGGCCCGGCGGCTCGACCCGGTGCGCTGGCGTGCTGGCACTGGCCGGGTGGCCAGGCGGCCGGCTCGGCCGTTACGGCCGAGCGAAGAGGGCGGGGGGCACGCTGCCCCCACGTGGAGAAACCGCGGCCCCCATGCGGGGGGCCGCTCCTGCTGGCCAGCCGGGGGTTACGACCCTCGGCGCTTTCCCATGACCGGTCGGCCCGCACCGGCCAGCCGGCTGCTGCCGCCACGAGACCGGAAAGGGACGGTCCCCCTGCTCCGATGCCGGCAGCCCAGAACCAGCCACCGGTTCCCCTACTCCGCCGCGGCCCGGAACCGGTCGCGGCCTTCGTCCGTCCGGCGCGGCGCGACGGTGTCGCACCCCTCCGCTGCGACCCCGCTCTGGCCACGGTGCTTTTGTGGTTCACCGGAACGGCGCGACGGTGCCGCGTCTTTGGTTCGTCTTCAATGGCGCGGTGCGACGGAACTGCGTTTCTCCCCCTTTCCTTAACAATTCATGCGCGGTGCTTCGGCACCGCGTTTCCTTGCCCGTTCCGCAACAATATCAAACCATAAAAACGGTGAGAAGGGTCGGTCGTGTTCGTGCGGTCAGACCCCCTCTCGTTATTGCGGTAACAGGAGGCTCCAATAAAAGAGAAGAAAGGCAACGAAAGAATTCACGAACAACAATTAAAATAAATCCCTACCTCGTCGAATTCGATGAGCGAGGATTCTTCGCGGAAATAACCATCGCGGAAGAAGGCGTCCTGAAGGGAGGATCATCGCGTCGCGGAGAAGCGTCACGGAAGAAGCATCGCAGAAGGAGCGTCGCTGGCATCGCGGTACACGGCGTTGCGTAGTCGATCTCCGATTGTTTGGCGTTCTTCGTCGGAGGTCGGCGTGTTCTTAGCGTTCTTCGCGTTTTTCGCATTCTTCATCGAAGAAGAAGGCTTTTCTCCCAATCTTCTCCACGCAACAAGTTCCAACAGAAATAAAATAAGAGTTGTCCTATTTTATTAACGCACAATCCAACGTTTGAATTTCAAAAAGAAACGAAACAAACAATTAATTGAGGAGTTTAAAACCACCCAATTAATGAGGCGTTTAATATTCAGATTAAACGCACAAGTTGACTTCATTAAAAGGGGGGGGGTTGCGGGTGCGTTACTTAGAAGAAAAGAAACAGTTGGGCTCATGTGGGCCCCACCTCACAAATATCCTACCAAGTGGGTAGGATATTGTGGGTCCCACATCATCCACTTAACTTAAGTTAAGAAAAATAAAATAAAAACCTGTTGCACCACTTTTATTTTATTTCTTAACTTATCCCCAAAAATTAAAAACCACACCCGAGCAAATGCAACTACGGAAAAGGTGTTTCTAAACAATTACTGGCGCTGCAATTCTATCGGTGCCCTAAAAATTTGATTCTGAGCACTGGTTCAAAATTTAGAAAAACCCGCTCGTTCGTTCACTGAACGCACCAGAGCTAAACTTCGGAAAATGATTCCGGGCACACCGGGCCTCGGAATCAGGTTCCGTCAGAAACTGCGTTCTTGTAAAATTCCCAAGAAAATTAAGAAAAAAAATTCCTTGAATTTTTTGGGTCTTTAAATCACTCCCACCTCAGGGATTTACGTCCCCGTAAAGATACATCATAAACTAGGGAAACAAATGTGGGTACTGAGCACGCATCTGAGCCTCCCGCTCCCAAGTGCTCTCCTGGAGGTTCCCGTGCTGCCATTTGATGCGCACTAGAGGAATCGACCATCCACATAGGACCCGCTCCTGTCGATCCTCAATCTCCACCAGGACCTCCACAAAAGTCTCCCCATCATCAACATCCAGCTCCCCATGGTCAATGATATGCGTCGGGTCGTGCACGTATCTCCTCAGCTGGGATACGTGGAAGACGTCGTGCAGCCGGTGCAACTGAGGTGGTAGAGCCAGGCGATAAGCCACCTCGCCAATCCTGCTGAGGACCTGGAAAGGTCCGATGAAGCGCGGAGATAGCTTTCCGCCTCGGCCAAATCTCCGTAATCCACATCGAGGTGAGACCCACAAGAAGATGTGGTCGCCATCCTCGAACTCTAGTGGCCTCCGCCTCCTGTCGGCATAAGAATTCTGTCGGCTCTGAGCTGTCCTCATCCACTCCTGGATGACCTGGACCTTCTCTGTCGTGGCCTGGACCATCTCCGGTCCCACAAGTGCTGACTCCCCAGGGTATGTCCAACACAGAAGAGATCTGCAAGGTTGGCCGTATAATGCCTCGTATGGTGCCATCCCGATGGTGGAGTGGTAGTTGTTGTTGTACGTGAACTCCACCAAGGGTAATTGGTCCTCCCAATTGCGACCAAAGTCGAGGACACATGCACGGAGCATGTCCTCGAGAGTCTGAATGGTCATCTCTGTCTGACCATCCATCTGAGGGTGAAACGCGGTGCTCAGACGTAGCTGCATCCCGAACGCCTCCTGCAACCCCTTCCAAAGCCGGGAAGTAAAGAGAGCATCTCGATCGGAGATGATAGATGATGGCACATCGTGAATCCGTACAATCTCTTGAACGTAGAGACGTCCCAATCTCTCCACTGAGCCCTGCTCTCTGATGGGTAAGAAGTGAGCCGACTTGGTGAGTCGGTCGACAATCACCCAAATGGAGTCGTGACCTCTGGAAGTGCGTGGAATTCCAGTCACGGAGTCCATAGATATGTCATCACACTTCCACTCCGGGACCTCCAAGGGATGTACCAAGCCTGCTAGTACTTGGTTCTCTGCCTTCACCTGCTGGCAGGTGAGGCATCGAGAAACAAACTCTGCCACAACCTTGTTCATGCCTGGCCACTAGTTCTGTCGTCTGAGATCCTGGTACATCTTCGCCACGCCAGGATGTACCGCCAAAGGGGAAGTGTGAAACTCTCTTAGCACCTACTCTCGTAAATCAACTAGTACCAAGGTACATCCTCTAAAAAGGACGCCGTGCTCTCCTCCTACAGAGAAACCATCAGGTGCCTGTCCTGAGGATATCTGCGCATGCCGCATCTCACAGTCAGCGTCCCCACACTGTGCCTCTCTGACCCACTGCAGTAGTGGAGGAGTGAATTTTAGTGACTGAAGGAAGGCTGCTCCATCTCTATCCATGAAGGATATCTGCAAAGCGGCTAGCTGCTCTGTCGCCTCCCCAAGTAGTTGAATGCCTGTCCTCCTGCTGAGAGCATCGGCTACCATGTTCCCATTTCCAGGAGTATAGACTATCTCAAAGTCATAGTCCTGGAGGAACTCGAGCCATCGCTGCTATCTCAGGTTTAGGTCCTTCTGTGAGAAGATGTACCTGAGAATCTGGTGGTCAGAATAGACTATAAAGCGCTCTCCCATCAGATAGTGTCGCTACATCTTCAGAGCGAAGACCACTGTTGCTAACTCCAGGTCATGGGTAGCGTAGTTCTACTCATGCGGCCTCAAATGACGTGATCCATAGGTGATCACTGCCCGATCCTGCATTAGGACACATCTGAGTCTGGTCCCTGATGCATCACAGTAGACTACGTACCCTACTCCCTCCTCCGACAACCTCAAGATAGGTGCACTGGTCAATCTCTGTCTCAGCTCCTGGAAGCTCTGCTGACATCTGTCTGACCACACAAAGGGTTTACCCTTCTTCGTCAAAGCTGAGAGTGGTGCCGCAAATCTGGAGAAGTCTGGCACAAATATCCGGTAGTATCCATCTAGTCCCAAGAAACTCCGCACCTCCGTCACGCTCCTGGGTGGCTCCCAAGCTAGCACTGCCTCGATCTTCACAGGATCCACCACGACTCCCGCCTCAGAGATTACGTGTCCCAAGAAGTGGACCTCACATATACAGAACTGACACTTCGAGATCTTTCCATAAAGCTGGTGCTCTCGGAGTGTGTCTAGTAGAACCCGCAAGTGGTAGGCATGCTCTTCCTCAGTGGTCGAGTATATCAAAATGTCGTCGATGAAGACCATGACAAATCGATCGAGGTATGGATGAAAGATCATTTTCATGAGGCCCATGAATACTGTTGGAGCATTGGTTACACCTAATGGCATAACCAAGAACTCATAGTGGCCATACCGACATCTGAAGGTCGTCTTCTGCACGTCCTCGTCCCGAACTCTGAGCTGATGATAGCCTGACCTGAGGTCTATCTTTGAGAACCACCATGATCCCTTGAGCTGATCGAAGAGGTCATCAATCCTCAGTAGTGGATACTTGTTCCTCACTTTCACTTGGTTCAGGCGACGATAGTCGACACAAAGTCGCAAGCTCCCATCCGCCTTCTTGGAGAACAATATCAGGGAAGCCCAGGGTGAAACACTGGGTCGGATGAATCCCTTGCCCTGAAAGCCCTCCATCTGTACTCGTAGCTCTCGAAGATCAGTGGGAGCCATCCGATATGCTGGAGTGGATATCGGGGCTGTCCCGGGGTACAAATCAATATAAAAGTCTACCTCTCTGTGAGGAGGTAGTCCTGGAACGTTGTCGGGGAAAACGTCTGCATACTGATCCACCACTGCAGGAAAGCTAGGACTCTACACGTCAACTGCTCCTAGGATGAGGCTAGCCAACTGATGAGTGATGGGTTGTCCTCTCCTCTGTGGGAGTCCATCCTGTGCTTCTAAGGCTCCCTTCTCGCTAGTGAAGGTGAAACTGCTCCCGTCAGTGCGTACACATCGCACCTTGCGCCTAATACAGTCAATCTGAGCATGGACTGTAGATAACCAATCCATGCCCAAGATGATGTCGTAAGGCCTCAACGCTACTACAAGAATATCACAGCCGAAGCTCTCACCTCCTAGAGTAAGCTCACACTACCGGCACCAGTGCGTAATCATCGAGTCTGCTCCCGTAGGAGTCTCTAGCCGTAAGGATCAAGCCAACGGCTCTGTAGGAATCTCCGAGCTTCGAACAAGGGAAGCGGATATGAAATAATGACTCGTTTTTGTGAATATAAGAACTGCATCAAGGGTATAATAGACACAGATAGTACCTCGAATCATCTCGGGTGCGCCGTGGTCGTAGGCCTCTGCTGCCTGGAGCTGTGCCTGTCTCTGCCCGCCAGCTCCCTGTGGTCGGGGTGGACCTCCTGGTGGTGGTGGTGGTAGAGCCTCAAAGCGTCTCCCACCACCTGATGCTTGGACAGCTCCTCTGCCTCATCCTCCTGCTCCCTACGGACCGCCACGGTCAACCCTATGCCTCTGCCTGGGTGTCCCCTCAACCATCTTCTGCTCCTCGGCACGGCGGGTCGGGCAGTCACGAGCCATGTGGCCCTGCCCGCTGCATGCATAGCACTGTCTGCCTCTCGAAAGACTGGCTCCGCGCTGTGTGCCCCACACTACTGAGCCAGTGTCCTGGGGTCGTCTGCCTGAGGGTCTGGTCTGCCTGGACCCATGAGTCATCCGTCGACTACTTGCTGTAGAGGACTCTTCTACGTGCCGCCCTGCGGTAGGTCTCGTTGCTGATGCAGGCTTCGCAAGGAAGCTCTCGATCAGAAGGGCTCGCTCCAATACCCCTGACTGTGTCGGAATGCTGAGGGAGATCAGCGATGCCCTGATCTCCCACCTCAATCCCTGCTCGAAGGCCCAGACCCAGAATAATGGGTCTTGTACCATGTCTGTCGAGTAGCGCGAGAGATCGGTAAATCTCGACGAGTACTGGGCGACCGTTAAGCTGCCCTTCCATAGCTGTAGAAGCTCCTGGATGCACACCGCAAGAAGGGTGGCTGGGACGAACTCCGAGCGGAAGGGGCTCTCAAAGTCCTTCTAGAGGAGAGATGCCTCATCGTGCACCTGGAGCATCAAGCTCCACCATCTGCCTTCTATTGCGTAAAAGAGGCTCGCTGTGATGATCACCATGAGGTCTGCCGGTGTCCTCACTAACCTGAAAACCCGTACAACTGCCTCCATCCAATCCTCAGCTGCCTGGGGGTCCATCTCCCCATTGAACCTGGGCGGTCGCTGGCGTTGAAACTCGTGCATTGCACTAAGGCGATGTGCATCGTCAGCAGCTGGGGCTGGTAGCATCTGTGGCTCAGCGGGTAGCGGTACCGCCGGTGCCTCTACTGTCAAAGGGCCCTGTACCGAGGCCTCGTCGCTCGGTGGGTTGTTGTCATGCACAACTCTCAGAACCCTAGCTGGCTGCCATCGTGGGGCCATCCTGAAAAGAAACAGGTGCGCCACGGTAAAACAGTATACCTGGTGAGCTGACACAACGTAATCGCAAAGAAAACTTGAAACACACATGCAATCAATGTTTTCGTGCATTAAGTCGGAAATCAGAAGTCAGGGTCCTGGGGTACAGATACGTCGGCCTCCGCACCAACACTGGACTCCCTGGACTGATAAACAAACTAAATACTCTTAACACTATTGCTTCACATAGAAAAATATCAGAGTCCTGAGTTCTGCGGTAGAACCGAACTGCTCTGATACCAATTTTTCATGACACGTCCTTGGGGTACGTGTCGTGACAACCCCAAGCCCGCCTTCCATAGTCCAAGGACTAACGACTAGCACCAAGGCGTAATTCCCGATAAAAGGGAAGGCATTGCCTTTGTAAAGTAAACAAACACCACAGAGAAAGAAAGCAGAAGTAAACACTAAGTAAAAACTGAGTACAACAGTAAGTGCGGAAAAATAAGTGGGCCAGAATACAAACCCAAACTGAAAGTAAAGTACAACTGGAAAGGGAAAACAACAAATGAAAGTAAATCCACAGCCTCGAGCCATCCAATGGAAGTCCCACCTGAAGGGTGAGTATAGATAGCCTCCACAGCTCCTCGGGTCCAGTCGTCCGCTCCGAGTACGTCCCGCCCAGTGGTCCACCTCCAGGTACCGTCCTGCTCCGCAAGCCTCAACCACGATCAGCGTTGTCCGTTGTCTGCAACCAACACAACGTAGTGCGGGCATAGCCCGTGTGGGGGTGAGTATAAGCTACTCAGTAGGGACCCCGAGACCCCTGAAGGTCTCCCAGAATCCACAAAGGATAATCCACAAAGGAAAGATACAATCACGAAGTAACATCCGACACTACTTAGGTATATGCCCATACATATACCTAAGTCATCAATTCCAGTTCGGCTCTAACATCCGAGCTCAAGTACAACCCAGTCCACATAGGAAATCACAACCCATTCCACACAGGAAAGCAAAATGTAATCCACACATGATAGCACAACACAATCCACATAGGAAATTAAAACAGGATTCAGCTCACACAGATATACTTCTTCGTATGACGATAGAGATGATTAGATATTACCACTGATTCATCTAAGCTGTCGGACCCACAAATGATCGATAGGTACTAACCCCCGCAATGACGCACAAAGGATCTGACCCACATAGGATCGATAGGTAACTAACCCCCGCAATGACCCACAAAGGATCGATAGGTAACTAACCCCCGCAATGACCCACACAGGATTGGACCCACACAGGATCTGTAGGCACTGGCCCACACAGGACCGCTGAGCGCTGACCCACACAGGATCTGACCCACACAGGATCAGTGGCACTGATCCACGTAGGATCACTGAGTGTTGTAATCGTCGTCGTCGAATCCACGGAGGATTTCTGCACAATCGTCATCGTCGTCGCAGTCGTAGCCAGCTCTAGGGTTCCCACACACAGTAAGCTCGTTTCGGAGGGTCCGCTCCACGAGCCGAAGGGCTGATACATCAACTGACACATAGTCCGGAGTTGATGTATCCAAAAGTTCCGTATCATCAACAGGAACTCAACGTCACAGACGGCGCGTCATTCGGATGCCCGGTCTGAGTGTTATTGGCTTTTTCGTCCCAGGGGCCCGGTTGGTTTTTAAGTCAAAACCAACCCGATCGTTCTCCAACTGCGTCCAAACCTTGATAGGAGTAAGCCAAAAGGTCCGTCTCACTTAGAGGAATCCAACAAAGTCGACGGTACACCAATCGGACGTCCGGAGCTCAAGTTATAAGTGTTTCCGCTCCGAGGGGCCGGTTGGTTTCGTGTACAAACCAACCCGACCAAACCTAAGGTACTCTGAAACCTTGTGTGTAATAAACCGAAACGACCGTCTCGATCCAAGGATCGCTACGCAACTGACGGTGCATCGATCAGAGGTCCTCAGACCATGTTATGGGAAAAAGACCGGGAGAGGTTCGGTATTAGGGGGTTCGGGCCCTGTCCGGCCCGGCACGATACCCCAGGGTAGGCCCGAACCGGGTCGACCCAAACCGGGTACGGGTCCGGCCTACTTGGGCACGGCACGGACCGGCTGGCGCGATCCTGCCTGGCCTGGGCGCGGCCCGGCCCGGCCCGACGGCTCGGCCCAGCACGCTGGCGTTGGCCGGGTGGCCAAGCGGCCGGCTCGGCCGTTACGGCCGAGCGAAGAGGGCGGGGGGCACGCTGCCCCCGCGTGGAGAAACTATGGCCCCTATGCGGGGGGCCGCTCCTACTGTCCAACCAGGGGTTACGACCCCCGACGCTTTCCCCTGACCGGCCGGTCCCCCTGCTCCGATGCCGGCGGCCCGGAACCGGCCGTCGGTTCCCCTGCTCCGCCGCGACCCGGAACCGGCCGTGGCCTTCATCCGTCCGGCGTGGCACGACGACGCCGCACCCCTCCTCCGTGGCCCCAATCTGGCCGCGGTGCTTTTGTGGTTCATCGGAGTGGCGCGATGGTGTCGTGCCTCTGGTTCGTCTTCAACGGCGCGGCGCGACGGCACTGCGTCTTTGGTTCGTCTTCAACGGTGTGGCGCGACAGCGCTGCGCTTCTCCCCCTTTCCTTAACAATTCTCGCGCGGTGCTTTGGCACCGTGTTGCCTTACCCGTGCTGCAACAATATCAAACAATAAAAAGGGAGAGGAGGGTCGGCCATGTTCGTGCGGTCCGACCCCCTCCCGTTATTGCGGTAACAGGGGGCTCCAATAAAAGAGAAGAAAGGCAACGAAAGAATTTACGAACAACAATTAAAATAAATCCCTACCTCGTCAAATTCGATGAGCGAGGATTCGTCGCGGAAATAACCGTTGCGGGAGAAGGTGTCGTGGAGGGAGGATCGTCGCGTCGTAGAGAAGCGTCGCAGAAGAAGCGTCACGGAAGGAGCGTCGCAGAAGAAGCGTCGCTGGCATCACGGTACACGGCGTCGCGTAGTCGATCTCTGATGGTTTGGCGTTCTTTGTCGGAGGTCGGCGTGTTCTTCGCGTTCTTCATCGAATAAGAAGGATTTTCTCCCAATCATCTCCACACAACAAGTTCCAACAGAAATAAAATAAGAGTTGTCATATTTTATTAACGCACAAGCCAGTGTTTGAATTTCAAAAAGAAACGAAACGAACAATTAATTGAGGAGTTTAAAACCGCCCAATTAATGAGACGTTTAATATTCAGATTAAACGCATGAGTTGACTTCATTAAAAAAAAGTGGGGGTTGTGGGTGCGTTACTTAGAAGAAAAGAAATGGTGGGGCTCATTTGGGCCCCACCTCACAAATATCCTACCAAGTGGGTAGGATATTGTGGGTCCCACATCATCCACTTAACTTAAGCAAAATAAAATAAAAACCAGTTGCACCACTTTTATTTTATTTCTTAACTTAACCCCAAAAATTAAAAACCACACCCGAGCAAACGCAACTCTGGAAAATGTGTTTCTAAACAATTACTGGCGCTGCAATTCCATTGGTGCCCTCAGAATTTGATTCCGAGCACCGGTTCAAAAGTTAGAAAAACCTGCTCGTTCGTTCACTGAATGTACCCGAGCTAAACTTCAGAAAATGATTCCGGGCACAACGGGCCTCGGAATCAGGTGCCTTCAGAAACTATGTTCTTGTAAAATTCCCAAGAAAATTAAGAAAAAAATTTCCTTGAATTATTTGGGTCTTTACATTTTATGACTCAAAAATAACATCATAAACATATATTTCAACAATAAAATAACATTTTGATGAATTTTTCTTAAAAAGAACTGGGTATTCCAATACCAAATTAAAACCATTTGATAAATGAAAAAATATTAATCTTTAATACCATGATTCAAGTGCTTATTTAAGTCTATTAGGATCTTTGGTAAGATTAAAAAAATAATTTTAAAAATGTGGGCCTTCAAAACTAGAAGGTTGTTCAACATAAACTTCCTCCATTGAAAATAAATTTAGAAATGTATATTTAACATCCATATAATATAATTTAAAATTCATATAAAATGCATATTCCAGCAGGATTCTAATTGCTTATAACCAAGATAATAGGTAAAAGGTATATTTATAATCTATTCATTATTTATGATTGTAACCTTTTTTAACTAACCTAGACATGTTTCTAGTGAACACACCTTGATCATCCTATTTATTCAAAAGTACACATTTAGTTCTAATAATAGTATAGTCATAGGTTCTATCAATTAATTCCCATACCTTGTTCCTTTGTAACTAGTGTAACTCTTTTTTACATAGCTAAAACCCAACTCTCATTGGATAAGGCTTATTCTAGAGTTCTAGGTTCTAGTTTAGATAAAAAAGAATCAAATTCTATAAGATTTTCTATATTTCTTCTTATACTAACTCTTTCATCTAAACTTTATATAACTATTTCTAGAGGATTTTCCTTAAGGTTTCTAGGTTTTCTAGGTAACACACTTTCTAGTTCACTAGTATCAACCCTTTTAGGATTTGGTTCACCAAAATCAAGTTCCAAATCAAAATCATTTTTATTGTTAAAAATAGGTTTAGGTATCATGTATTCAAGATAATAACTTAACTCATCACCTTGAGTCATTTTTCTCTCAAAAGGATAACTCTCATAAAATTTCATATGAGTTTTAAATAATCATTGATCTTTTTTTGAAAACTCTATTATCTTTGGAAGTAGTATAATAACCTAGGAATATTCCTTCTTAAACCTTTGAAACAAATTTATAAAGTTTTTCCTTGGTGTTCAAGATACAAACCTTGAATCCAAACACTTATAAGTACCCTACCTTTTTTCTATTATTCTATAAGTTATAGGGTATTTTATTTATGATAGGTCTTATTAGAACTCTGTTAATGACATAACATGATGTAGTTATAACTTCAACCCAAAAATGAGTGGGAATTCTATATTAACATAACATTGTTCTATTAATTTCTTATAAGGTTCTATTACTCCTTTAAGTAACACAATTCTATCAAGGTGTCATGGGAAAACTATTATGATTAATACCATGTTTTGAGAAAAATGAATTAAATTCATGATTATCAAATTCACCTCTATGATCACTTCTTAAAGACACAATTTTAGAATATTTTTCATTTTAAAAAAGTTTTTATAAATTAATAAAAATAGAACATGATTCAATTATAAGTTCAAACATGAAACCTAATTGAATCTTGAAAAAGCATCAACTAAAACATAAATAATGGATTTTCAATCAAGGTTGTTCCATCAGGTCCGAACAGACCCATATGGATAAGTTCTAAGGGACCATAAGTGGATACCTCTTTAACTAGTTTAAATATTACATGTGTTTCTTTCCCATTTAATATGAATCACACAGTTTCTTTTTATCCAATTTATGGTTAGGAAAATCAAAAGTGAAGTTTATTTTGAAAAACTTTCTCAAGTAATAAACATTAAAATGTTCAAGACTTCCATTCCAAATATAATATTCATTTAATTTATCATTTATAAAATTTACATTATTCCTATATAGATAATTAAGATTTAGAGTTTAGATATTACCTATTCTTAGTGCTCTAAACTCAAGAGTTTTTCCTTAATGACCAAGCATGATTTTTTTGAGAAATTAACCAAATATACATCATCAAAAATCTGAGAAATACTTATTATGTTTGGATTTAAGTCTTAAACATAGGATAAGTTTTTGATGATGATATATTGTGGATTTACAAAAAAATATAATGCCAACTATATTTCCTTTTGTGTTGTCACAAAATGTTGCATAACCTCCAATAATATTATATAATGAGTTAAAGTTGGATAAATATATAGTCATGTGCATTTAAAATATAATATCCATAAACCATTTTACATTTCTTTTCATGTGGCTAGCTTAATATAATGAAAAATCAAACAACATGATTTTTTAGTACCCAAAAATTCTTTAGTCGAGGTATGTTTTATATAAAAGATCCGGAAACCCAAATCTATTTTCATTTTACAAAACAAAAATATAAATTGGTTAGTTTTTCAAAAATAATATCATTTTTTATTTAAAACATTTATAGATTTATTAAAAATAAATCATTTAAAAAATAACCATTTATTCTAAATTTAAAGAATGTAATACTATACATGGTTTTATTTTTTGAACTTGAATAAAATAATTTTTATAAAGATTGAATTTTTTACCCTTTCTACTTGTATAATATTTATCTCTTTTGGGTTAATTTTTACAAAGCATTTTATTTATGTAATCCTACCCTTAGTAAAAACAGTTACAACAACTTTAAGATCTTGAAATTCATTTTTTAAATTATTAATTTTGTTACATTTTTTAGTATATGATGTAGTATAATTTTCCTACTAGGTTTTCAAATATAATATTTATTTACTTAAGATTTAGTCTTCAATAAAAATTATATTATAAGAATTTATGATGGATATATTTCTATTTTTAATACTTTCATACATAGTTCCCAGTATGGTACAATAATCATTTAATTCTTTATATAATCAATTTTCATTTTCAGACTCAAACTTGTGCTCAGAAGAATAATAAGAGTGTACCTCATCTGAATGTGCCATAAAACACATATTTATCTTCTTATTAGTTACTTAAAATTATACATCTAAATATCTATTATCACTAGAAACTTAATAAGTGGTCCATTTGGATTTCATGGAATTGTTGGATTTATTCTTGTATCTACATTTCTTGAAATAATTTTTCTCAAACTTCTTGTTTTATTATAGTTGAGGGAAGTTTGATTGGATGTGTCTAAGATTTTTTCATTTTTATAGTATCTAACTTAATTATAATATCCATAGTGTTTCTTGAACTTGTGGAAGGGTTTATTAAAACCACTTATCTTATTAAAAAACTTCCTGAACATTCTATAAAAGTGAGCAATATCACTATTTAAAGCAGAACTACTTGATGTATTTTCATCATATGGCTCATAAATTTGAGTATATTTGATTTTATTATCATATTTTTGTGGTTGAAACTTTTAAATAAACATTATACTTTTTAACTAATCCATGTTCCCCAACTTGAGATTTCATTTCTTCCTCATACATCATAATATTTCCAATTATATCCTTTATTTTAACTTTTTTAACCTCTATTGATTTCCTAATGGAAGTTGAGATTCCACTTCATCTTTTTTGTTGAATTGTGATAATTTTTAAATCTATATTTTGTTTAGTAGTGGGTGATCCTAGTAAATCACTATCATTTACAACATCATTAATTCTTCCATTAGGCTGGGTGATAATTTCTCTATCAATCATTCTAAAAGTATCAAAATTTATCTTAGTAGTGTTATATATAAGAGCCTGTTCATTTTATACACCATCATAGGAAACTACTATAGTATTCCACATTTTTTGGCTATTTTAAATTTCACAACTCATTTAAACCCCATATAGAACTACTCCAAAAATAATAGCATTCATAGCTTTAGAGCTTAAATTATAACTATCTTTGGTATCAATATAAAAAGTTTCTAGCTGTGTATTTAGAATTTAATAAGGTTTCATGGATTTAAGATAAACCTTTATACTAAGGTTATTTTGATAGAAGATCATCCATGACTTCTAGCAACCATAATTCTCAACATTAAAATAGGTATCTCTAACTATTGACATACCTTCTTTGTTATCATCCATAATAACCATTTGAAAGAATATCGCTGGACTTAAACTTCTGATAGCTAATAAATTAAGAGTTATAAGATCTAATACCAATTGTTTTCCCAGAGAATGGATATAAAAATAATCAAGAGGGGGGTGAATTGTATTATTGAAAAATTTCCTTCATTTAAAACCACCCTCTTTAAGGTATGTAGGTTCTATTATTTTCCTTAACAAAAATAGGAAGCAGAAAATAAAATCAAGGAAAAATATGGAATATAAGATATTTATAGTGGTTTAGAGAATATAAATCCCCTATTACACTCCAACACTCTACTCCACAAGTTTTCTAATTTTCACTATATCATCTCTTTTTCCAAGGGATCTCAGCTAAGTGCAAGCGGTTGTTACTTATTAGAATAGTCCAGGAGATTTCAACCAGACTATCCTTTTACAAGAACTATCCACGACCTTAACATGATCAACCACATTGAGTTCAAATAGAAACTGGTATGAGTAAATGATGTTTGGAAAATTGTGAAACACACTATTGTAAGAAGCAACTAAAAAAAAGATGAGGAAACGTCTAGAGATTACTAGATTCTTATAAGTTCATATCTGTATTTTCTTTGATTGGAAAGAATGATCTTTTAAAAACTATAACTATAGAGAAGATTCATGTTTTTTATATTTATATATCATTTGAAGTAATATTATTTCATTATTTATATATTCCTTATTATTTTTTCATGTAGTGGTAAACTCTTCTATTTATATCTTCTCTTTTGAATTTGAACTGAAGAAATTTTGATAATCACAATGGTCGAGTGAGTTATACTTTTTGTAAAGTTGATGAGATAGGTTATTAATGTAACATGTAATTATTTTAAAAATATGGAATGAAACTCTATGGATGAGATGGTAGAAAACTTCTTTATCTGATATTTCCATTATCAGTAAAAATACACTTTGTCTAAATATATCTTTCCTTATTTAGAAAAATATTTTTCTGATACACTCAAAAGCATAAATTTACTTATTGAGAGATTATACATTCGATATAAGTATAATCATGAAAATATATAAGATCGATTGATCTTCATAATATAGTCATTTGATATTACTATTATCATAAGATGATTTATAGAGAATATTTTTAAGATAAGAAAATATAAAATTTTGACTTCTATCTTGCGTAAGCTAAATAATATGGATCCAATATTGCATAGGATAATTATTCGTTTTAAGATAATATCTTATTGACATATGGTAATTGACTTCCATGGATTCCCCTAATTTTTTTATGATAATTTATCTATGAAGGTCCTCAAATAAAGATAAAAGGCTTCATTTTTCCATCTAAATGATGTTTCAAATTCTGAACATGAGGATGATAATTTAATTTCTTTATATGATGATTAACTTACATAGTAAGATAACCTTTCTAAATTGATATTATGTAAGATAAAAACCTATATAATATATTTGATATCTCAAAATAAGTATGTAAATTACTTCATATGATGATTTAGTTAACTGCATGATAAACTTTCATCATAAGACATATTTATTTAAGGAAAATATAAATTTCAGTTGAATTAATATATTTGTACTCATGCATGATAAATCACTTTACAATCTATAAACAAACAACTTATAATATTTGAGAATGAATAGACACAAACTTTTGAAACACTTAATACAATTATTTTAGTAGATAAATATGGATTTCGTGAATCATGAAAATATATAAATAATTTAGATATATTGGAATAACATAAGTTTATCCAAAAACATGCACTAACCACTCACCCATTTCTGGGATACTGGTGGAGCCACATGGTTTGGACCCACTATTTGAAAAACTATGTATTGAACTTGAGAAACCCCAATGTCCTATACTATATGGTTTTAGGATAAGGTCACATGATTTTTCCTAACCGTACACGAACCATGGTCCCTCGTCTAGGATTCTAAAAAAACTACATAGTTTCATAGGATGGTCCACATAACTTTCTCTAACCATGTACCAACCGTTCAAGGGTCTATAAAACTAAAAAACTACAAAATTTCACTTAAAATCCCCCTGAAAATATTTAATAAATAGATAGTAAAAAATGATATCCATACCTAAAAGTTATTTTGGTATGTGGCATAAAATACGGTGGGGGATGTATAAGGTAGGAGGAGGGAATGCTATTGACTTACTTCAAGTGCATGATACCCTATTTTATTGTATTTTTGATGTATAGATGAGATGTGATGCGTGTATGTGGATTAATATTATGTGGATGTAATGGTTGTGTCTTGTGGTATGGTTGTGGTTATGGAATGCATAGACTGATGTTAACATAAGTTTCTAAACCCTATGAGTGTTTGGGATATATAGGGTTGTGACCTAACCACATCAGTGTTGGAGGGATTGAGTAATAACAGTTGGAATTGGGGTGTGAGAGAAAAAAATCAATGGTAAAGTGGTTATTAGGTTCCTATTTATATATAATCTTAATACTATATTATTACATTGGTATGTGATACTTGGTGAGTGAGCCTTAGTGAGGTGGGGTGGTAGTTGACCAAATAGGTGCTGATTGGTTCTATTGTTTGTTAACTAGAGAATTTATATGATTCTTCCATATTTTCATGGTAGGTATTGAGTATTATTATACTTAATATACATTTTATACTCACCCCAATAAATATAACTATTTATTAGGTTTCTAGGGTGAGTTTGGTGACCAATCTAGGTTGTACTTTCTTGAAACTTGGGATTGAAAATAGAGTTTCATCTTAGGACATCATTGGTATTTTATCTAGGGATTTTTATTTGTATAACATGTTTATGCATTTTAGGATTATTATACGTATTGGTTTTTTATATAATGGTTTTTATCAATGGTTTATTTTTCTATTCTTGGGTTATATGAGGTTAATGTCACCCATTTAAATGTTTTATACACATGATTCTAGTCAATAACCTGCTCCTATTGGAGGTGAGCCTTGGGGGGGTTCTCTCATCTAAAATATAGATCCAAAAGGGGTTCCTAGTGATAGAAGGCCCTGAAAAAGTGGTATCATAGCTTTGGTTGATAGTTAGGAAGGAATTTGGAGTCTAGAGTTGGTGAAGATTACATGAGTGCTAGGGTAACCAAAATAGTTGAACTTATCCCATGACATAAGAAAGGGAGACTAGCTAGGACATATGATTTTAAGACCCCCTTATGATCCAATGCAAGGATCTTATGATTGTTGAATTTTCTAAGAGGTGTTATGCTTATTATAGGTTAGAAACCTAAGAGAAGGTCATGAATCATGCTTATTGGTTCTGGTTTTCTAAATGGGGTGAATTTGGGGAAGTTAAATGAATCTAATTAAATTAAATTGAATAAGTTAATTCAATGCTAATAGCCTTAGGTGTTTGGTTACTTCTTTAAAGATATGTCTAATGGTCATCGACTATGTATGGTTTAGGTTAGTGTGGTTAAATAGGCTGAACTAGTTGACTGTAGGAGGTTTGAATCAACCAAGGAGGATAATCTTTAGAGGAATATGTTGTGTTAGTTATAATATAGGCTCTTAGAGAAGTATGAGGGGTTTTTATATGATTTAAATAAAAATAAATGGCTTGAGGATCTTGAGATTACCTTAAGATTAATTCATTCCAGGTCATAGTATTAGGTTTTTCTAGTTATTAGTCAGATGTGTGGAGCAACATGAAAATAGTGGATCGTATTTCTCAAGGACAAGAAGGAGGTAGATATTTCTTATGATGATTTTTATAAATATTTTCACATAGATTTTCTATATTCTATGATAAAGGATATAAAGAGGTATGAGGTTCTCTATATATATATCAAGGGAACTTGAGTAAGAGGGAGATTGATATTATATTTAAGGATCTTATTTACTTTTCTCTCAATATTTTTTTGATGAGTATTATAGAGACCAATGTATGGAGGAATCACTACACCCCATTATTTTATATATATTCAACCCATTTACATTGTATATGTATTTAAAGGTGAAAAGGAAGGGTGAGGTGTTTGATAGAATTAATGATCATCCATGGTGATCTTGAGAGGGGATCTATCAGAGTTCCTCAAGGATTAAGGTCATTGGTAATTGATTATAGGTTTATGAGAAGTGAGGTTTTGATCTATTGTGGTTTGGCCTCAATATTTTTCTTCTAACCATTTCTCTAGGGCTAGCAGTTCCTGATCCTTCATTAGGAACTTTTCCCCGGTATTATTTTCCAAAAAATTCCATGGCCATTGTTGTTATCAATGTTTGACCATTATTGGGGCCCATTATGGTCGAGGTGGATAGGTCCCTTATCATCCCCAGTAGTGATAGTTTTCTCAGAGCCTATATCAGCAGTAGGTGCAACATGGTCATCTCCCACAAAGGGGAGATAGATCTAGTGAAGGTCATCCTAGTGATGTTCTTCACCCTCAAGAATATATGGATGATCATGACTATAGAGGTGTTCATTATTAGTAAGGTAGAGGATAAAAGAATTAAAATAATCAAGTTACTGATGTTCCACCCCCATATAAGTAAGAGATCATATGATGTTCCATATATTTATCATCTACCTTAGTTTATTCATTGATTTCTTTGGGATAACTATAATACTTTATTAGACTAACTATATTCCATGACTTGGGAATCAATTTTAATATGCTTTTAGTGCACCTGGTGTTGACTATGTCATTTAGAGGTCAAATGAGTCTTATTGATGTTTTTCAGGTCTATGAGTTGATGATGGGGGAACATTAGTCATTTTTGGATTTCATTATTCTTCAGATACAACCATACTATTTCTTTATTGGCAATTATTGGGTGTATTTTATACATGTGTTTATTTATTTAATCTAGAGGAGGGTTGTGTTATGTGATTACGAGGGATGGCATGTGGTGTTCATTAGTGATCGAGAGCAGTATATATGCTATGAATTCTAGGAGATTTATCTCATCTAGAAGCCTTATCCATATATTTAGTGAAGGAATAGGTGGTGGAGTTTCCTATAGTGGTGAAATAGTACCCTAATGTTTTTCCCAAGGGGGTAGTGACTCTATGCCCTTGATGTGATATCAATATTGGGATAGAGTTATATCCTGATACCTCTCTAATTTTCATTTATCCTTATCAGATAGAACTTTCTGAGTTTTAGGAGATGATTATTCAGGTTGATGATCTACTGAAAAACAATTTTATTTGGGATTATGAATTATCATGGGGTGATCCCATGTTATTATCTAATAATGTGGATGGAGGTATTATCTTGTGTGAAGAATAATGGTCATTTAATCAAGTGACAACCAAGAACCATCAAACTCTTCTCATGATTAGAGATCTATTAAACTGGTTGAATAAGTATTGCTATTTTGAAATATTTATTTTTTGTGTGAATATAATCATATGAGGGTGAAGGAGGTGGAAAACCAAAATATAACTTTCAGGAGTCGATATTGGTACTTTGAGTTCATGGTCATGTTTTTTGGGGTCATGATTTACCCAGTCAAGTTCATGGGATTCATGAACGCCTTTTTATGTGAGATCCATGATAATATTTTTTCATGTTCATTGTGAACATCCTCATATACTCAAGGTTATAGTAGAATAAAATTGAGTACCTTAGATCCCTTTTATGGGTCCTTGGAGACCATCAAATTTATGGGAATACATCTAAGTGTATGTTTTGGGCATAGAATGTGCATTTCTTACCACACATAGAATCTTAATAGAGTGTAGTGTTAGATACATCGATGATTAAGGTAGTTGTTTCTTGGGATACACCAAATAATTTCATATAGGATCATATCTTACTTAGTATTGTAGGATATTATCATACGTTTTAATATGATTGATCTCAGGTCGGGGATCCATTTATAGCCTTGGATAAGAAGGACAAGGACTTCTTATGGAATGATCAGTTTCAAGTGACTTCAAACTACTATAATTAGAGGTTGATCAAAGACTTATTTCATTAGATCTCAGAGATGGGAGGGACATTTGAGGTTTTCTGTGACACTTCCAATCTTGGTCTAGGTTTTGTTTTGATGAAACTGAGGGAATGGATCTTATATGAGTCTAGAATGATATTGCCCAATGAGAATAACTATTCCACCCCTGATCTTGTGTTTCCAGAAGTATTATTTTTCTTGAAATTGTTCCATCACTACCTCATCAGTGAGAACTTTATGGTATTTACACATTATAATATCTTGAGGTATGTTTTCTCTTAGTGTAATTTTAATTTGTGATAGTGGTGGTGGAGGGAGTTTCACTAAGACTATAACTTTATGATCTGCTACACCTTGGGGATAGGGAATGTAGTTATTTATTCACTAAGTAGAACATTGATGGGAAGTTTTTCTATGATTTTGGATATGATTCAAGGGTGATGGAGAATCTTATAGTGATTTATTTGGATATATAAGAGGATGGTGGTAGAGTTTATCAATTTTTAATAATAGTGAAATCATTATTAATATTGTAGGTGGTAGAGTATTTGTGGGGAGACTCAAAATTAATGGTGATGAGGGATCATTTAATACATAATGATACTCTAGATGAATTATTAGAGTATGAATGACATTAGATGACATTTTAGGGGAGGTTTTTTGTTTTATCGATAGTGCATAAGGAAGTTCTCCATGAGTTCCATTTTATGGTAGTGGTGGTACATCAAGGTGTATCAGTGATGTATCATCCCTTATGGGATCATATTTGGTAGAAAAAGATGAAGATGTTAGTGGTATAGTTCTTATTATGGTTCTTAGTCTGCCAATAGTTGAATGAAAATCATTATGTTCCTTGTGGTTAGCTGCAGTCCTCATATATACCCGAGTGGAAATGGTAGGAAATATCGATTGATTTTGTAAAACTCCTATGATAATCCTAGGGGGTAACTTATTCTATTTGGGTGATGGTGGATTAGTTTATTAAGATAGTCCACTTAAGGCGATTATGGAGTTAGTTGTTGTGGAGGCTGTGTCGAGGAAGTATGTGGATGGGGTGGTGTAGATTCATGGGGTACCAAGGGCCATCATATATAATTAAGATGATAATTTTACTTAGTATATAGAGGATTATAGAATGATTTTTGTACCTAGTGTTGACTTATCACTTCTTTCCATCCACTAATGGACTGAAAGACTTAGCAGACCATTTAGATATTGAAGGATATACTATGGGCTTGCATTCTAGATTTTAGTGGATTGTGGGTGAAGAAATTTTCCTTGTATGAGTTCACTTATATCAATATATTTCACTCTTCTATTTCCATATCTTTATTTTAGATGTTGTATGAGAGGCCTTATATTTTTCCATTATGCTAGAATAAGGTTTGGGAGTCAGGGATCTTTAGACCAGATGTAATATAAGGAACTATAAAGATGATTTAGATAATTTAGGAGTGGATGTGACTGGTGTAGGACCATTAGAAATATTATATATATTAATGGAGTTTACTACTCAAGTTAGAGGTTAGATACCATGATTTCTTGAGGGTTTCCACTCATCATGGGCATTTGAGGTTTGTATGGGGGAGTAAGATATCTTATTGGTTTGTAATTACTTTCAAGGTGTTGTAGTGTGCGTGTCCCAAATGCATCAATATCTTTACATTGGCTCCTATGTTATTGATTAGGGAGTGTTTGATGGAAATGATGGTGTGATGTTCATGGAACGACCAGTTGAGATTCAGTATCACCAAGATATAATTCTATTTGGGTGTTCTATTCCCTTAGTTCATATATTGTAGAAACATGGTGTCCTAGAGGAATTCCTGTGGGAGCCTGAGTCCCAGATTCATTCCATGTATCTAAAGCTACTTTTAGTTTTTTTTTCCTGTTTTATGGGATGATTGACCTTGTATTGAATTGAATGAAGTGGTTGTTTATGTCTAATTACTTTATTTTTCTCTTATAATTTTGTTTGATGCTTTGTATAGTGGTTCCATCTCATTTGAGTGGTATCTTATGGGGATTAATCAGTTAGTGGTGTATGTGGTTTTACTTTTGGTTTAGTTTTAATTATTAAGGATAATAATTGTTTGATAGGTATCTAATGTAATGGTTCAGACATTTATTACCTGTCCCTTTTTGAGATTTGGGTGTTGGATGTGATGGGAGGATTTTGGACGAATGACAATGTTGTTAGTGCTAGAATTTAAACTAGGAGTAGATGGTAATGGTACAGTCATTCAAGTCACAACAAAATATGGTTGGTAGTATTAAATTGATGTTTATGTGGTTCTTGGTCACGATGTGAAGGGCGTTTCATGGAACGATGGATTCAAAATATTATTTTGGTAGTGTGGAAACTTATAATCGTTTAATAATCCTTAAATTTATTTATTTTAACCATATATAGATTCCTTTCATATTTCATGGTCACAACATAATGGTTGATTTTATGGTGAAATGGATTCCTCAGATATTTTTGAGGTTTTCCACAAGGATATATTCACAATGTGACCCTAAGTGACAACATGAGGGACTAGTGGATGATATTTTGGGATTTTGTTTTAAGTACCATCATGATGAAGATATGTAGGTCATGAAGAGACTTATCTTTTATCATATTATATTGGGAAGTTTTACCAAGCCTTGAATGGGGGAGATATAGGGATATTTGTAGCATGAATCATGGGAGAAGTTCAATTCTATCAAGTCATGGAATATCCATGTATTTTCATTCCCTATGATTATATTTTTTTAGACCAATATAAATTGGAAACCCCCCCCCTTCCTCTATTTTCCTTAAAATTTTATCCAACCATTGGTGATCATAGGTGTGTATCTAGATTCTCTTGAGACTTTTTTAAAATAATTTTATCCTTGAATTCAAAAGATTTAAAATCATTCTATAATGAGTATTTTATTCCTCCAATATTCTTGTTTTTCTCATATAAATTTATCCACATAAGGATGTGGAAGTGGTTTAGTGATTATTTTGATGGTTTTGGGTCATGATTTTGATGGGGGTTGATATGTTCTAGGTTATTGATATTTCTTTATGTTATTTGGTCCTTGAGATCATATCTTCTCCTAGTTGCGCTTGATAAGTGATCATCAAAGTAGTAATTGAGGTAGGGGATTTGAGAACTCACTTATTTTATATTTAATTTGTTGAATTATAATGATTTTCTCTCATTTTTTTGATTTATGGATTTTATTAATAATGATAATGAAGTTGAATAAAGAAAATTGATGGGAAAAGGTTCATTCAAATTTGTTTACCTATTTTTATGATTTTAATCCCAATTTTGTTATTTTTTACTATTATTGCAAAAAATTATTGATTTTTCTAAAAATTGTGTTTAAATTTTTTGACTTTCATTGGAACCAACTTCCATAAAAGTTTAATAACTTAAAGATGGTGATGAACTAGTTGCGTGAAAATAGGAATTGACATTGAAGAATGATTTCAATAAGGAAGAATGGAAAGTGATGGATGATGAAATAATTTTTTATATTTTTGGATTATTTTTTATTGTGGTTTTGATATCATTGTTAATATGGGGGATATTATTAGGTTATTTCCTTGGTTGGGTTCAGATAAGTTAGTTAGCCTATGTTGGGTAGTGGGGATAAGTTGGTTGTCATGTGTTGGGTAGTAGGTTTGTATTGGTTGTCATGTGTTGGGTAGCATACCTATGATTAGTTAGCATGGGATGAATCATTGGATGGTTTTGTGGTAGTTGGTTGATTTTTATTAGGTTTTTTGGGTGGGTTTTATAACAAGATTATCATTTTCTTTAGATGATTGGAAAGAGGGAATATGTATGTTGTTTTGGGATGATGGCATGGATGGTTATTATAGGTTTTCTTTATAAATACCAAGTAGAAGTGAAATATAATTGGTAATGATGAAATAGTATATGGGTGTGGTAGAAATGTAACTAAACCATGGTTTTAAATGAAAAATAATAATTCCTTAAATATAATGGGTAATTCCTAAAATTAAGGTAGGAAATGATTAAGAATGGTTTGGAATTAAATATGTAATTGGATGGAATAATGAATGTAAATTGGTTTTTAAATGGTAAATATAGAAATAATTTAGAGGTATAATTGACTAGTTTATTTTAAATACTTGTGGTGGCTTGTTCATATGGGATAGTTCGTTAGTTTATAGTGTTGTAGTTTTAAATGACAATGTTTTGTGACAATTATTGTTTGGTTATGGTCATGGGATATGATGGTGTTTTATTGGTGTGTACCCTTTATAATAGGCTTGTGTGTGGTGTAGACACACACACACACAAATATATATGAAATATTTTATTCTAATTTCTCTACACACCTACCCATGTGTGATTACCTTACTAACACCCAAATGTTTTGGGTTCCAGGTGTTTTCCCCAATATTTAGGCTGGTGAGAATGGATGAATCGATACTCCCTATTCCATATTCTATATTTTTAGTGTGGTATAGTGTATTATATATTTGGATTATGTGATAAAATATGGTAGGGATTGTTCAAGATAAGAGGAGGGTATGAGGTTGATGTACCTTATGTTCATGATACCCTATTATACTAGATATGTGTTGTGTGAATGAGACTTTAAGCATGGTAGAGGATGCGATGTGATATGAATGATTTGGATGTGGATTGTGGTATGGTTTTCATTATGTTATGTATGGAATGATGACAACACAAGATTTCATACCGTATGGTAGGTTAGGTAAAGAAGAATTGAGACTTAACCCACATTAGGTTTAGAGGGATTTCAAACATGATGTTTGATGCTAGGGAATGAGAGTGGAAATTTAGTGGGTAGGTGGTTTAGGGATTTTTTTCATATATTCTTGATATTATGTTATTACACATGGATACAATACTTGGTGAGTGATCCTTGGTGATGCCAGATAGTTGTTGACCTGATATGTACTGGTTTATTCCCCTATTTGTTCACTTGAGAATTAGTATTATCCTTCAACTCTTACATGGTAGGTTTAGAGAATAATCCTTCTAACTATAGATTTTATGATTAAACCTATAAATGTAAACTATTTTTAGGTTCTAGGGTAAGTTTGGAAACCAAGTTGGGAAATACTTTCTTGGAGATTGAAATTGGATGTGGAGTTACTGCCTAGGATGTCATTCGTATTTTATCTTGGGTTTTTCATTTTTCTAATATGTTTATGTATTATGGGATTTTTTGGATCTTGGTTTATTTATATCATTTTTTTATCAGTGGTTTATTTATGTATTCATTGGTAATATAAGGTCAATGCCTCCCATTTTCATGTTTTATACACTTAGTTCTAGTTTCCAACTCAGGGACTATTGGAGTAAGTCCTTAGGGGGTCACTTTAATCTTCACTGTAGGCCTAAGATGGGTACTCAGCATGGGTGAGTTGTGACATACAAGATATAAGTTTATAATTCTTTATACTTATATTTCTAACCCATGTAGAATCTATTTTATAGGAATGGAAGTTCTTATTCGAATAAGCTATCCTACCTTTTCTGATTGGGAATATACTTATACTTGAAAGGAAAGGATTATCCAAATTTAATCATGTCTATCAGATAGATGATTCAATAAGTGGCCTAGATCACATACACATGAATGTATGTTTTTATTTCATGTCTAATCAGATATACTATCCAAATAACATCCACTCAAGTAACTAGCTCGACCCACTAGATTAACCTATTAAGGCAAGATCCTCAATCGGTATGATCCTTCTAATCCTTCAAAAAAATGAACCGCTAAGAACCTCACACTAATGTAGTGTGAAAAGTTAAAAGTGAACCATTATAACACCACATTATGTGATAGAACATACATGTGTAGCTGGTGTGGTTAAACATCACTATAGGATTCCAATCCCACACATTATCATTTTTAAATAATAAAAAAGTGTTCCACTTTAAAAGGTAGACCCATTCTCTCGTAATTTTTAAAGTAAGATTCCCAAATAGTCATCCTGTTCATTTTTTTAAAATTAAATATTTTATAAATTATTTAATATTTAACAAGGGTGAATAATAGTAATTTATTTTCATTTTCTTTTTACTTTTTTAGATATTGTTTTGATATTTAGTTCGGATATATAGTTACCTTGATTGCTCTTTTTAATTCAATGAATGTTAAGACTACTTAGTTTTCATTTTACTCAAATCACTATCATTGATTATAATGTTTTTAAAAGACTCATCATTCTTCAATATTAACAACTCTCACTATGTATATGAGATACCTACTAAAAAGAGTAGACAAACCATTTTTATAAGTAATCCCTCAACAATATATAGAAACAACACATTGAACATGTAGATGCATCAATGACCTTCCTTAATTTGTCTTTATGATTTAATAACATCTCTTATAATAATGTATACTCTATTACCCCTTTGAGAACATCTATTAATAATAAATTTTCTTTTTTCACTCATGGATAAATATTTTTTCCCCCAATATCTTATCCTCTATAGAGGTTATTTATTATCTCTATAATTTTCCTCCATACCTTTTATGTTCTTATCTGAATATATCTTTTAATAAAATTAAAATTCCGATAAAATATATTGAATATTTAAGAGATAAAAATCATATAATTTATTCACCCTTAAACTAAACCATGACATGTTGATTAGAAACAAGATATAATGTATCCTGGTCAATACCAAATCTTCAAAACCATTCTTAGAACTATGATCACCATAAAAAATGGTTTTATTTCCCTCCAATTATATCAAGAACCATGATATTTCATCACCCAAAACATTAAATTTTTATTTTCCTTGAAATATCCAAATACCTATAGGAAAATGGTCACTCTAACCATAACATCTTACTCTTTATCTTGAACATTTATTTTTTCCTCTCTAAAATAAAATATTTAATGTGACATGGTTCGTTGTTCATGGAAATTTTATATAGTAATAACTATATAAACCTTATAAAATATGATCTCCACTAAAACACACTCTTATTACTTTGATAATTTCATCCAGTTAGGGATTTCAAGATGTCCTCAAGTATAACCATAAAAACATTGTATTACACTTAGTCTTCCCAATTTTAAATAAATTTATAATATATATTCTCAATGTTATATTTACTAAAATGATTATTAATTATTTAAATTGATTTTTTAACTTCATATACCAACCAAATGTTTAATATTCCACTATCTATGGTATTATTTTGAAAATGTTATGTTTGTTGTGCAGCTATTTCTCACCAGAACATAAAACATGATGTGTTTGAGTTGTTTTGTAAGAAAACTCCACACCCAAAACATAAAGAAAGATTATAAAACCCAATTATATAGGATATACCATGGGTTTTTTAGAATAATAAATAATAAAATATGAATAACATATGAATATAATTTCTATTTAAGTTAATGTTAAACCTTTACTACAATGGTTGTGGAGAAACCCTTAGTAACAAGAAATGACTTTTCACTTTCAATGATATACACCAATTGTATATCATTTATTACACTTCCTAGTAAAATTTATATCACTCCATGAATTACTAAAATATTATAATTAAAGAAGAAAATGATAAATATAGATTTCCCATTTATTTATAAAACTTATATGGAACAAATTTACAAAAATACCAATTTTAATTCCTTTATATATGCCTCTATCAATTCAAATAAAATCCACCATATGATTGTAACACTCTAAGTGATATGTTTATATAACATTCTTGATCACTATATCATATATAAAGGCACTATTATATTGTATCTTATGATAAAAAATAATTTCAGAAAATATCCTTTAATCTCTCACTTGTACTAAATCCGCCTAAACTTTATGAATATTTCCCCTTATATTATATAATATATAACAACATAAGAAAAAATATACAAAAAACTTTTGAATATCCTCCAATACTATTATGGGTAATCTATAAAAAACACAAAACTTTGTAATAAAACAAAAACCTGTCCATATTACTTTTTATATGGCCCTATGGGACATTATTTCAATAATAATGATTGTGAATTCCTAATTTAAAACCATAAGAAAAGTGTGAACTATAGAAAATAATCAATGATGATTTAGGTACAAAGGGATCTATAATAATCACTATCAAATATATCTATTTCCATAAAAATTTATAGTAGATATATCACATACATAATTCCTAATCATATAAACTCTTTATTCAAAACATCAAGTAAAACTATGATACTCAAAACACGTTAAACTCATATTTTCCAAATCAAACATTATCAATTCTATAAGTAAAGAATTACCAATAATTATGAATATATTTCATATTGTAACCTACCTTTTCATAATTTTTTTAACATAACTGCTTGAAAAAATATTACATAAGTAACATTGAAGGACCTTTTAAAGTTTACTGTCTTGGAAAATAGGATCACAATACAGGAAGTAGATAAGGAAAACATAAACATATAATTTATTTAATTATATTAAAATACTCTTTTAATACCATCCTAGTTCACTTTACTACATAATATTTCATGGGTACATATGTAATTTCCCAACCTAGGTTCCACATGCCGGTGCTTCGAGCCAGTTTGCCACATGAACTCAAGCACGCCTCCCCATACACCAGAGGCTGCATACTAGTAGCGAGGGTCTAATATCATTCATGGGGATACTATAATATCCTTTTTGATTATCAAAGTAATACACCGGAAAAAATAAATAACAATAAACTACTTAATAATTAAAAGATAAAATATATCCAGAATAGTACCAAGATCACAAGATAACCAAAATCAAAAATACAGAATAAAAAATGAATAATAAATATGTCATGTTAATGTACGTTCCAAGTTTCAAATGCCAGCTCAAAATTAAATACTTTAAAAAATCCCAAGAGGGTCCAGAACCACGTCCAGTTACCTCATCATGCTCCATCCCAAATCATCTATCTAACATAGGGACTTTTCTTATAACCAATACAGAAAACACAAAGTCTATTTAGGTACCAATCAGGCAGCCCGAGTAGGGTGTGAGTACAACTCAGTAGGCCCCCACCAATGACAACTAAAAAAAATCTATTCAATAAAAATGTATGAAGTTGTATAAAGAATGAAATAAAGTACATAAGTAAACAATTATCACATTATCAATGTATTCTATATTTTACCACATAAAGCCCCGGGTTCCCATGGACACCCGTATCTCAATACCTTCTCTGGTCCATGCCAGAGTCCAATCGATCCCTAAGGTATATCACATTTTAATTTCCATGTTACCATTCCTAATATTTTTTAGAATTTCCATGTTACCATTGACATTTAATATGAAATAATTGAATGAGCATGTTACCATTCACAATTCAATACCACATAATTGAATGAGCATGTTACCATTCCCAATTCAATATTAATTAATTGAATGAACATGTTACCATTCACATTTAATATCACATAATTGAATGAGCATGTTACCATTCACATTTAATGTGATATAACTGAATGAGCATGTTACCATTCACATTTAATATTATATAATTGAATGAGCATGTTACCATTCGCATTTAAAATCACATAATTTAATGAGAATGTTACCATTCATAATTAATATCACATAATCAAATGAGAATATTTACATTCACATTCAATATCATATAATTGAATGATCATGTTACCATTCACATTTAATATCACATAATTTAATGTTCATATCACTATTCACATTTATTATCACATAATTGAATGAGCATGTTACCATTCACATTTAATACCACATAATTTAACGAGCATGATACCATTCACAATACCTGGTCACATGTCCATGTTACTATTTACCATTTAATATCACATAATAAACAACATCACAATATTAAATATGTCTCCTAAACAATTTATTAATCCATAAATTAATTAATCATACTCACAATTTCCTTATATCTTTTTTAATCTACCATTAATTATCTTAATTCATGACATCAATCTCACAATATTAATTCTTCAATTAATTATATCATTATATCAATTCAATATCCTAACGATATAAGGAAATTGTGAGTATGATTAATTAATTTATGGATTAATAAATTGTTGAGGAGACATAATTAATCATACTCACAATTTCCTTATATCTTTTTTAATCTACCATTCAATTGCATTAACACAACAGTCCCCATTAATTAATTCTCCAATTAATCAATCTAACTCATTCAATTGAGTTAACATAACAATCCCCATTAATTAATTCTCCAATTAATTAATCTAACTAATTTAACTTTATTTACACAAAAAATATCCGTTAATTAATTCTCCAATTAATTAATTTAACTCCTTTAATTGCATTAACACTACAATAAAAATTAATTAATTTTCAAATTAATTAATCTTACTCATTCAATTAGATTAACAAAACAATATCCATTAATTAATTCACCAATTAATTAATCTAACTCATTCAATTGCATTAACACAAAAATCCCCATTAATTAATTCACCAATTAATTAATCTAAATTGGTCAATTGTGTTAACAAAACAGTCATCATTAATTAATTATCCAATTAATTAATCTAACTCATTCAATCGTATTAACACAACAATATTTATTAATTAATTCAACAATTAATTAATCTAACTCATTCAATTTCATTAACACAAAAATATACATTAATTAATTCTTCAATTAATTAATCTAACTCATTCAATTTCATTAACACAACAATCCCCATTAATTAATTCTTCAATTAATTTATCTAACTCATTTAATTGTGTTAACCCAACAATCCCATTAATTAATTCTCTAATTAATTAATCCATTTATTTAATTCAACAATTATTTAATCATGTTAAATCCATTAATTAATTAATTAAATCCACAAAAAATACCCCATAATTAATCCATCAATTAATTATTCCAACTCAATCAATTCAATAACACATTAATTAATTCATCAATTAATTATTCTAAATTAACTAATTTAATATCCTTAATTAATTCCACAATTAATTTCTCTCTCTTAATAAATTCAATATTCAGATAATTAATCTCAATAATTAATTATCCCAAATTAATAATTCCAATTCCCTTATAATTTATTCAACAATTAATTATTCATATTTATCATCCTAATATCCACAATTTGAACATTTCCCTTAATTAATTATTTCAAAAAATTAATTAATTCGACCAAGAACGCAATTTCTAAACATCTAATGGAAATTGTACTATAAAATAAACATATTTTTAAATAGTAACTAATGATTAGAGTTATAGACCACCTACCTCAAGAATGGTGATGAAGAAATCTCACCAATGGAAAACCCAAATTTGAAGCGGATCAATCAAGAACACAACAAAGAACACCGTCTAGATCTGAATCCTAAATTCTTGATTAAACGAAATAATATATATTAATTATATATCTATATACAACAATACTAGATCTATATCCACCAAATATGGATCTAGATCTAATAAAATAGTGGATAACCTCCCTCTTTTATCCGGGAAGAGGATAAGAAGAGAGAGACAAATCTAAACGAGAAGAGAACACATACCAGGGTGGTGCAGATCTTTTATCATCCCTTAGATTCACAAATAATAGAGTTTGATACCTATATTAATTTGTTAGGGGGCCTCCAAAATCATGAAATAATGACTTGTCTTGAATGGGGGTCTAAATGGGTGAGTTATGGGGGTTTGGGTGGATTAAAAACAAATTTTCGAGCCATTAAAAATATTGTGCATGGTTTCCTGGGAAGGGGTGCACGATTTACTCTTACTAAGTGCCTATTATTTTAAGGGTTCATGGTTTATCCTTTTAGGGCACATAGTTTGAAAAACATTACACTGGCCATGAGATCCGCCACTATATAGGGTTGTATGGTTTCTTAGGATGGGGAACATGGTTTTCTCTAACTGTGAACAACCCTATTTCCTTCAACATTTCTCAAAATTTACCCTAACACACCTCAAGATAAATTCAAATTAAAAATTAATGATTACTAGGTGAAAGAATACCTGAAAACGTGCTCAAAAAAACTCCATAAAAAGTCGAGATCCTATAATATCCCACCTTATAACACCTCTTCCTCGAGTTTCACTCCCAAGATTCTCTAATATTCCAAGTCAAAGAGATCAGGACACTAATCCATCATATATTTTTCTCTCTCCCATGTTTCTTCCTAATCACATCCATGTTACCACAATACATGAACTAACAACATAGTCTTTCCCTAAAACACCTTCCCAGTACAATCCAACACATGTATCAGATACTCCTCAAAAGACGCATCAGTATCAAACTAAACTTAAACAACATACCTGCCATGTTTTCCAACTCACCATGCCCAAAAACCACAACAACACCCTCTGAAATTGGCAATCAACCTATCTATGAAAAACTGCCTGATTCAGATGTGCATCCACCACCTCTAAGGGACCCATTATCCAACCAAAACACATTCAGTTAGTTAGGTGTAATGCCAAATATTTCTAATCATAATCGAGATGATTTCTAGGTAGAGGAAATTATTTACACTAATTAAAATTACACAAATAAATCATGGGGGAAAAACCACAATTATTCTATTACCGATGTACCTCCCACTATGGAAACACCTTAATCTATAAAAAGTCTTGGGCTTCCTTTCCACCAACATCTCACCATATGATCCAAAACCAGACAGTCCATAGAAAAACCTACAATTGAGTTCTCAAACTAGGGAATTATCACTACCCAAAATACCCACATCAAGGGACAAATAAAAAAACAATGGGTTTTTAATTCACTAAATTAACATAGTTAACACGAGGGATTTAAAAAAACATAACAATTATTCCCCCCTTTTCTGCCATATGGACAAAACTGAGGCACTATCACAACCCTTAACCATCCTATACCTAGGTCATGGTTAAAAATGGTATACATATTATCAATATTCAAGTTTCACATTTAGACACCCATTTATTCTCATATTGAATAATTTTAAAATCTTTTTCAATTTTATGTTAGGCTCCATATTCATTTTAATATCACAAGCAAGGAAAAATAGTTCAAGTTCACCAACTTACCCACAAACCATTTTCCCATGAATGACTAAAATAATGCATATCGTAATAACCCCGATTGCCTAGAATGATGCATGCATAATCATATCTCTCGCCTTACCGGTCCATGAGTCAAAACTTAGAAAATATCAAATTTAATAATCAAATTACACAATAAGTGCATCACCCAAGGTGAAATAATATTCAATTGTAATAAAAAAACAATAGAAAAAATCCCACCATTGGTACTTGGGTCCCCCCATATATAGGTTAGCTACTCCCTTGCATGAGATCATAACCAAGGTCTGAATCTTCCTAGAATCCTATTTACCTTTCCAAAAAAGTAATACTAAAGAAAAATAAAATAAAACTACTATGATACAACTTTGTAACATCCCAACCCAAGTGTCACATGCCGGTGCCCAGATCCAGTTCACCACATGACATTAAGAATTCATCCTCATACACCAGAGGTTGTCGACTAGCAATGGGGGTCTAATATCAGTCATGGGGAGACTATAACCTATTTTTTATTTATCCAAGTAATACACCAATAGAAATAAATAACAATAAACAACTGAATAACCAGAAGAAATAACTTAGATAGAACATTACCAAGATCACAAGATAACCAAAACTAGAAATACAAAATAAAAACTGAACAATAAATATGTCATGATAATGTATGTATAAGGCCCCAGCCTTAAACCTTACTTAATCTTGAGTTATTACAAGATTACACATTGAGGATCTTTTCGGGTTTAGAGTTTTAGAGAATTAGATCATAAAACTTGCATTACATTCCACATATAAACAAAGTGGTTACATAAAGATAGTATTCTTCATTCCCATCAATGGAAACACATTTAAAATAAAACATGGATTATTTCTTGACACATCCTTGACTCTATCATCTTATCATGTACCTTTCCCTTGACCTGTGAAAAACATTTCAAAAACTTGGGATGAGCATAAAAACTCAGTATGGGTTATAAAAAAACATGGAAAGGAAACATGAGTTCATATATACATAAGAATGAAATCATACTTTACCCATAAAACATAGGCACTTTAACATACCTCATAAAATCATGAATAAATCATAGAAATCATAAGGCATAAAGGTAACTTGAGGCATTCATAACATTCTTACGTAGGGAGTAACCCTCTTGGTTACGTTTGGAATACCCATCACAATATATTCCCTAAAATCTCTTCGGAGAAACCTTAACATTTCACTCCTTCGCGTTACCCAATGCATTGGAGAGCTATAACGGGCTCACCCGCCCTTAGTTTATCACGGAACCACCCGTCTTCATAATAATGCCCAAGAACCATAACATAATCATATCACATAAAACATGCATAAAGGAAACATAACATTTCCACATTTCAATCACGAGATATCAATACAACACATTGATATAATAAAAAAATTATGAAAACCATTTTTAATACCAAAGTAAAACATGGTATTTATTTTTTGTTTTTAAAAAAAGGTATGGCTTGTAGAGGAAGCCGAAACTCAAATAACGGTCACGACGGCGGAGAAGTCGTTGTCGCCGCATACGTACGACAAAAACATTCCCTTTTGTCGTTTAGTAAATGCTTCGTATAAAAAAGATTCCTTTTGAATAAATGTAAAAGTCAAAGGGGTTTATACACCGTATAAAAGAAAGTTGTGTATAAAATAAAATATGCCTCAATGAAAGGAGATTGAGACGAAGTCCCATACCTCGTATCCGACTTGACCCGACCGTTCTTTAATCTCCTGAATAATAAACTTGAGTTAATCTCTACATGATTATGAATCTTTTTCAAGTTCATTATTCCTTTTATACCATGTTATGAACATCATGTAATCAGTTAAGTTAATAATGTTCATTTTGTCGGTATTTGGTTCTTAAGTCAAAAATAGACTTCTTACACTTACATGTTGTTAATTTGGTCAAAGGTTCATTATATCCAGAATGGTATTCATGATGTAGATATCATATATGTCATATATATCCAGTACATACTTGAATTTATATTATTACATAATCATTTAGAGGTAAGAAATGAAATGCACCGTTCATGGAGACGGTAAGTCGTACGTACGCATAAACGCTACTTTTATTTCTATTTCATATTTTATAGAATGGAATCATAATTATATAAAGGTATATTATAATTCCAGTATAATATAATATATAATATCATAGTTCCATCCTTTATATGTCCCACATATGGTATTTAACGAATCAAATCACTTTGAGGGGGCGGTAGTCCGCACTTCCTAAAATGAAGATATCGTGTTTACCCATAATGGAAACCATAAAGGTATGCCCAAAATGAAAAAAACATAAGCTTATGGAAAACATAAACATATTATATATCATATATAAAAATAGTGACATCATAATGGCCACCTTTGAAGGTGTTAAATGAGTATTGAACAATCATCGTTTCGGGAGGCAGAATTTCGCCATCCACGGAAACCGTATGTTCTTTAACCATTTGATGCAGTTGTGTGAGAGTGTAGCTCAAATAAATATTATAAAAACATCCTAGTATATTGAAGATACTGTTGTTGTTACAAAATAATTAAATAAAAATAGTTTAGGGGGTTGGAGAAGCAAAATAAAACAAATGAACATGAGAGAATGAATTACCTTAAAAAGTGTAACTCCTTTTGATTTGAGCCTAAAGGCTTCCTTTGAAAGGATTATGCCAAAAGGGAATCCTATAGGATGAGGAGAGGGATGTGGAGAGAGTAAATGGGCAGGGGTTGGCCGAGCCAAAGGCTTGAGTAGTGTGTGAAATGAGGTAGAGGTGGGGGCCTTTTATAAGAGGAGAGGAGGGGCACTTTTGGAAAGTAAAGAAATATTTCTTTATTTGAAAATGTGTTTCGGTTTCAAAAGGTCCCACATTGATATAATTCGTGGATAAGGTGATAAGGCTTCGAAATACACTCATCCAATAAGTTTTGGACATGTTTAGTTCATAGATTTTACATTATCTTTCCATTTTATTTAAATCGTCAAATAATGATGTCATCGCTGCATCATTATTATGTCATAAATAATTTAATTTATTTAATGTCTAAAAATTATAAAAAAATACTATGATGTAGGAAATATTTTTATATTTCCAATGACTATTTATAATTAAAAATCTGATCTTTATAACCCCATGTAAAAATTGTTTTCGTAAAACATCTCTTGTTTGTGTCATTTTTACTTTTACATTTAATAAAAAGTTATTTATGTCATTTCCAAACCAAAGTATCTCCATGGGGTCTCCAAGTTGACCCATGGCTTGTCTTGGTCGGCCATGACACAACCAATAAGGTTGGGACATGTGTCTAGGTCATTTCATATTATTAAAGCATTATTTATACCTTAAACTACACTAATTACCACTAATCGCGATTAAAAACTTAATAAGTTACTATTCACCAAAAAATTATTTTAATCTCATTGAACCAAATTTTACTTCTTAATGACAACCATGTATGTAGGATTTTCAAAATTCAATACACACTAGTGGTAAACTTTCATTTAACTGAAAAATCAGTTTGCTTGATTACCACTTAGTGGTTTCACTATTCATCAAAAATTGAAGTTTTTCAGAAAATTACCAAAAATTCACCCTAAGCTATATTTGATATTCCGATTTCAAAAATGAAGTCTATTTTACAAAATTCAAATCATATAAGTCACATTAATTAATTTAATAATTAATTCCCGCTGCCAGAGCAAATAGCGTGTTTTTACAAAACAATAAGTATCAAAAGATTGACACCAGTTTAAGTCTAATTTCAAAGTGAAATTGATTCCAATGACCACCATTGGATAAAATGGTTAAAATATATTCTAATTTCAATTCAAAACAAATTCAAAACATAATGTAATCATATAAATAAATTAGATTAAAAAGCAGTTTTGATGTAAAATACAGTATTTTTCACTATTCATTAAAAAATGAACATTGTCAGAAAAATACCAAAAATTCACAGAAGGTAAATTTTGATGTCCCAATCATAAAGAATAAGTTTATTTTGACAAACATAGTTTATAAAATTGTCAAAATATAGATTCAAAAATGGTTTTCCATCAAAAGGCAGTAAAACAATCTTTTAAGAATATTAGTGTATTCCATGCATAAGATTGTATTTATTTTCATTTTAAGCCTCTATAACACTATCTTAATCATTAATAGACATAGATAAAAATATATATTATTCATTACTTACTTGGGATGTTACATCCTTCCCCCCTTTAGAAAATTGCGTCCCCGCAATTTATTTACTTATCGAATAAATGGGGGTACTTATCCCTCATTGCATTTTCAGATTCCCATGTTGCCTCTTCAATCATGTGGTTTTTCCACAAAACCTTTACCTGCTTAATCACCTTATTTCGTAACACTTTCTCCCTGTGGTCAAGAATCTGGACCGGTTGTTCCTCATAAGATAGGTTCTCTTCCAGCTGAACTACCTCTGGACTCAAAACATGAGATGGATCTGGCATATACTTTCTCAACATCGAAACGTGAAAAACATTGTGTACCTGAGATAAACTCGGAGGTAAAGCCACTCGGTATACAACTGATCCAAATCTCTCCAGAATTTCGTATGGTCCAACAAACCTTGGACTCAACTTTCCTTTCTTACCAAATCTCATCACGCTTTTCCAAGGAGAAACCTTGAGAAAAACATGATCACCTACCTCGAAAGATAGATCCTTACTCCGGTTATCCGCATAACTCTTCTGCCTGCTCTGAGCTGTTCTCATGTGTTTCTGAATCAGCTGAACTTTTTCTTCCATCTCTTCTACCAATTTTGGTCCCATCAACTTCCTTTCACCCACCTCATCCCAGAATGCTGGAGTTCGACACCGCTTCCCATATAATGCCTGAAATGGTGCCATCTGTATACTGGAATGAAAACTGTTATTATATGAAAACTCAACCAAAGAAAGATGTTGGTCCCAACTTCCCTGATAATCCATAGAACAAGCTCATATCATATCCTCCAATGTCTGAATTGTTCGTTCTGACTGCCCATCTGATTGAGGATGAAAAGCTGTACTAAAATTTAATTCAGTACCCAACGACTTCTGAAGGCCTTTCCAAAAGTTAGAAGTAAACCTGGGATAACGATCCGATACAATGGAGAGAGGAACTCCATGTAACCTGACTATCTCTTTAAGATACAAACGGGAAAGTTGATCAAGAGAGAAAGTATCTCGTATAGCAAGGAAATGAGCAGATTTGGTCAAGCGATCAACAATAACCCAGATTGCATTATTACCTCGAGATGTCTTCGGTAATCCAACAACAAAGTCCATGGATATATTCTCCCATTTCCACTCTGGCACTGGTAAAGGTTGAAGCATCCCTTTCGGTAACTGCCGCTCTGCTTTAACCTGCTGACAAGTCAAACACTTCACAATAAAATCAGTAATATCTCTTTTCATTCCATCCCACCAGTAATACTCCCGCATATCTCTATACATCTTAGTACTGCCCGGATGAACTGAAAACGGAGAACTATGCGCTTCACATAATAGCTCTCTCTTCAACTGTGAATCACAAGGCACACACAATCTCCTCCCAAATCTCAAAACACAATCATTATCAATGTTGAATTCAGGCAACTTACCTTTCTGAACCAGCTCTACCTTTTTCTGCAACTCACTGTCTTGCTTATGTGCTTTCTTGATTCTATCTGATAGAGAAGATCTCACTGATACCTGAAACAAAACAGAAGGACTTCCTACACCAACAACTTCTATGCCAAAGTTCATCAAATCCTTAACCAAAGGATCACGTTCCAAATGCAACATTGTTAATGAAGCATCACTTTTTCGACTCAAAGCATCAGCCACTTTATTTGCTTTTCCCGGATGGTAATGAATTGTACAATCATAATCCTTGATTAATTCTAGCCATCTCCTTTGTCTCATGTTTAACTCTTTCTGAGTGAATATATACTTTAAACTTTTGTGATCAGTATATATTTCACACTTTACTCCATACAAATGTTGCCTCCAAATTTTTAAAGCAAAAACAACAGCAGCTAATTCCAAATCATGTGTAGGGTAATTTACCTCATGAGTTTTCAACTGTCGTGAAGCATAAGCAATTACCTAATCATTCTGCATTAGGACGCAACCAAGTCCTTTCAATGAAGCATCACTGTATATAACAAACTCACCCTTCCTGGAAGGTAGTGCCAAAACTGGAGCATTCACCAATCTTCTTTTCAATTCTTGAAAACAATCATCACATTCTTTTGTCCAGATAAACTTAACACCCTTCCGAGTTAGCTTAGTCATTGGACTAGATAACCGTGAAAAATTTCTAACAAACCTTCGGTAATAGCCCGCCAAACCAAGGAAGCTACGAATCTCGGTTACATTTGTGGGTCTTGGCCATTCTTCCACAACTTTTTTTTTTGCAGGATCAACAGTTATTCCATCTTTAGAAACAATGTGACCAAGGAAAGAAATTTGTTGCAACCAAAACTCACACTTGCTGAATTTCCCATACAGTTTCTTTTCTTTTAAGGTTTTTAAGATAACCCTTAAATGTTTTTCATGCTCCTCTTTACTTTTAGAAAACACCAAAATATCATCAATGAAAACCACCACAAACTTATCCAAGAACTCATGGAAAATTATATTCATTAAGTCCATGAATACAGCAGGTTCATTGGTTAGCCCAAAAGGCATTACTACAAATTCATAATGGCCATATCTCGTACGGAACGCGGTCTTCGGAATATCTGTCTCCTTTACCTTCAGCTGATGGTACCCCGATCTCAAGTCAATCTTTGAAAAAAACTGAGCTCCCTGGAGCTGATCAAACAAATCATCGATATGAGGCAAAGGATATTTGTTCTTAACAATGATATTATTCAAGGCTCTATAATCAATGCAAAGTCTCATAGAACCATCTTTCTTTTTAACAAATAAAACAGGAGCACCCCATGGTGATGTGCTAGGTCTAATGAAACCTTTCTCTAATAAATCTTGCAATTGCTACTTCAACTTAAAAGTTCAATTTGTTCCATTCGATAAGGGTGTTTTGAAATTGGCTTAGCATCAGGAACTAAGTCAACAGTAAACTCAACTTCCTGATCTGGTATTATTCCAGGAAACTCATCAGGAAAAACATCAGGATACTCATTTACCACTGGCACATCATTAATCTGAATAGTTCCTTTATTTTCAACGACATGTGAAAGGTAACATTCATTTCCATCTTTTACAAGTTTCTCGGCCTCTTGATATGTTATCAAAAGTAAGGGTTCATTCTTGTAAACAAACTGAAAGTATTTCTGAAAAGAATCTTCTTTAACTCTACAGTCAATCTTAGCATGGTAAATAAAGAGCCAATCCATACCCAGGATAACATCAAACTCTAATAGAGGTAGAACAATACGGTTTGCAAGTAGGTTCTTCCCACAGATAAGGATAGGAAGATTCTTATAAATTCTTTTTGCCTCGACACTTCCCCCGGGTGTTTTTACCAAAAGTTCAGGAGTCATTTCTTGAGATGGTATTCCCATTTTACTAGAAAAGGTTTCAGAGATGAAAGAATGTGTAGACCCCGAATCAAACAACACACTGGAATAATCTGAAAAAGCAAACAAAGTACCTGATACAACTTCATTTGATGGCCCGACATCTGCTGAAGTAGTTGCAAAGGATTTCACCACCCCTTTCTGCTTGTAGTCTAACTGCTTCCCATCACTCAAGCTCCTTGTCGGACACTCGTTTGCATAGTGACCCATCTCATTGAACTTATAACATTTCACTAACTGCAAATCAAATTTGTTCTTACCTTCACCTTGATCCTTTTCAGTGCAATCACGAGCCTTATGTCCCATCTTACCACATCGGTAGCACTTTCCAGAATTCAGAAGACATTCCCCAGCATGCCTTTTGCCACATTTATCACAAACTGGAAACTTAGTTCTCTTACCATCAGACTTTTTTGAAGAATTCTTACCTTTCTCCCGCCACCTCGGTCTCTTCTTCTGCTGGTTGTTATAGAACACTTGGTCATTGGCAAACTCCATTTCCACCTTCTCAGCACATCGAACAAGCTTTTAATAACTTTTAAACTCACGAGAAGCTAATTCCCTTCGATACTTTGGCTTTAATCCTGAGTAGAAACGATTGATTTTACTATCAAGGCCCCAGATAAAATTTGGAGCATACCTTTCCAATCGAGTGAACCTTTCTTCATAGGCAGCCACTGAGTCTTCCTCTTGCCTCAATTCCAAGAATTTCTTTTCCATCCTAAGTCGAACAGCCTTAGGAAAATAATTTTCAAGAAACATACCTTTGAATTCATCCCAGTCAAGAGCATCAATCTCATCGGCGTCCCTGATATTTTTAACCATAGACCACCACTGATCTGCTTCACCCTCCAAACGGTAAATAGCAAGACTAACCTTTTGATTGTCTGAACACCCCATGACATCAAAAATCTTCTCCAGTGCTTTAATCCACCCTTCAGCTAGCACAGGGTCAGATGATCCTCTGAATGATGGTGGATGTTGCCTCATGAAATGTTCCACCACTGACATGTTCCTATGCGGTTGTTCTGGCTGATCTCGTGCATGGATACCACCGCCATTTATCGCTTGAGTCAACTGCGCCATTACTGCAACAAACTGTTCAGTTCCAATTCCGACCATTTCTAGATGCTGATTCGGAAGGTTATTTCATTCTGTATGCCTTCCTAGCACTGCTTCCCTGTTTCCTCTGCGGAAAACCATTCTGAACAAACATGTCTTAGATGAAGCAACATGGTAATATTTAAATGCTATATCATTTCGGAAAAAAAATATTTTTGGATAATCATTTAATAGAATTCTAACTCCTAAAGTTATCTAAACCGACCTCTGATAGCAACTATAAGGCCCCAGCCTTAAACCTTACTTAATCTTGAGTTATTACAAGATTACACATTGAGGATCTTTTCGGGTTTAGAGTTTTAGAGAATTAGATCATAAAACTTGCATTACATTCCACATATAAACAAAGTGGTTACATAAAGATAGTATTATTCATTCCCATCAATGGAAACACATTTAAAATAAAACATGGATTATTTCTTGACACATCCTTGACTCTATCATCTTATCATGTACCTTTCCCTTGAGCTGTGAAAAACATTTCAAAAACTTGGGATGAGCCTAAAAACTCAGTATGGGTTATAAAAAAAACATGGAAAGGAAACATGAGTTCATATATACATAAGAATGAAATCATACTTTACCCATAAAACATAGGCACTTTAACATACCTCATAAAATCATGAATAAATCATAGAAATCATAAGGCATAAAGGTAACTTGAGGCATTCATAACATTCTTACGTAGGGAGTAACCCTCTTGGTTACGTTTGGAATACCCATCACAGTATATTCCCTAAAATCTCTTCGGAGAAACCTTAACGTTTCACTCCTTCGTGTTACCCAATGCATTGGAGAGCTATAACGGGCTCACCCACCCTTAGTTTATCACGGAACCACCCGTATTCATAATAATGCCCAAGAATCATAACATAATCATATCACATAAAACATGCATAAAGGAAACATAACATTTCCACATTTCAATCACGAGATATCAATACAACACATTGATATAATAAAAACATTATGAAAACCATTTTTAATACCAAATTAAAACATGGTATTTATTTTTCGTTTTTAAAAAAAGGTATGGCTTGTAGAGGAAGCCGAAACTCAAATAACAGTCACGACGGCGGAGAAGTCGTTGTCGCCGCATACGTACGACAAAAACATTCCCTTTTTTCGTTTAGTAAACGCTTCGTATAAAAAAGATTCCTTTTCAATAAATGTAAAATTCAAAGGGGTTTATACACCGTATAAAAGAAATTTGTGTATAAAATAAAATATGCCTCAATGAAAGGAGATTGAGATGAAGTCCCATACCTCGTATCCGACATGACCCGACCGTTCTTTAATCTCCTGAATAATAAACTTTAGTTAATCTCTACTTGATTATGAATCTTTTTCAAGTTCATTATTACTTTTATACCATGTTATGAACATCATGTAATCAGTTAAGTTAATAATGTTCATTTTGTCGGTATTTGGTTCTTAAGTCAAAAATAGACTTCTTACACTTACATGTTGTTAATTTCGTCAAAGGTTCATTATATCCAGAATGGTATTCATGATGTAGATATCATATATGTCATATATATCCAGTACATACTTGCATTTATAATATTACATAATCATTTAGAGGTAAGAAATGAAATGCACCGTTCATGGAGACGGTAAGCCGTACGTACGCATGAACGCTACTTTCATTTCTATTTCATATTTTATAGAATGGAATCATAATGATATAAAGGTATATTATAATTCCAGTATAATATCATATATAATATCATAGTTCCATCCTTTATATGTCCCACATATGGTATTTAACGAATCAAATCACTTTGAGGGGGCGGTAGTCCGCACTTCCTAAAATGAAGATATCGTGTTTACCCATAATGGAAACCATAAAGGTATGCCCAAAATGAAAAAAACAGAAGCTTAAGGAAAACATAAACATATTATATATCATATATAAAAATATTGACATCATAATGGCCACCTTTGAAGGTGTTAAATGAGTATTGAACAATCATCGTTTCGGGAGGCAGAATTTCTCCATCCACGGAAACTGTATGTTCTTTAACCATTTGATGCAATTGTGTGAGAGTGTAGCTCAAATAAATCTTATAACAACATCCTAGTATATTTAAGATACTATTTTTGTTACAAAATAATTAAATAAAAAGAGTTTAGTGGGTTGGAGAAGCAAAATAAAACAAATGAACATGAGAGAATGAATTACCTTAAAAAGTGTAACTCCTTTTGATTTGAGCCTAAAGGCTTCCTTTGAAAGGATTCTGCCCAAAAGGAATCCGATAGGATGAGGAGAGGGATGTGGAGAGAGTAAATGGGCAGGGTTTGGCCGAGCCAAAGGCTTGAGTAGTGTGTGAAATGAGGTAGAGGTGGGGGCCTTTTATAAGAGGAGAGGAGGGGCACTTTTGGAAAGTAAAGAAATATTTCTTTATTTGAAAATGTGTTTCGGTTTCAAAAGGTACCACATTGATATAATTCGTGGATAAGGTGATAAGGCTTCTAAATCCACTCATCCAATAAGTTTTGGACATGTTTAGTTCATAGATTTTACATTATCTTTCCATTTTATTTAAATCGTCAAATAATGATGTCATCGCTGCATCATTATTATGTCATAAATAATTTAATTTATTTAATGTCTAAAAATTATAAAAAAATACTATGATGTATGAAATATTTTTAGCTTTACAATTACTATTTATAATCAAAAATATGATCTTTATAACCCCATGTAAAAATTGTTTTCGTAAAACATCTCTTGTTTGTGTCATTTTTACTTTTACATTTAATAAAAAGTTATTTATGTCATTTCCAAACCAAAGTGTCTCCATGGGGTCCCCAAGTTGACCCATGGCTTGTCTTGGTCGGCCATGACATAACCAATAAGGTTGGGACATGTGTCTATGTCATTTCATATTATTAAAGCATTATTTATACCTTAAACTACACTAATTACCACTAATCGCGATTAAAAAATTAATAAGTTACTATTCACCAAAAAATTATTTTAATCTCATTGAACCACATTTTACTTCTTAATGACAACCATGTATGTCGGATTTTCAAAATTCAATACACACTAGTGGTAAACTTTCATTTAACTGAAAAATCAGTTTGCTTGATTACCACTTAGTGGTTTCAATATTTATCAAAAATTGAAGTTTTTCAGAAAATTACCAAAAATTCACCCTAAGCTATATTTGATATTCCGATTTCAAAAATGAATTCTATTTTAAAAAATTCAAATCATATAAGTCACATTAATTAATTTAATAATTAATTCCCGCTGCCAGAGCAAATAGCGTGTTTTTACAAAACAATAAGTATCAAAAGATTGACACCAGTTTAAGTCTAATTTCAAAGTGAAATTGATTCCAATGACCACCATTGGATAAAATGGTGAAAATATATTCTAATTTCACTTCAAAACCAATTCAAAACATAATCTAATCATATAAATAAATTAGATTAAAAAGCAGTTTTGATGTAAAATGCAGTATTTTTCACTATTCATTAAAAAATGAACATTGTCAGAAAAATACCAAAAATTCACACAAGGTAAATTTTGATGTCCCAATCATAAAGAATAAGTTTATTTTGACAAACATAGTTTATAAAATTTTCAAAATATAGATTCAAAAATGGTTTGCCATCAAAAGGCAGTAAAACAATCTTTTAAGAATATTAGTGTATTCCATGCATAAGATTGTATTTATTTTCATTTTAAGCCTCTATAACACTATCTTAATCATTAATAGACATAGATAAAAATATATATTATTCATTACTTACTTGGGATGTTACAGTATGTTCCAAGTGTCAAATGAAATTTTAAAATAAAACATATTGAAAACTCCCAAGCGGGTCCTGAACCTCGTCTAATTCTTTCATCAATGATCTATCCCAAATCATCTATCTAACATAGGGTCTTTTCCTTTAACCTATCCATAAAACAAAATGTATATTTAGGTATTGATTAGGAATCCTGAGTAAGGTGTGAGTAAAACTCAGTAGGCCACCAACAATGGCGTCTAAAACAAATCCATTAAATATCAATGTATACATTTTTATAAAGAATAAAATACAATGCATAAGTAAATAGTTACACATTATCAAAGTATTCTTTATTTTACCACATAAAACCCAGGTTCTTGTGGAAACCCATATCTAAATACCTGCTTCAGACTGTTCTAGAGTCTTTTATATACCCAAGGGATATCACATTTTAATATCCACGATACCATTCCTAATATTTTTTTGAATTTCCATGTTACTATTCACATTTAATATCACATAATTGAATGATCATGTTACCATTCACAATTCAAAACCACATAATTAAATGATTATGTTACCATTCACGATTCAATATCACTTAATTGAATGGGAATGTTACCATTCACATTTAATATCACATAATTTAATGAGTATGTTACAATTCACATTTAATATCACATAATTGAATGAGCATGTTACCATTCACATTAAATATCACATAATTGAATGATCAAGTTACCATTCCCATTTAATATCACATAATTGAATGAGAATGTTACCATTAACAATTAATATGACATAATTGAATGAGAATGTTACCATTCATATTTAATATCACATAATTGAATGATCATGTTACCATTCAAATTTAATATCACATAATTGACAGAACATGTTACCATTCACATTTATTATCACTTAATTGAATGAGCATGTTACCATTGAAATTTAATAACACATAATTGAATGATTATGTTACCATTCACAATACATGGTCAAATGTCCATGTTACCATTTTCCATTTAATATCACATAATAAACAACATCACAATATTACAAATATCTCAACAACTATTTATCAATTAATCAATTAATTAACCATACTCACAATTTCATTATCTCATAATTAACCTACCATTAATTATGTCAACTCATAACATAAATTTCACATAATTAATTATTCAATTAATTTTCTCATTCAATCAGTTCAATATCCCAATGATCCACATTAATTAATTCACCAGTTAATTAATCTAACCCATTCAATTGCATTAACACAACAATCTTCGCTAATTAATTCTCTAATTAATTAATATAACTCATTCAATTGAATTAACACAAAAATACTAATTAATTAATTCACTAATTAATCAATCTAACTCATTCAATTGTATTAACACAAAAATATATTTTAATTAATTCACCAATTAATTAATCTAACTCATTCAAATGAATTAACACAAAAATATAAATAAATTAATTCACGAATTATTTAATCTCACTAATTCAATTGCATCAACACAACAATCTCCAATAATTAATTCACCAAATAATTAATCTAACTGATTCAATTGCATTAACACAACAATACCCATTAATTAATTTTCTAATTAATTAATCAAACTCATTAAATTATGTTAACACAAAAATCCCCATTAATACTATAATAACCTGGTTTTTCACTCAAGTATGGATCCTTTAATTTTCGGTATAAATCTTTACTTTGGACCTAATATATATTCCTAATGAGTTAGAAAAAGTTCTGATGGTTTTTGGGGCATGTTTGGAGCTCAGAAAACCTCTTTTTGGAAAAACAGACCAAGTCTCATGGTTTGTGCATGGATAGCGCATGGTTTTCCTAACTATGCAGATTGTGTTTTTTTAGACATTGTCACCTCGCACGTTTGGTGCACATCTGTGCATCCAAACTATGTGAATGCCCCTTTTTCCTAGGTAACTGTGCATGGGTGGCACACGGTTTGATCAAACTGTGTGGAGGAAGACTTCTCGGGAAGAACCGTCTCGCACGGTATGCACACAGTTTGACAAACCGTCCAGAAAAACCATACGCAGGCTAAAAACCTATGTAAAATGTCTAAAATTTCCTTAATGATCTGTTAAGACAACCCCTTCCTCCCTAATCCGAGTTTATGCGAGACTGACCTAGTTATATCTCATTTTGGATCATTTTGAAGATCCAAACCTAGAATCAAGATACTTCCTTCATCCAATATCCGATAGAGATTTTTTTCATCATGTTGGATGTGCAACGGTAAGTACTCGAGTCGTTATTAGCCGTTCTTATTCTCTTTCACTCTCAACCTAGATATCGCCATGTGAGCATTTTTCACCTTTTCTTAGATCTACTCTCATCTGAGGAAAATCAAGGGCCAATACTAGAGGAGAAGGATCTTACAACCCTAAGGTGGGTGTTCTATAACTCATACCTAAAGTTCATTGTTTTTGGAATGTTCGTGTGGGGCCCACTAGTTTCGTTGGAAACCATTTCGTAAATTAACATTCCATGATTATACTCATTAAAATCATATTGTTATGCTATTTCCAAATATGTGATTAGTTTTTAGTGGTTACACCCACAACTCTGTCTGCCTCATGTCGAAGGTTATTCCATAATTGAGTTTTTAGTGTTTTGGCATGTTTGATCCACTATTTGGGTGTGTCTTTGCCTGATCTTTCTAAAGGTAATAATCCTTATAACAAATGGCTTGTTGTTAATGATAATTTCATAATGGAATGTACCATGTGTGCTCACCACATGATCCGCCTAAGGTAAGTTCTTACAAATGATTATTAAATGTGAAATATGAAATGTAAAATGGAAAGTATACTAAGTATATAACTTGGCCTTATCAAAAGAGATTGAATATAGGTTTCATGTCCGTAGAACCCCTTTCCATGTTGATGGAAGGTAGTATAGTGAATCTCAATAATTGAATAAGCCTTAATGGCTAAATAAGACTTGATTAAATGGTTGCAATGCTAATTGGCCTATCCACACTAATGGAAGACAAGGCTATGACCAATGGTTTCAACTCTAATTGACCTATCCACACTAATGGAAGGAAATAATTGAACTAAACAAATTATTACATGATTTCAATATCAAATAGGAATGGACTGACTCGAGCTCACCTTGGATTCTGAGAGGAGAATACCTTGGGTCTCGGGAACCCCATTCCGATTCAAGGATATGGTTTTATTAGGTTGATAACCACCTAGACTCTGGTTCTTGTCTATTCCTTGGATGCCCGGTATACTACCATTGGGTCTCTTTATTTATTACAGGATAGCTCAGATACACTCCTTGGATCCAGCATTGACTAGTAAGTGCCATGGTAAAATCCCATTGAGCCCATGTTTTTTCTTAGCCCCATTTTACCTTGCTCAATCACCTTGGACTTTTTAGGCACCTTATTGTGGAATACCTTGGATTACGCTTCTTGGATTACACTCTTACACCTTAGCTAGACTCAGATACTATAGAGTTAGCCTTTTGTGAGTCTACCTTACCACGATTTTTACCCTAGAACTCCCTCACTAGATATCAATGTCTGGTTGCCTTGTTATGTCTTGGGACCTTCACTACTTATACTATAACGAGATGATTTTTGTATTGGATATGCCTCACATAACCTATTAACATTAAATGGAAATTGATTAATTAATTAACTGGTTACATGTTCAGACACCAATCGAGGGTTGAAGCAAGTACTTGGTTATTTTATTATATTGTATTGCTTTCTTTAATTTATATATGTATGCCTTCACACTGTTTTATTCCATTACATGGGCCAGATGTTATAGACACCATTGGTGGTGGCCCACTTAGATTTATCTCACACCCCATCTGGGCACCGTTTGGTACCCAGAGTAGATTACATGGTTACAGGTATCGACAAAGGGAAGCATAAAAATTCCAATACTTGATTTGTGCTGATAGGGTGGAGCTTGATAGTAGATGACCGAGTAGGATATCATGATGCTTGGAGTATACTTTGTTTTGTTTTAACTTATGGAAAATGTTATGCTTATTGTCTTGTATCCTTGCTCTCCATTTTTTTAGTGACATGACATTGCATCATAACTTTTCCAGTTGATACAATTATTGTTATTCTTATTTATCTATTGCATCAGTTTGCTTCCGCTATTTATCTATATTTCTTCTGTTGTTTACTATTCATTTATATCTCTTCCGCTGTGCTGCACCTTGTTAATGAGGGAATATTCTTCTCAAAGAAACACCCTAGGCCCTCGCTGCTAGTCGGCAGCCTCTGGCATTCGGGAAGATGTGCTTGAGGCCATGTGGCCCACCGGGCTTGGGGAACCGTTAAGTGGCATCCGATTCTGGGTCGTCACAAATAAATTTTACAATTAATTAATATAACCCATTAAATATTATTAAAACAACAATCTCCATTAATTAATTCTCCAATTAATTAATCTAACTCATTCAATTGCATTAACACAACAATACCAATTAATTAATTCTCCAATTAATTAATCTAACTCATTAAATTTCGTTAACACAATAATCCCCATTAATTAATTCTATAATTAATTAATCTAACCCATACAATTTCATTAACACAACAATCCCCATTAATTAATCCACTAATTAATTAATCTATTTATTTAATTCAACAATTAAGTAATTACGTTGCATGTATTGATTATTTTATAAATTAATTAATCAAATCCCAAATCACAAAATTCCCCATAATTAATTCATCAATTAATTATTCTAACTTACTAAATTCAATAAATACTTAATTAAATCATCAATTAATTATTCTAACTTAACCAATTTAATATCCAAAATTTATTCCTCAATTAATTTATCTCTCTTGATCAATTCAATATTCTGATAATTAATCTAAAAAAATTAATTATCCCCAATTAGGAATTTCAATTCCCTTATAATTATTTCAAAAATTTATTATTCATATTTTATCATCCCAATATCCCCAGTTTTAATATTTCCATTAATTAATTAATTCAACAAATTAATTAATTCGATCAAGAATGCAATTGCTAAAAATTTAATATAAATTATAAAATTACATACACATAATTGTAATTATGACTTTGGGATTTAAATTATATACGACCTACCTCAAGAACAGCGATGAATAACACTCGACAAAATAAAACCCCAAATAAAAGAAGATCAATAAATAACACGATGAAGAACACCATCTAGATCCAAAACCCAAATCCATGATTAAATGAAACAAGTTCTCTTAATTCTAGATCTAGATCCAAATATCCTTGATCTATATCCCCCAAATATGGATCTAGATTTAATAAAATAGGTGATAACTTCTCTTTTTTACATGGGAGGAGGAGAGGAAGAGAGAGAGATCTAAATGAGAAGAGAACACATACCCATGAGGTACATATATTTAATCCACTATTTGATTAGCTAAGAATGGAGGTAGGGGTCCTAGGAATTTTTCTAGGAGACTCCAAAATCATGAAATAATGACTTCTGTTGAATGGGGGTTGAAATTTTTGAGTTATGGTTTTTTGGGTGGATTTAAAACAAAATTTCAGGCCATTAAAAATATCGTTCATGGTTTCTTGGTCATGATAACATGGTTTTCTCTAACCATGTTTCAATTGTTCAACTATTATTTTAGGGGTGTACAGTTTCAAATTTTAGGATTTATGGCTTCAAAAACCATTTTCCAGCCATATGATCCCCCATTGTCTAGGTTTTAATGGTTTCTAGTACTGGGGCACACAATTTTCTCTAATCGTGCACCAACCGTACACAACCCTATTTCCTTCAACATTTCTCAAAATTCACCAAAAAACACCCCAAGGTAAATCCCAATTGAAAATCCCTCAATACCTGGTAAAAGAATACCTATAAATTTTGTTGATATAACTCTAGAAAAATTTGGGATCTTACAACATACATAAAAGCAAAAGGTGAGTATAAAGCCCAGTAAGGGGTAACAAAGTAAATATAAATTATGTGAACATGGATAACTCATGAGGCATAAAAATATATCACAGTCATAAAAACATAAATCATAACATAAGATCATGATTATAAGTACATTAGGCACAACATGGAAATGTGGCTAAAAAAACATGAAACATTCAAAATCATATCACCAAGGTATTATAAAACATATTACCAAGATTGTTCACAAAGGTATCATAAAACATTTCCAAGGATTAATACAAAGTTACCGCAATCATTTAATCTCTCTAGATTAAATAATTACCTAATTAATTGGAGCACTATTAGGGTGCATCCTTCATATGTCTAAATTTTTTATTCCATATAGATCATATATCATAACAATGTATTTCATTATTCTAACCCACTAGTAGGGAATGTAGGTTTTATACATTGAATTCACCAATCAAATAATTATATTCATATCTATGTGAACAGCATTGAATGAATGTAATGTTGTACCTCTCGTACCCCTCGTGGTTTGATTTTCATGATCACAATCACTCACTTATTTATCTAATCCTCTTTCAAGTGTTTTTGGATGATAGGAATCATTTCAGGTTGCCAAGGAATTGGGCCAAGAAGGCCAAGAAGGCAAAAAGCCAAAGTGGACTGAAATTCAGTCCACCGGCAAACCGGTGTCTTCACCACCGGCCAGCCGGTGGCACCCAGGCAGAAGGGGTAGCTACTGCCTCCTCACCGGCCAACCGGTGGCCTGCTCACCGGCCAGCCGGTGGCGCCTGGGCAGAACAAGTTTCCACTTTCCAAAGCAGCGGCCAACCGGTGGCCTAGCACCGGTCAGCCGGTGGAGGCAGTCAAACTAGCCGTTGGGCTTTTGACCAGCCTGTCCACTTGGCCTCCAACGACTCCGAAAGCCTCTCCAACGGCTCCGAAGCCTCCCAAAGGCCACTTAAGGGTTCCCCCTCTATAAATAAAGTACTTTGAAGCCCCAGAACACTAGCGAATCATACGGAAGCCCACGGGACACATTTCTCATCATTTGGCGAACCTCCGGCGCATTCCTCCAAGGGAACCCCACTTGCTCCAACACACTTCCACATCCAAGGAGCACCACCAAAGAATCTTGAGAGCGCCCTTCATCAGCTTCATCAATCCATTGGCGCCCAAGACTTCCTCATTACGGTTTTTATTGTTTTATTTATTTTGAGCATCATTTTGGGTTTGTGCCTACAAACCCCATCTCTTTCTCTCATCCTTTCTTTTGGGTTTTCACATCACCTTTAAGGTGTGAAGAGGTTGGTCAAGCCTTTCCTTTAAAAGGCTTGAGACATAGGTGAGCTAGCCTTCACCTGTAAGAAGGCTAGTGGGTTCTTGCTCAACCAATTAAAAGCAAGTGGGTTCTTGCATAACCAATAAAAGCAAGCTGTAATAGGTGAGCTAGCCTTCACCTGTAAAAAGGCTAGTGGGTTTCTTGCTACAACCATTGAAAAGCAAGCGGTAGTAAATCTCTCAACGGTTGAGTTGGGAGCGGAGACGTAGGCCGGATTTTAGGCCGAACTCCGTTATCAATTGTGTGTCTTGCCTCTTTTATTTCCGCTGCACTTTCAACTTTGATTTTAAATTGTTAATCATTTTTTAAAAGGAAATTCACCCCCCCTCTTGCCATCACTTCCTTTCTTTCTCCGTCATACAATTGGTATCAGAGGGAAAATTTGAGTAATACCTTCACCGGTTTCAAATTTAAGATCCATTGTGATGGCATCAACCTCTTTCGCCCCCGAAGGCTATTCTTTGGGTCGTGCTCCATTTTTTTATGGAACCTACTATAACTATTGGAAAACCCGCATGACTACATTTCTTAAAAGCATTGGTTATCCTATTTTTAAAATTGTCATGCATGGTTATTCACTTTCTTCTCCCGATGAATCCAAATGGACCCCCGAAGACATTGCAAATTTTGAGCTTGATGGCAAAGCCATGAATGCTCTTCATTGTGGGCTAGACCGTAATGAATTTTATCGTATTTCTACTTTCTCATCTTCTCATGATATCTGGAATCTTTTAGAAGTAACCCATGAAGGTACTAAAGGCGATGACAAGCCCGATTGCCCTCTCAAAAAGAAAAAGGCCAAGCAAAAGGAGAAGAAGAAGGCATTCAAGGCCACATGGAGTGATAGCTCCACATCCTCCTCCTCCTCCTCGAGCGACAACGGTAAAAAATGCCTAATGGCATTTCATGAGGTAACTTCTTCCGACTCCTCATCCTATTGTTCTTCAAATTCTTTAAATCATTTATCTTATGAGGATCTCCAACATGCAAGAGATCAATTGGAGGAAGGTTTTCACGAACTTTCTTCCAAATTTGTTGCTTTAAAAAAGAGTTTCAAAAAACTCTCTTCCGAAAAAGAACAACTTCTCAAAGAGAAGGAAGAGTTGACCCTCAAAATCCAAAACCTTCCCGATGTTGATTCCATGGAATCAACTATCAAAGATTTAAGGGAATCTCTTACCATGTTCACCCAAGGGGAACAAAATTTGACCAAACTCCTAGGTTCCCAATGCATATCTAGAACCACCCAAGGGCTTGGCTATTCCAAGCAAGCTTCCTCTTCCCATGCTCCAACTATTTTTGTAAGGGGGAGCTCTCAAAACAAATTTTGCAATTATTGTAAAAAACCCGGGCACTTAATCTATGAGTGCAATTGCAAAAATGCCCGGTATGGTAGGCCCAAAACTATTTTCTTCAATGATGAATTTTATAGTAGAAGACCCGCCACTAGACAAGTATGGATTGAAAAATCCCTTCTAGCGAGTCTCTTCGGGCCAAAATTTGTCTCGGTTTCAAAAACCTCTCCCCGGTGATTTGTTGTTTTTATTTAGGGGGAGTTAGGATCGTTTAAGCCCTTTTGATTTCAATTTCAAAACTTTCTATTCAAACTTTCAATTTCAACACTTGGTATCAAATTTTTCAATTCAAAATTTTCTATTCAATTTTCATTCAAAACTTTCAATTCAAACTGTTATTCAATTTTTCATTTCAAAATTTTTGATTCAAAACTTTCAATTCAAATTTCAAAAATTTCAATTGGTTTAAAATCTCCATCTCGTTTTTCAATGTTTCCCTCAATCAAGTTTTATGCCCCGTGCTATTTTGATAATCAAAAAGGGGGAGAAATTCTTGGTTGATTGGGGGAAAAATTCTTTAAAGCATGTTTTTCATTTCATTTTCTACATTACTTGTTTTGGTGATTGTGATCATCAAAATAGGGGGAGATTGTTGTACCTCTCGTACCCCTCGTGGTTTGATTTTCATGATCACAATCACTCACTTATTTATCTAATCCTCTTTCAAGTGTTTTTGGATGATAGGAATCATTTCAGGTTGCCAAGGAATTGGTCCAAGAAGGCCAAGAAGGCAAAAAAGCCAAAGTGGACTGAAATTCAGTCCACCGGCCAACCGGTGTCTTCACCACCGGCCAGCCGGTGGCACCCAGACAGAAGGGGTAGCTACTGCCTCATCACCGGCCAACCGGTGGCCTGCTCACCGGCCAGCCGGTGGCGCCTGGGCAGAACAAGTTTCCACTTTCCAAAGCAGCGGCCAACCGGTGGCCTAGCACCGGTCAGCCGGTGGAGGCAGTCAAACTAGCCGTTGGGCTTTTGACTAGCCTGTCCACTTGGCCTCCAACGGCTCCGAAAGCCTATCCAACGGCTCCGAAGCCTCCCAAAGGCCACTTGAGGGTTCCCCCTCTATAAATAAAGGACCTTGAAGCCCCGAAACACTAGCGAATCATACGGAAGCCCACGGGACACATTTCTCATCATTTGGCGAACCTCCGGCGCATTCCTCCAAGGGAACCCCACTTGCTCCAAAACACTTCCACATCCAAGGAGCACCACCAAAGAAGCTTGAGAGCACCCTTCATCAGCTCCATCAATCCATTGGTTCCCAAGACTTCCTCATTACGGGTTTTATTGTTTTATTTATTTTGAGCATCATTTTGGGTTTGTGCCTACAAACCCCATCTCTTTCTCTCATCCTTTCTTTTGGGTTTTCACATCACCTTTAAGGTGTGAAGAGGTTGGTCAAGCCTTTCCTTTAAAAGGCTTGAGACATAGGTGAGCTAGCCTTCACCTGTAAGAAGGCTAGTGGGTTCTTGCTCAACCAATTAAAAGCAAGTGGGTTCTTGCAAAACCAATAAAAGCAAGCTGTAATAGGTGAGCTAGCCTTCACCTGTAAAAAGGCTAGTGGGTTTCTTGCTACAACCATTGAAAAGCAAGCGGTAGTAAATCTCTCAACGGTTGAGTTGGGAGCGGAGACGTAGGCCGGATTTTAGGCCGAACTCCGTTATCAATTGTGTGTCTTGCCTCTTTTATTTCCGCTGCACTTTCAACTTTGATTTTAAATTGTTAATCATTTTTTAAAAGGCAATTCACCCCCCCCCCCCCCCTCTTGCCATCACTTCCTTTCTTTCTCCGCCAAACATGTAAGGTTTGGTATTCACTATATAGAGGTATATCTTGGAAATTCAAAGAATAATTTTGATGGTATAATAGGTTCATTTAACCATTTATATAATCAGTTTAATAAGTGGAAAATATAATATAACATCTACAAAGAATCATTTGGATAATAAATAAATGATTATGAACTCAGGAATATATAATCAATTGAAAAATAAAAAGGCTTAATACAAATAAAATACTAGAATAAAAGGATATAGGAATACAATACCTTACCTTGAGAAGTAATTTCTTAAACCTATAAAGAGACTCCTTAGAACCATAGAACCACATTAGAGAGACTTTTGAGAGTGGGGATGAGTGGTTTTTCAAGATCAAAGTATTTTTTGTGGATAGGGAAGGGATAATGGATGGGAATTTATACTTGTGGGGGGAGGTGTTTAAGGGTTAAAATATTGATTATTTTGTTATTAAGGAAAACCAATTTTGGTTGACATTAATTTCAATGAATTTGGTTGAAAATTAATGGTGAAAATTTTGGTTATGGTCATTAAATTACTCAAACACCCATTTAAATTTGGTATTTTTATTTATCTTTTGTCTCTTCCTTTTAATTTTAACCTTTTACATTATTTTACCTTTATTATGTTAAATATTTTTTACCCCAGATAATTTTGTGTTCCTAAAAAAATTTCCCTTATTTTATAATTTGGACCTTATAATTTAAAATATTCAATACATTTTACTTGATTTATTTTATAATAGTGATAAAAATTAATTCTAATATGTTACATGTATAACACATAAAAACAATTATTTTAGAAATGTTAAAATCATGGTTTAAAAAATGATAAGAATGTATTTATAAATGTAAACAATTATTTATTATGTTAATACTTAAATATAATTTTGATCAATAAAAATTATTAATAAATTTTAATTTATAATCATTTCTTGATTTTATCATAAGAGTTATTGTATTTCTTAAAAAACATTATTTTCACTTTTTTCCTCAAAATCTACTTTTTAGAAAATTATCATTAATTCATCATAAGCTAATTTTGATGTGCTAATTAACAAAATTAAATTAATTTTTTTTCAAAATAATTTTCAAATTTTAAAAGTTTATCTTTTATATTAAAATACTTATTTATTGAAAAAAAAACAAATTTTGGTTTATTTGTATTAAAAATATTTATTTATCATATTCACCTGATGTTTCAGTGCATATTATCTTTAATATAAAGATGATATAATAAAATAAATTAAAAGGGAATGTTATTAGAGCTACCACTATTCCATTTCCAAATAATTTTCATATATATACAATTTAAGTTCTCGATACATAACCCCTTGTCACATTAGCATATACCCTAAAGGTAAGTTGTGTGATGGTAAAAACCTATTGGGGTAGCTTTGAAAAAAAATTATTAGGTGGTGATCTCTACTAGATTAAACTTTTCTCACAGATGATCTCTCTCATGTCTCAATTGAAATTTTTTGACATGGCTTTGGTCATGGTAAAATCTTAGCGATGCCGCTTCACTCTTGATCTTTAACAAGTGAACATCATAGAGGATATTCCTATAACTAAAGGTCATGGTTTATTCATTCTAGATCATAAAAAAATCCCAATAATAACTCTACAAGGGCTACATAACTAATTATCATAATTCCCAATTTCCATATTGGCCAATGATCAAATTCCTCCAAGGGATATAATGCTCACAATTCCTTAAAGACCATAATGATCATAATTCCCAATGGTTATATTGACCTATATAAATACACCAAAAATCTCATACTTCACTATTAATTAATTCAATTTAAAAGTTTCTTACACATCTCTTGATAATGTATATCATATTTACAATTCTTCTCTTTATTTTTACATTCATCATATAAGGAATGATCCTCATGGGAGAATTCACTCCTATAGACCCCCTTAGTGATTTGCCTAATATTTAATGCTTATATCCATGTACTTTGATAGTTATAGTAGTCAATATTGTTACATGATGTAAAAAAAATTAATATTCTTTCAACATTATTATGTTATAAAATATAATATAATAGTTATTGAGAAATAAGATTTATTTTATCAGTAGGAGAAAATTTCGGTCTGTTTCATTCTCCCCAATTAAAAAAATTTCACCCTCAAAACTTCTTCCTAACATCAAAATAAATGGGGGTATTTTTCCTCTATCACTTCTTCTGGATCCCATGTTTCTTCTTCAAACATGTGATTTATCCATAAGACTTTCACGAGTCGAGTTATCCTATTCATAAACACTTGTTCCCTTTCATCGAGAATTTTTATCGATTTTTCTTTATTAAAAGGTCAAGTTCTAATTACACACCATTTATGCCCTGTATATGCATTGGGTATGACATATGAATCCTTAAAATGGACCTGTGGAATACATCAAAAACATTGAAAAGATTTAGAGGTAGATCTAACTGATATATAACTTCTCCAACATGTTCTAGAACCTCAAATGGTCTAATTACCTTGGAATCAATTTTCCCTTGTTTCCAAATCTCATGACCCCATTCCATGGTGATATTTTGAGGAATACATGATCCCCAATAATAAATTATAGGTCCTTCCTTCAATTGTTAGTATAACTATTTTTTTGACATTGAGTAGCCTTAATTTGTTTCTGTATCACACTTATCTACTCTATAGTCTCTTTGAAAATGACTTGTCCTAATGTTTTTCATTCTCCAACTTCATACTAGCATGTTGGAGTTCTAAAACTTTTCCTATAAAGTTATTTAAAAGTATTAATTTGAATACTAAAGTAAAAAATATTATTATATGAGAATTCAATAAGTGGGATATGTTGGTCCTGACTCCCCTGAAAATCAAGTGATCTATCACTTAACATTCCTTAAAATGTTTTAATAGTCCTCTCAAACCACCCATAAATTTAGAGATGATAGGCTATGCTTAGGTTAGCCTCCACATTCATATACAATTAAAGGATCCTCCATAACATAGAAGTAAATCTTAGTTCACCGTCTGAAATAATTGATAGTGATTCCACATTAAGTATAATCACTTATTGTATATATATACAATAAATTAAATCATGGTATTAGTCCTCTTATATAGTAATAAAATGAGTATAATTTGTTAATATATCAATTATTACCCATATTGCATTGTATCCATTGGATGTACTAGGAAGGACTGTAGAGAAGTCCACAACGATGTTTTCCCACTTCTATATATGTATGGGTAGTTCTTGTAGTACTCTTTGGGGTAGTTATTGCTTTGCCTTAACTTGCTAGAAAACTAAACATCTTCTAGTACATTTAGCAATATGAATTTTTATGTTATCCCACCAATAATAATCTCATAGATATCTATTTATTTTGGTGATTCAAGGATGTATAGAGAATGTAGAATTATAAATTTCATCCATCTACTATTTATTTAAATATTTATTAGTTAGGATACATAGCCCTATACCAAACCTCATTACTCCCTTTTGATCAATATTGAGCTTAGAAATATTCCCATTTTTTACAGCTTCTATCTTATTTTGTAACTTAGTATTCTCCCTTTGTGATTTCTTGATATTATATAGTAATTATGGTTGGGAAATAATTTAGAATAGAAATTATGATATCCCTCCCCTTATGAATTCCTTGTCCATATTTACCAGGTCCTTTATCAATAGGTCCCCTTCAATCCTCATCATCACAATAAGTCCAGGTTCTTTTCTGCTCTACCAATTAATGATTTTTTTCTTTTCTAAGGTGATAAAAATAGGATAATAATAGTACTTAATAAGATCTAACCATCACTTCTGTCTCATGTTCAATTCCTTTTGTTTGAATATATACTTTAGACTTTGGTTGTATGTATATATATCACACTTCTCCCTACATTGATAGTGTCTCCATATCTTTAATGTAAAGATAACTACTAATAAAACAAAATCATGGTTATGATAGTTTTATTCATGAGTATTTTACCACCAAGAAGAATAATTAATTACTTTTTCATTTTTATGAGTACATATATAATTCCTTTCAAGTATTCATCAATTTAAATGATAAATCCTTCTTTATTTTAGGGTAAAGTTAACACATGTATGCTAACCAACCCATTATTAGCTCTTGAAAAAAAAATTCACACTCATTTGACTTGGTATACTAAAATCCATTTCGATTTAACTTATTTAGTAGATTTGATATCCATTAAATTTTTTCACAAGACTTTTATAGTACCCATATAAACCAATTAAATTTATAATCTTGGCCACTATTGTTGGATGAGGCCTCTTATCTACCATCTTAGCCATATAGATCCATATAAATTCGTTCATAAGATAAAATGTGTCCAAATAAGGTCACTTATTGCAACCTGAACTCACATTTACTAAATTTAGAAAAAAATCCATTTCATTAGAGTTTTTATATAACCATTAGTTGTTCCTCATGTTAATCATGAATTTTTTAATATATAAAATAATAATCAATAAATACCAGAAACAATTTATCAAGAAAGTCACTAAAGTTTATACTCAACAAATTTATAAATATTAATGGATAATTAGTCAAACCAAAGGGAATAAAAAACTAATAATGCACATGCCTTGTTTGAAAGGTTGTCTTTGATATATCTTATTTTCCCACCCTCAATTAATGATATCCCGATTAGAGATCAATCATAGATAAGAATTGGGCTTCATGAAGCTAGTTGAATAATTTATAAATTTTTAGAAGATTAAATTTTTTATTTAATATAATCCCATTGAGTTCTCTGTAATCAATTTATAGTTGTATTAACTATCCATATTCTTCAAAAAGAGAATAGTCTCTCCCTAAGGAGACACACTTGGGAGGATAAAACCCTTCTAAAAAATATCTTATAGTTTCTTCCTCAATTAGTCTATCTATGTGAATGAAATTATATATGGGGTCTTCGATATAATTTTGGATCTAGGTATGATTTCAAAAGATAAGTCTATCTCTCTTTTTGGGGGAGGTCTAGACAATTCTTTTTGAAATACATCAATGTATTCTAGAATAATGGGTTCCATTTTCATATTTTTTACTAATAATTTCTACACCCTTTGGACCAATCATTTCCATAAAAAAAAGATATAGGAGTTAGTTCTTTCCAAAACATTGGATGGGATATATCTCCTTTAAAAATAATTTCATATTACCCCTCCCAATACATCTAAAATTTTCTTTTATTCTATAAGTGATCATGGAATTATACTATAATATCTAATCCATCCTAAGTATTATGTCAAATTCTACCATTGGAATGGTTACTATATTTTCTATGATATTATACTAACAATAATTTATAGGGGAATATATATATACTCTTATAGCTTGAATAGAACCTCTATAAGTTTTAATTGATAACTTTAATTCTAAAATGTTAGGGTTTAATTTGATGATATTTGAAAACTTAAAAAAATAAAGGAATGTGTTAAACCATAATTAAATAGTGTTCTATTAATATTTGAGTGAACAAAAAGTGTACCTACTTCCACATCATTTATAGGATCCACTTAAACTGTCATGATATAAAATTAAAAAAATTAATACCCTATCCTCTTCTAGGGTTTATTATGGTTTCCCTCCACCATTATTGGATTCAGACACTAGTTAAAAAAGTGTCAATTATCAGCACACTTGAAGCATAACACTACATGATCTTATTGGACCATATTTGCCTTGTATTTTTTATTAGGATGCTGTAGTTTTATATCTATATGATAGTTTGAAGAAATTTTTTAGCTATTCCACACTTGAAACACTTCCCACATACTTGAATACAATTCCTTGAGTGCATTTTACCACATTTTTTTACATGAGATGTTGTGATTTATTCCATCCCCTTTTATAGTTTGGATTCTTTCCAAAATTATAAAAATTTATCTTATTTTAACTATATATATGGAAATGATGGGAATCTCTGAAATCTTTTTTAAATTTAGGATAACATTATACAATATCCTCTTAACTACCAAAGTCATAGATTACTAAATATTTCCATAGATGGGGTCGTAGTTTGATAAATAATTGATCGATATTCTCATTAGAATTGATGAAAATGATTTATGTTTAACATGAAATCCTTGTGATGTTCATCTCATAACTTCCCATAGATCCACTTTATTTTTCTGTCAAACTCAATGAATTCCCTTTACATTGTTATCTATACGGTATGGGGAAAATACTTATTTAAAAATATTTTTTTGTAGTCTTCCCACTCCATAACATCAATTTCATCCTTTGGATTTCTTATTTTTGATTAATGACCCAAATTGATCCTATTTACCTATAAGATATATATTGACATGGTGACATTATCTTTCTTATAACAATAGATTATATAAAATAAATTTTCTATGTAATTTATTAATTTTTCTATGATCAACGGGTTAGAGGCCCTAGTAAATGTTGGTGGTTGTGAGTGAATGAAAGATTCAACAGATATTTGTTCCCTATAAGTAGAATTTGGATGCTTAACATAGTTTATGTCACTATTCATAACATGTGATAGATAATTTAACATAATTATAAATCTTTCTTCCCCAAATTCCATCATATTTTTAAGACCATCATTATATTATCCATTGCATATTTTTTTTCACAAGTTCCCTTCCATTTCCCATTAATTTCTAGAAAAAATAATACTTAAATAAGAAAATATAAACTATTAAGAATAAATTATAAAGGGATGTATAATATTATTATTTTTATAATTTTTTATTTTAGATTCATATACATTAACTTCAATTTTTTACTTATAAAATAAATAATTACTTCACCTACACTTCCTTTCATTATGGTTTATAAAAAGTATATGATAACCCAATAATATCCCCTAAGAGTGTCAAAATAGGTGTGTAGTAAGACTTATTTTTTATCCACCAGGTGATGATTTAGTTAATACCCATTATTACCTTTTTAGGGTTATTATCCTAAGGTATATCTATTCTAGATCCACACCCACTTGTACTATTCAGGTAGGGATTTCATTTCTCATAAACCAATCACTTTATACTTGAATAAAATTTTAGGAAGTTTTCCTACATTTAATCCTATCCCTAGGGTTTTTAATAACTTGTTTCTAGTGATAATTTCCACAACTAACTAAACTATTTATTTGATACCAACTATGGAGACCCACCTTTTTCATACATGATTTTTAAAATAACTCCTTGAAAATATATTACATAATAAACTTCGAAGGATATTTTAGTTTTAGTGTCTTGAAAACTAGGATCATAATATATAATGTACTTAAGGGAAAAATAAACATAAACATTATTTAATACTATTAAAAAGACTTATTTAATCCCCAACATAGTTAAATCCATTGCATAATATTTCTTGGGGACATACATCAAAGTAAAGTGTGAGCATAAATCTAGTTAAGGGATAAAAAATATAGAGTAAATGACCATTGATAACCCATGTTTCAAAATAATATATCATGATCATAAAAACATGAGGGAAAATATAGGAGCATGATCATAAGTACATGAGTCTTAACATGGTAATGTGGTTACAACATAAATTTGATACATCCATAATAATATCACCAAGGTTCATCACCAAGGTTCCATAAAAAATATTTCCAACGATTTTCACCAAGGTATCATAAAACATTACCAACTCATGCCTCCAAGGTATAATAATCATGCTATATATAGAGATTAATTCTTTATCCAATTCATTAAATCACTATCCAGGTCCACCCTACATATTTATAACATTTTGTGTGACATATAAATCACATATCATAAAAATGTATTTCATCATTATAATCCATGAGTAGGGAATGTGTGTTTTATACCTAGAATTACGCAATAAAATAAGTATATCCATAACAATATGAATACCCTTGAATGAAAGTAAGGTAGGGTATTCAGAACATAAAGGAATTACATGTAAATTCAAAGAATATTTCTGGAAACATAACGGGCTTTCTTAACCATGTATAGAATGAGTTTAATGAGAGGTAAATATAGTATCTAATTAATAAGGAATCATTTGGATAATAAAGGAATTGTTAATAAATAATTAATATATAATAAATTTAAAAATTAGAAGTCTTAATAGAAAGAAAATACTTGCATAAAATGAGTGATGAAGAGAATCCCTTACCTTGAAAAGTAACTTCTTAGAGGTAGAGAGACTCCTTAGAAACTTAATATCAAATTGGTGAGACTTTTGAGAGGGTTTATGAGGGGGGATTCTTTGTCAAAGTATTTGGTTTTTTGAGGGAAGGGATAATTGGTTGAAATTTATACTCGTGGAGAGAGGTGTTTAAAGGTTTAAATAATGATCATTCATTATTAAGGCTAACCACTACTAAGTTAAATTAATTTTAATGATTATTTTGATAGTTAATGTTAAAATTTTGGTCAAGGTTTTGAAATAACTTTAAAACTAATTTAATGTTTTAATTTTTAGTTGTCTTATGTCTTTTTGTTTTAATTTATAACTTTTTCATTATTTTATCTTTATTGTGGTAACTCTTTTTTTACCTTGGTAAATTTTTTATTCTTAAAAGAGAAATTTACCTTATTAAATAATATGAATATTATAATTAAAAATATGCAACCTGATTTATGTGATTATATTTATAAAAGTGATAAAATTAATTCTAATATGTTACATATACAATACATAAAATCAATTTTTTTAGAAAAGATAAAGTCATGGTTTCCAAAATGCTAGGCATGTGTTTATAAATGCAACAAATTATGTATTATGTTACTCCTTGAATATATTTTTGATTTATAAGAAGGATTAATAAATTTAATTTTATAATCATATAATTATTATATCATAAGTGTTACAAAAGTTCATAAACAAATATTTTTACTCTTTACCCAAAAATCAACTTTTTAGAAAAGTACCATAAATTATCCCTAAACTAATTTAAATGTTCTGATTCCAAAACTAACAATAATTATTTTTTCAATATAATTTTATAAAACTGATAAATTTATATTTTAAATAAAAATAATTTTTATTAAAAGTATATAAATTTTGGTTTATTTGTATTAAAAATAAATTTTATCATATTAATTTGATGTTTGAGTGAATATTATTATTCATGTAAAGATGAAATTATAAAATAAGTGAAATAGGAAAATGATTAGGGTTACCAATATTTCATTTCCAAATAATTTTTACCTAAATATAAATCAATTTCTAGATACATAACCCCTTATTACATTAGTATATTACCTAAAGTTAAGGTGTGAAATGGTAGTATTTTTTTTGGGTGGTTCAATTAATATACCTTAGATGGTGATATATACTTTCTTGAACTTATATAACAAAATATCACACTCATTTCTTAGTTGATGAAGTTCATCTTGGGTTTAGTTAAGGGAAAAGTTTAGTGACACCACTTCTCTCCTGATCTATGATAAGTGATCCTCATAAGGGATTATCCTACTAGTAGAGACCATGTTTTATTCCTTTTAATTTATAAAAGAATCCCAATAGTCACTTTATAAGGGCTACATATCCAATGATAATAATTCCCAATGGACATATTTAAAAATAGTCATAATTTCCCAATTAAAATAGTGGTCATAATTCCCCAATAACCATAATGGTTATAATTCACAATGACCATGTTTCCCTATATAAATACACCACTAATCTCATACTTAACCATTTTCTACTTCACTCGCAAAGGTTTGTACACATCCCTTGATAATAATGTATATCATATTCCAAACTCTTCTCTTTCTTTTTACAGACATCATGATAAGAATGATCTTTTTGGGATAATTTAAGCCTACAGAGTTCCTATTAATGAATGCACTACTTTTCAGTGTTTATATCCCAATAATTTTATTGTTGTCATAGTCAATATTATTACATGATGTGAAAATAAATATAATGGTATTATGATGTTCTTATATTTTAAAAAATAATAAAATATTTGTTGACAAACAATATTTATTTTATTAATAGAAGGTAATATTTTTCCATTACATCACATATAATTTATCTCAATAAAGACATCTCATTTCATCCATCTAAGTAAATGACTACATTTCATGACGCTAAAAAAGTTATGGTCATACACTTATTTAGTATTTGTGATTAATGAAATAGATTTTATACCCATTGATGTGGATTTATTTTGATAAATGTTTAACATAATTATTTCGACAAAGAATTGAGTTTTTAATGTAAAATATTACTTTGAATAGGATATTAATAAACTTGGATCTTTTTTTTTCTGAAGTGTTCAGTATTTTAATATTAAATTAAAAATGTGTGATTTTGGTGCTAATTAGATTAAATATTTTTATTTTTATTTATTATAATTTTTTAAGAAAAATATTTAGGTTGTTTTTTTAATTTCATTGAATTAATATTTTTGAATTGATGGTAATATTATTGGAATCAATACGTTCAATTTTCAATGTTTTTAATTTTTATTTGATTTTTGAAATTCCTTTTAATTTTTCTTTTGAAAATTTTAATTTATTATCCAATTTGGTTTTGAGTTGAACTTTTTTATGGATTTTGTTTCTCACAAGCCTTTTTCCCTACATACGAGTAAATTTGAAGTATTAAATAATTCTTTATAAGGGTTATTTCCCAAATAAAATATTATTTAAAGGTCATTAATAATCTCATATAAAGGTAATGGATATAGTGTAAAGGTCATCCACCTCTTGTGTTAAGGTACTTTCACACTCAAATGGGTAGGGTAATGGCTAAATACCCCCTTCATAAGGGCACCACTGGGGTTTCAACATTATTTAAATTTCATTCTATGATTTTGAAGGCTACAAAAGGTTAATCCCACATTTCAAACTTCCATAAGGGCTATGCCTCATCTTAATCACTCATGTAAAGGTTATGTCAGACCTACATAAATGTATCATCACTACTTTAATAGCTCATTTAAGGGACATTATTTAAGTTCAATGGCTACATAATCATAATTTTGAAAGGGTGGAATGCACTTGTGTTAGGGTATATACCATATCTAAAATTCTTATATAACGGTCATCGGGGCTATGCATGGATACCTCAGGGTAACCTCAACATATAAGTAAGATATTTAAAATTTATACTATTTAAATATTTGTTATTAAAAATTATTAAAACACCCAAGGACCACTAAATTCTAAATATCATGTGTTATCTAGAGCTATAAAATCTAAGGAATAACTTAATGATTATAAAAGAATATTTAATGAATATGAAATATTATGTGGGTAGTAATTATCATGGGGGAGATCAACTATTTTCACTAGGAGGAAAATGATCAAAAAATGACCCACACCACATGGAGGCCAATTATTTGATATAAAGTAATAGTCCATGGGTTTAGTTTTGGTAGTTGGCACATGATTCGTATTAAATATGAAAGATCAATCATTCATGAGAAATAGTCATTAATTATGTATATTCATGAATGAGGTAGAGCTAGAACAAGAGAAGGAGGGTAGTATTATAGAGCAACTCTCAGAGGAGCTAGATCTAGAGAAATGGGATATCTCGATAGAGAATCTCACTTATTTCCTTCTCCTTCTCCTTTTTTCTTTCAATCTCACAATGTTTTATTGACTATTATTTTTGAAAATGAGAATGTGTAGCTAAATTCATATAGAAATTTTGGTGAAAATTAATTTAATATTTTTGTTTTCTTTCTAAAAATTTCATAGTGTGACCCCTTTGTTCAATTCCCTCATTTTAATTCTCCTTGAGCATTATTTATAAACTATTTATATACCTATAGTTGAAAAAAATGTAATTTTATCCTTAAAAGTGTTAACATAAGTAATTAATTTAGAAAATGTTGATGCATGAATTTTACATGTTAGAATCATGAATTTATTCAGTTATTGATTGATTGATCGGTCCTTTGAGTGAGGTTATTGAATGATATTGGATAGACATGTAGTATCGAGGAAAATCTATCTCTATTTTAACATCCTTTTGGTACCATTATTCAAATTTTGAGGCAAGAGAATATTCCTCTATAAATTAAATTCAGCCTAATTTTCCTTTAATTCATTCATTGTTTCCCCTTATTCTCTCTTCTCCATTTTTCATAGTTATTTTTACTTCAAAACTTTTTTTATCACATACCACTTTTTTCAAATGTTTCACCCAAATTACCTTTCTTCTTGTTTTTTTATTTTTTTACTTTGTTTGGCTTTTACACAATATTCATTCTCTATGGTTCGACCCTACTTAATATAGAACTTGTCTTATATTGGTTATAAATTTTATTTTTGAGAGAGTTGAATAATACTCATCATAAATAATTCACACTGTCTTCGTGGAAGGCACATGGGTCTTATAAATTTACACATTAAATATATTTTTTAAAATAAAAAAAGGCTTATCAAATTTTTTTTATAAAAACATGATTATTTTTATCTTTTTTATAATATTTTGTCATTTTTTCATTTTAACTTTAATTCTTATAATGTAATTATATAAAAATGATATTGGACCTTCAGAACCCAAAATTGAAAAACATTACTCTTACAAAAGATATAAAAAGAACCCTAAAATGGAACATTTAGAAATTCTAGGATTTTATAACTTAATTTAAAATCAACATTTTATTACACCTCAACCAAGGAATCATAATTATGAGAGTCCTAGACTTAAAGAATTCCAACTTCCCAATGTTTTATGTAATACATCTTGTAAACTACACACTGTAATGTCCAAGAATTATAAAATAAAATAGTATTACCTATCTATGTTGTATTATTTTAATTTCCAACCAATGAGGATTATATTTATTTTATTTGAAATTTTATATTATGGTACATAAATTAACTTTTCACGGGCATAATGAACAAACTCTTAGGTTGATAGTGTTGCCATTTTGTTTAAAAGGTAATTCTAGGAGCCAATTCTAAAAATTATATAATTAATTTTTTGACAATTATGACTAAGTATTTAATGAATTTGTGATGAAATTTTCTTTTACAAATATATACATTGATGTGAGGCACAATATATCTATATTCTTATAGGATGATGAAGAAAGTTTTCATGAAACATGGGATAAATTTAGAGGGATTCTTATAAATTTTCCCAAATGTCATATCCTTCCCCATATATTAATAGAAATATTTTATAATGATCTCACCCCTTACCACAAAATTATTTTAGGTTGGTCCTCATGTGGTGATTTTTTTGACCTCAAATCTAGGGATATTAAGAAAATATTTGATAAAATAGCTCAAAATTCTCAACATAAAAGCGTTAGGAATAGAATTATACATAAGAGTGAGTATCATAATCTAGCCATTGAAGTATATGATTATGGTACAGAAAGTACACTTAATTAGTAAAGTAACCATTTTTGAATTTTTAGGAATACTAAGAACTATTTTCCTAACTTTTACCAACCTATACAGAAGGATGAAAATTCTTAATTTTTGGACTTTATGGGTATAAAATAGGGTAACAATGATCCTTTCTCTAATAAATATAACCTAGAATTTATAAATAACACCAACCCATCATGGAAAGTCCAAGGTGTTATAAATAACTTATTTCCCCAAGATTTTATTAGTATAAAAATTCATAATTATATAATCAATACAGGGTTGAATCCTTTAATTCTCAAGGGGAGTTTAAGTGTTTGGTGTAGTAATTATTTAGAGAGAACTAATACAAATTATATGAGTTACAACTTGGAGTTACAAATAGGCTATATTTCTAGGGATTTATGTTCTAAGGATAAGGTAAAGCTTTAAATTTCAATATAAATAAATCCTAATGAAAATGACATGGATTTAACCAAAATAAGTGGTTTAAAAAATCAATACTATATGAGGGTGTAGTCTATTGACGATGAGTTAGAGGTTTTAAGTGAATTTAAAGATAAAAATATGGAAAACATGAATTCTAAAAAAGTGAATAGTATTTTCAAAACTGATTCAATTGATGAATCTTCTCTTTAAAGAGATAAAATTAAAATTAAAATGAAATGGGAAATTTTTAAGTAAGGTAAAAATAGATATGTGTTTTTAGAGAAGGAGAAAAATTATCTTTTTTTAAGTTATTATGCTTCACCCATTCCCTTTCCCTAAATAGTCAAGATAAAGAATGATAAACTCGATTATTTAAAATTCTTTCAGTTTTTTAGAATTTTAAATTTAACATAACACTTATTTAAGTATTAACAAAATCCCATCATATCTTAAATTTCAAAAAAGGTTTTTAGAAAATAAAATAAAATTAATAGAGATGGGCCCTATTAGTATTACTAAGGAATGCAGTTCTATCCAACAAAAAAAGTAACCTACTAAATTAAAAGACCATGGAAGATTTTATATACTAAGTAGAATAAGAGATAATGAGGAGAATAATTTCTTGTGTGAAATAGTATCTAGTGGGAACCTGATTCCTTACTTCTTATTTCAATAGTTTTGTCTAGCGGAGATTAAATTTACTTCTATTTCACTACAGCAAGCTGATAGGTCCATCACTCAACCCATTGTAAGGATGGATGACCTATTAGTCAATATAGGGAAGCTTATTTTGAGCACTTATTTACTATTTGTTAATATGGAGTGGGATAAAAATGTTCTGATCATTCTGGGAAGGACGATCTTAGCTACAAGAGGCGTTGTTATAAAATGTTTATAAGGGGAAACCGATTTTTCATACCAGTGATGACTTGTAAGAATTTAATGTTTTCAAGTAGTATATACTTGAGGTAATATATAATCTAATTGATTTGTATGAAGTGGGTTTTAAGGATTATATTAGAAAGTATACAAATGACCATTTTAGAGAAATTATTCAAAGCGTAATTCATGAATACTTTAGGGTTAATTTTGTCGAATCTAAATCCATACAAGACCTTGAAAGACTATGAATAATTGAGAGTATAATTAGGGAAATTATTACTAGGTATCAAGAGTAGGTACATCATAAACATAACTATATTGTTGAAAATTATTCTAAAGTTTTTGAATGACACCCATAACACTCTCTTGGTGATAGGATCTACTCCCTTGTACCCAGTCTAGATTTATTTCCCTACACATTTCATCATGAGAATGAAAAGTTTCTTTCAGTGGTTTTACAATCTAAAAATGATTTATTCAAGGTCTCATATAAGTTTGTGGCTAGTTCCATACAAATAGATGTTGAAAATAAGTTTTCCAAACCAGTTGAGAGTGGAAAAGTTGAGAATATTGATATATTTCTAGAAATTTATAAGCCGATTTTCCTACTAAGAAGTTCTTTTTGAAGGATTAGTTTTCAATAAATGAGATTAATGAATTCTTATATGATATTAAGTATTCTTATATTTCTTTTGTTAAGGAATAAATAGTTAAATTACGGTTTTTATATGGAAATAAGTGATTAGGTTACATAATCACTGCACCCTAATCTAAATTATTCGGTGCCTTAAGTGTGGAAGAACCATGTGAGAATGCCACTGTCCAAATTAATGATTTTTATGGGATGTTGTTTATAATTTAGTGTTCCTTTTATAAGATTTTGGGAATTGAAATAGTAGTATAAAACAACCTTAGTCTTATTTCCATGGAGGAATTTAGAAGAATATTGATAGATGATGTGGTTCTTAAAATTCTAGGAGACCAAAAAGACATTTCCCTATAGAATACTGAAGTGACAATGATCAATAAATCATACCATATAAATGATCAGAGTAAAAATTTTATAGAGAAATTATACATAATGACTCAAAACATATTGTTACATAGGAGGAAACCCATGGTTTTTCATATATTTTTTTTATCATTTTTCTCCTTCCAACAATATCCACTCACCCTAATTTTATGTTTTCCCAATTTCTTTAAAGATGGATTCCACTATGCACTCCTTTACTCTTATCAATTGACCATACTATAGATTAGAGTTTTATTTCACACTCTCAAATTTTTATTGGTTTCATATTTTGATTATAAATGATTGTAATATCATAGATATGTTTTTAATCTTCTAGGTACTTTAATGGAATAATCTAAGTGAAGTTTGATGTTTTTAAGGAGGGTGAACTTCTAGATGCATTTTAGAACTAAGGAAACAATTTTAATATGACTGAATTTTTAAATTCTTAAATTATACTTTTAATATTTCATATTTTTTCAAACTATTGAACACTCCCCTTAAAAGTTATCTGATTTTTTTGTGATTTTTTTAGAATCTATTCTTGGTTCTAAATTATGTTTAAGTGTGTTAGGCGGGGGGGGGGGGGGGGATCACCCAAAATATTTGAGTCAAAAAATAATTTATTTTTTCATTTCTACTTATTATTTTTCCCTATTTTGATGAAAACAATTCTCAAATAAATTTAAACCTTTCTCAGCACCCTGAAAATTTATTTGGAATATTCTAAAAATTTATTGAATCTATTTTAAATTTTTATTATTGCTAAAATAATTAATAAACATGTTATTTTACCAAATATTAAATGAAAATCCTTATTTTTGGTCATTTAAAAAGCATGTTCATTCTGAGTTTTTTTGTTTTATTCTATAATTTGGGCTAAGAATTCATTTTTGAAATTTATTACGACCCTTTTCAAGATTATAAAATTTTGTATTTAAAATTAATTTGAACTCATCTATTTTAATTATTCTCCCATATTGAGTTAAATATTGGAGAAACTATTGAGTTTTAAGTTTGGAGGATGGGTTTTTAAATATTCTAAATTATATTTCATGAAGTTTATGTGAAAGTAACCTCAAATATTTAAAATATTAATTTTTATTTTCAAGCTTCATTTTATGGATGATTTAATTATGATTCCATGTTAATTATTAAATTTTAAACATCAATTTGTCTATAAATATTGAGCTAATAATTATTTATTTCTATTCACCATGGAGAAAAAGATAAATTTGAAGGAATAGTTGGATGAAATTGTTTTTGAGTTTAAATCCTTTCAGAATTTTGAAACTCAATCATATTTGTATAACTTGAACCCAAAATTTCACCAAAATTTTTCTTTGGAGAATATAAATCATACTTTATTTATTTTAAGGGTTTATAGATGATTTTTTAAATTCAATTTTTGTTTTCATTTTAGTCACTCATATTTAAGGTTAATTATATTCCACTAATTGTTGTAAATTGATTTCTTGAGGATAAGAAATGTGTTAAGTGTGGTAGAATTTGACATTGTTTGATTCTGATACATATTTTATACATATTTATTTATAAGTAATTGTGTTTTTAATGCTAAATTTGATTTAAATTAGTAATTAATGAATCTGGATAATTTTATGTTAAATTTTTTATTTTTTGAATATTTTTTTAAAAATATTTTATATTTGTTCTAAAATGATGTAATATTATATTTTAATGAACATGTATTTTAATAAAAAATATTTTGGTGGATTTTTATTTTAATTTAATTGAATTAATATTTATAAAGAGGTGTTAAAGTGGTGGGATTCAATACTTTCAAACTTCCATGTTTTTAATCTTTTATTTAAGTTCGAGAATTCTTTTTAATTGTTCTTCTGAAATTTTGAACTCATTGTTAAATTTTTTTTTGTAGATGAATTTTTTATTTTTTATTGATTTTTCTCACTAAGTATTTTACTCTATGTATGATTCAATTTTAAGTATTAATGATAATACATAAGGGTTATTTTTGAAAGTAGAGCATGCGTAATGGTCATTAATAATCTTATGTAAATGTAATGGATGCTACGTAAAGGTCACTGTCCTCTTACATAAAGGCACTTTCACACATAAGTGGGCTACTTAGGGGTTAGCGACCACTCATTTAAGGGTACCATCGGGGTTTCAAGACCAACAAAAATGTTATTCTATGGGTTTTAAGGTTGTGAAAGGGTAGTCCCTCATTTCAAACCTATATATGGGTCATTCCACATCTCATAAACTCATATAAAGGTGATATAAGACTTTCATAAAAATATCATCATGACTTCAATAAATTTTTTAAGGGTGATCATCGAAGTTCAACAATTATGAAAAGGTCATAGAAACCCACAAAAGAGTAACATGTACTTCTTAGAAGGGTAAATTCCACATCTCAAATGACCACATGAGGGTCATAAAGGCTAGGAATACTTATTTAAGGATAATATTTTTCTGTAAGGAAGCCACATAAATTTCATACTCGATGAATATTTATGGAAGCTATGGATTAAAGCACACAAGGATAACTATCTTATCAAGATCACATGAGATCTCAAAATTTCGAAGGTGAAGAGGAACTCAAATCTTATAGGAGAAGATTGATGGAATAGTAAAGATTATGTGGGATATGATATTCAAAGGTGAGATCAAATAGTTTCACTTAGAGGAAGATGATCAATAATGAACCATTCTACATGGAGTCCAATTTTTCGATATAAAGGAATATTCTATGATTTTGGTGTTGGGATTTGGCATGTGATTCATTTTAAAAGGCAGAGATTGATAATTCCTGATAAATCCTCATTTATTTAGAACTTTCTTGAATTAATTATACATAGACTAGGATAAAGATGGATGTATTTTGGAGAAAGGATTCATATGAGATAGAGTTATAGAAAAGGGATATCTTTTTAGAGAATATCCCTTATTTCATTCTACCTTTTCTTTATTTTGTACATATGATGATGTATTTCAAGGATATTTCTATTCTTATGATAAACATGTGTAGAGAAACCATTATAGGGATTCATGTGAAAATGAATTGAATATTTTATTTTTTCTTTCTAAACTTTTCACAGTGTGAACCCTTTTTTAAATCCCTCATTTTTATTCTCTTTGATCATTATTTATGAACTGTTTATATATTGATGGGTGAAAATAGTGGAATATATTTTTTTAAAAGTGATAACATAATTAATTAATTTAGACAAATTTTATTGTTTTATTTACCTTGTGAGAATCATTAATTTTGTGAGTTCTTAGTTTATGAACTAGTCCTTGTGGTAAGGTGATTGAATGTAGTTATATAGCCAAGTGATAGTGAGTCAAGTCCAACTCCATTTTCACTACAATTTATAACTGTTTTATTAATCTTGATGCAATTGAAGAGTCCTATTTTAATTCAATTGAACCTAGTTCCACTTTAATTCATTCATTGTTCACCCTTAATTTCTTTTCAATAGTTTCCAAAGTTATTTTCAATTCACTACTATTTTTCATCACTTCCTACTTTATTCCATTATAATCATTCTCACTATTTTCTTTCTTCCTATTATGTTATTGTTTTTACATTTTTTTGTTTGCATATAATTTTACTTCTCTCTGGTTTCACCCTATATACAATAATACTATTCTTACGTTTGTTATATATTGTTTTTTTGAGAGTTCAATGAAACACTGGCACCCATCATACATGAGGGAAAATTGAAAGGTACCGGGGCCCGCATTGGAGGGCGGTGGGCCAGAGATTTTAAAATTTTCATCGATGGGACAACAGAACTTGTCATCACCGACGATCTGAGCCCCGATAAGGTATGATGATCTCACATAAATTATAAAGAGCACAAAATTAAAATAAAAACATACCCATTTTGGATCCAAATCTGTGGTCTATTGCAACTCATCTCTGGTGATCATCGCTTGAAGGATACATAGCAGGATCCCTCTAGATCATCTAAACTCACTTCTAAAATCCACAGGAGCTCCGATCGTCGAATTCTAGGTGCTAGCACAACAATCTGACGATGCCTTTGACACCCTGATGATAACTGCATTAAGATACCTTTGATGCTTGAGAAGGATCTTGATTAGATTTCTTAGATCGAGAGTCTATCTCTCTAGAGAGAGGGAGGAGAGAGAGTCTATGGTTTTTCATTCCATAAATGAATAAATAGTTACATGGAAAGAGAGCCTCCCCTCTAGTTATAATGGAGTTTCTAAATACATGGTTGGGTTCCCCGACCCCCATTTATTTAAACATCCTCAAAATAAATAATTCCGATGAACTAAACTGTGTCATAATTATTTATTATTTTATCACATACCTGTAATATATATAAAATATATTACGTGATAAAAACCCGATACATTTAACTCGACTTTCTATCCCTCTTAATATTAAATGAACCTTGAATATTAAAATAATATTCGTTTGATTAATATTTTTTTGTATTTACTTAACTTGTAAATACATTAAATAAATTCAATCCAATTACCCATAATTTGAATAATTAAGAATTTATCTATTTATCAGTGATCGATAACTTGGAAAACACTTGAACCCCTGTGGTGGGGCCCGCCATGCCCAATATACATATTCCACAGAATAAGGAAGATTATTGAATATGCTATTCTGTGTGATCTTCTAGGACCTTATCTCAATAACAGTGAATAAATTCAGAGGCCAAGATCAGAGTCTAGAAACCCATCATGGCCCCTAAAAAGATAAGGATTTTCATAGCAACAACAACCAACCTATGATCACTAACTGTGTACTATAATCTATTTTTCATTAAATATATCATAAAGAAGGACGCACCCTTGTGTCATTGTCCTTTATTTTCTTTATTATTTTTTGATAAATCTGGATGGATTTATCTTTCTACTGGTTTGGCCAAATAATTATGAAGGTAGCACCATCCTGATCAACCAGGCCTGAGATATACAACTTCCTTAACCCGGAAGCGACAAATCACTTCATGATCATTCAACGAAAGTACAACCAATGATGCACCCAACACAAGATACCCCACCACGATTTCAAAACCATGGTTTTTTCCTTGCATCAACGTACATAATCAAATGGTATACATTGGTAATGATATCAAGTTAGGAGACCAATACACATGTTCGTAGATAGGAACAACCAGTGACACCCAAAACATGTGGTGTTTCTATTGGTGGGTCTGTCTTCATGATCTCATTAGTAGATATCACCAAGTGATAACTTCATGAGAAGAAGTCTAAATGCTTATGAGACCCCAACACCTGATAGTCAAACATCTATTGTGTCCAATCAGTAATATGTATCAAGACCATAGAACATATATTTAAGATTAATGCTAAAGTATCTCGAGGTTCTCATTATAGTCTGGGATCTTCTATAACCTCTCAACATGACAATTAAACTATGGACATTACCATTATATAGTGGATGAATAAATATCTACAATATAATGGTAATAATACATCATGTATAACTAACAGTACACATGATGTGGTAATCGAAAGTACTGCATAGTTGGGTCTAAAGAACCCACTATTTCAACACTCCCACTTTTACTAGAGCCAACTTGATAACCATAATTTTTAGATACTCACATGATGACGATCTTGTTTCTGCTAAGTTACAACTTTAGTTGTTGGGTTTTCCAAGTTTCTTCCATGTGGCTATTTTTCTATATGCGACCTCATCTCCTTGAGTACAACTTCTCAATAGATGGTATCCCCAAGTACATCACCTTTTTCCATTTTCATAACTTGAAAAATTGGCTAGTAATAATATCATAATTTACATTATGATAATACTTTTCTCACTAGGTTTGATTCCTAGAACTGGAAGAAATTTTAGTGATTGATAACTACTTCTTAGCTTCCTAAGAAGCTGCAATGTACTCGGTATTTGTAAGTATGGCTACCACTAGATTTTATGAGATTGACTCGCTCAACTCCTTTGCCTAACCGCGATACTGAATAAAATTGATCTAAGGATGATAAGCTTGTGTCCCACAATGACTAGTATCCTTCATCTCCACTTACCGGGTACATATTATTTGTACTTTCCGAAGTACAAGATGATAGTCCAGAATTCTTAACTTGTAGTGTCCTGGATATAATTGATACCCACCAACTATAAAGTATATCCTGGAAATATTAGTTATTGTACATTACATGGAATACATGATTGATCCATCGCTAAATCATATGATACTCAACTCACAAATTTAATCTCTTCCTATGTTATGAACATGTCAACCTAGAGAGATTATGCCATGCGACTTCGGAAAAAATTCTCAACTTGAATTGTTCCAACTTTTATTTTTCAATACATTGTCATCATATGTAAGATTAACTAAGTCCAAGAAACTTATAGATCTAACTTGATAGATCCAGTTCCCTAGAAATTAGGTTTCCACTTTAAGTCAATCATTGGATAATTAATTTTATCCTGGTCTTAACTAACTCCAAGACCAATATATTCTTTCTATATATCGCTGAACATATTTTGCTGGGAAAACATTTGTACTCCCACTAACCTTTAGCATACAAAATGAAAAGATTCATTCCAAATGAATGTTCTAAGATATTCTTGTTTACATTAATCCTGAACTAGATTTTAGTAACTTGCAACCTTCATTAGCATTTGACGATGTCATCATCCCTTTCTGGTTGCGTCGTATAGACACCTTCCACAAAAGATGATATTGGCATCTAATGTCTAATTAAATGATCATAGAAGTTAGCTATGAAAAGTAAAATTCTATTGGATTTAGACATACATATTTTTTATAACCAATCAAGCATTATTAGTACTACTCTTGTACCAACCATGTATCAATTCACTAGAATACCCACCACAATATTCAATTTATAACCCCCTTTGCAATTTGATACATGGAATCCATTATAGAATTTTAATTTTTATTGTCGATCTTAGCTAATTATCTTATAATGCTTACTTGTAGGAATTATTATTCTCAATAAAAAATGTATCACCGGTCATAGTGAACTCAAAACCACCACAATGGTTTTATCCTTCCTATAAAGTATGTGTCTCTCAAACATTCTTGTTCCACATACACCTATAGAACTTCTTCTTATGCCAACTATTTGTGCAACTTGGGAATTTACTAAATCAAAGTCAATATTTCTTTTACTATCTCTAATAGAGATGTATACCCTTATATAAAAATGTAGTAAATCACTTGACTACCACCTTTCTATATAAGGGATTTACGTAATATCCTAAACAACAGTTAGGATATTTACTTAGATGCACCATGTGTTTAGCTTGATTCATGTTTGTTTAAATCCTAAAAACTCAGTGCATCTAAACACATGTTCTATGATATAATTGATTTTCATCATACTATGACTCATATAATATCCATTTATCATTTTTTTTAGTTGGCATATTGGTTATGGGATTTCACCGTTATTTGAAAATTACGTCTTGAAATATGATGGGAGTTAGTGCAGGTTGTAACATTGATTCAACTTATATAATGACTCTGATGTATAAAATGTACATTTAGGAATTACTCCACTCTACATTTTGTTGATCTATGCAAACATGTAAGACATTATTATTGATCCTCCTTATGAAAATCAATATCTTGATATAGATAATGTAACGTGCATTTAAGAATTACTCCACGCTACATTATCATAATCGACGATTTCATAGTCAATATATTCTTCGGCATTCAAGCTCGAAGAAACTCATATCTTCTAACCATGAACTTACTTCACTTTACCATTCCTTAATTTCTTAAAGGAATCTTATAAAGTAAATAAATATACCTATAGCTTATTTTGGAATAATTCACACTCATTTGTTGAATTAATTCCAAAAGCCTTGTGACATACCTTTATTTATAAAGGTTTCTTTGTACAAACTAAAGACGTAGATTATACCAAATGTGTTTAGATGTGCCGACACTAAATACCATACTAGGTATATTCTTGATGTCCACTTTTAGTTTTACTTGATGAAGAATTATATTTTCACAACTGGGTAAGTCTTACATTTTATATTCATAATGTATTACCTTTGATTCAAGTATGTCTAAACTATTTGTTGAGTATGTTACACCACAAAAAACATCCATTCATAAACTTGGAATAATGTATCATTATGACCAAAAGGGCATGTGAGATAAATATTTTGGTTATACTCAACAAATTTTTCAACTAAAATCATTCATTTTACAATTAGAAGTTATGTGTTTCTCACCGCTGACTTAGGAATCACCCTTTCTCAACTACTTGGAGAAGACACTTTACTTCTTATAATGTTCCTATACTTACTAGGTTAATGTATTTAAATACACATATGTTATTGGAATATTGTATTCAATACTCAAGAAGTATGTTAGAAACGTTAATTTATCTTGATGAATGTACCTGAACAAGAAGTGAGTACTTTCTTCTAGTATTTCAATTCATTGTGTTTTTAAACTTCCATAAATTTATTTCATTATATGCGATGAAAATAACCTGTCATTTAATAACCAACCTCTCTTATTTGAAGAATAGTATGAAGGTGCCTTTAACGTAACTTTTCATTCGCTTTTTTGTATTGTCTTCCAATTGATTCATCATAAGAATAAAAGATGGTACTTTCTTTAATTTTTTTATTACTTGGAAAACCATACCTAAAAGGAAATGAAGCATCTAATCCATCCTATTTGTTTGTACTTTTAAACAAAACTAGAGTAATTAGGTGTAATAATGAGACGCCATGAAAGATCATATTCTCCCTTTCATATTTAAACCAATCCAGTGTAATCATGACATTCAAATATTTCTTCACTTTCTCCTTACAAGGTTCTTTGAGATGAGACTTCATTTAATATCATCCATGTCGTGATGTACGACCACAACTAACATCGAACATGGATGATAACACAATGAAAGAGTCATCATATGCTTAATTCATGAGCCTCCTATAATCAATTTTACACCCATGCTTCCTGAGGTGGCTTAATAGGTTGGGACACAAGCACCTTGATTTTCTGATATAGTAGTATTATGCACAAGTGTCTATACTACACTACGAATTTATTGGTTGTTTGGACATTAAATTTTTCCATTATTTATCGCAGTTTTATTGTGGTATTACTTTCCATTTTTAAAAAATAAACATTAGCAGATTAGTACTTTTAATGTTGATTACCAAATGCGACATTACTGCTTAATTTAATAATTAAATGTCTCCCACTATTTTATCAATTTCTAGGAACCCTCTGTACTAGAATTGGAATACTCTGTCGCTTGAGTATTCTAGTGGAAATGATTCCTAAACCTCCCCTCATAGTATTAAATCTATGGCTACACCACTACTCAGAGGGGTCAAGGTAGGATTTTGATTGACCAATCACATTAACTCGCGGTTCCTTGATCTGTTGAGTGAAGTCCTAACTTCAAAAATCTTAACTTGATTTACTCAACACTTGCCTCTAAAATTATAGCAAGTTAGCTATGAATAAACTTCACTACCACTTTATTTAATTCAATCCACCACTCTCATAATAACTCCCCAGTATTAAGAGGCACCCTCAACTATGAAATGACCGGCACCCCAAACACTTGGTTTTGTTCAAACTTGAATAGTGGAAGGTGGTAAGAACTTAATATTTTTATGAGGGTTTTTTGTTTTTCTCTCGATAAATGTAATAAATTTCTATTAATATTGTTTATCTATGTTTTCGTGCTCACAACTGAACATTAATATAAAAACACACGTCTCTTCTTTATGAATGTTATTATTCATTATTTTATATATTTTTACTGCTATTCTAAAATGCATAAAATAATAAACAAATGCATAAAGGTAAACTACTACCTGATTGGCCATGAGCATCTAAACGACCTAGGAGAATCATACCTGAGTCGAATCTTGACTCTTGAGGCAGATCACCCACATCCTGTATATTTACTCTGCATCTAGAGTATCAGCTCATCCTGGAGGGGTCCACGCCACGTCTTGGAGTAGTGCATCATCTTGGCGGGATCCACATGTCGTTTTGCACCGTCTTGATCAACATACACCGCCTCATCTTGGCGGGGTCCACGTCATTCTTCGTCTTCATCCGAAGTACAAAAATACTCACGCGCATTCGAGGGGAACTTGGGATGTAAATGTACATCGGGTAAAATTGGGCACACATGCCCTTATACATTTTAACCGAAAATAGATGATGCAAAAACCGTCAATTAATTAATTACAAACATCCCACGTAGTTAAATAATTAATTAAATAAATGTAAACATACACGGGTCAATGCTCTTGACTAGTAGGCAGGTATAAAAATGCACGATAGAAATTAATTGCATTAAATAAGTACAAGAGTTATTTAATTAAATAAAATGAATTATTAAATTCAAATAATTTAATTATTTATCGGTTCTTTAATTAATTTAATTTTTATTCCAAAATTAAATTAATTAATTAATTTAATTGAAAAATTAAATTAATTTATATTCCCAGGTATTAAAACTATTATTTTTAACCATAATTAATATATTAATCAACTTAATTTAATTCAGTAAATTAAATTAATCAATTAAATTAATTTAATTATAACCCGAGCCCTAAAACAATGCTCTGACCCGTTGCGGGTCACGCTAAACCTGTGCAGACCCGCAAAAGGTCAGGAAAAGCCTGTGCTAGGCTTATATGGGTTAGGAAGGTCGGCCCAGACCCATACTTGTCAGGCAGATCTGCTCTGTCCTGTTTCAAGGAAAACGAGCAGGCCCACCCGCAATACGCTGGGAGGAGGTCGGAGGCCATTGTTGGTGTGGGCTGACAGTTTACCATGGATAGGGGAAACTGGAAAGAGAGGCTAGAGGCCGGTGTAGTGGCCTGCGAGGGTGTCCAACCGAATCTGTCTGGCATGGCCCATCGGGGTGTCCGCAGCTGAGCACGACAGAGAACATCTGCAGCGGGGAGGCCGGCGTCTGAAAGAGGCGCGACGCGGGGTGCCGGGTTATGGGGTCTGGGAGCAGGGAGTGGTTAGGGTGGCCGGACTGAGTGGAGCGTGGCAGGAGGGGCTGCGTTGGGAGGTGGGTCCGGCATAAAGTAGCTAGGTGTGGCGGCCGGGATCTGGCCGGAGCGGAGGCCGGGGCAGCGCCAAGAGCAGAGGAGGCCAGGAAGGTGGGCTGCATGTGCGCCAGGGTGAGGAAACGAAAGGGAGGGCGGAGGCCTCGTCGATGTGGAAGGAGGTCGGCGGCCTTGGCAGGTCCGGTGGAGTGTGGTTCACAAGGGAGCCTTGCAGCGCCAGTGCAATGAATTGAAGGAGGTCATGCGAGGGGAAGAGGGCCTACCGAGAGGTGGTGCGGCCGATTTGCTGGCCTACGTTGTAGTGTCTTTGACGTGCCGAGGAAGGAGACAAGGGGTCCATGTGGACCCCCCTCCAATTTTTTTATAAAAAAAATTATTATTTTTTGATTCCTTTTAATTTTTTTAATGTCTCCTCTTTTTGTTTAAATGTCAAGTCCCCCTTTTGTTTTGGTATGTGAATTCCACACGCCCTTGCCCAATTTCTTTTGTGTATTTTTTCACACACAAAGTTTTCTAAAGTATAGCCATTAGGATTTAAATATAATAATAATAAAATTATTATAATAAAATAATAAATTATTATTATTATGTTATTATAATAATGAAATAAATATTATTATAAAAAATAAAATTATTAAATTGTAAAATTTATAATTTTCATATAATTGTAATTATATCCAGTGAACTGATCTAAACATGATATGTCCTTTGGAATGAATAAAATTTAATACCCGAGGTCAAATTGCAAAATCAATCCAATCCAAAAATTTAAAATGCCCATAACTCGGTCATTCAAAATCGGATCGACGTGCGGTTTGAACCCTTGTGACCGATTTCAAACCCTCTACAAATTTTTATGTAAAATAATTTTATTTGGATCAGAAAATTTATGCGCTCCCTATGAAACCACTGAAAGTTACCGAGGCCCGCAGTGGAAGCTAGTGAGCTGGGGATTTTAAAATTTTCATCGACAGGACAATGGAACTTGTCATCAGTGACGATCTGAGCCCCGATAAGGTCCAAGGATCTCGCGTTATAAAGAGCACCAAATTAAAATGAATAACTTACCTGTTTTCAGATCTGAATCCTTGATCGACTACAACTCATCGTCGATGATTGTCGCTTGAAGGATCCATAGCAGGATCCCTCTAGATCATCCACACCCACTTCTAAAATGCACAAGAGCACCGATCGTCAAATTTCAGGTTCCATAGCGATGATCTGACAATGCCTTCTACGTCCCAATGATCACCTCATCGAGATACCTTCGATGCTTGAGAAATATAATGATCCAAGTTCTTGGATTAATATTTTCTCTCTCTAGAGAGTGGGAGGAGAGAGAGAATATGGTTTTTCATTCCATAAATGAATGAATAGTTACATGGAAAGAGAGCCTCCCCTCTATTTATAATGGAGTTTCTAAATACCCAGTTGGGTTCCCCGACCCCTGTTTATTTCAACATCCACTAAATAAATAATTTTGAAGAACTAAACTGCGTCATCATTATTTATTATTTTATCACATACCTATATTATATGTAAATATATTATGTGATAAAAAACCGACCCATTTAACTTGGCTCGCTATCCCACTTTATATTAAATGAACCTTGAATATTAAAATAATATTCGTTCGATTATTATTTTTCCATATTTACTTAACTTGTAAATACATTAAACAAAATCAGTCTAATTACCCATAATTTGAATAATTAAGAATTTATTTATTTATCGGTGATTGATAACTTGGAAAAAACTCAGACCCTATGGTGGGGCCCACCATGTCCAATATACATATTCCCCAGAATATGGCGGATTCTTGAATAGTCGTTTGTCATTGACCCTCTAGGCCCTTATCTCGATAGTAGTGAATAAAATACACATACCAAGAGTGGAGTCTAGCAACCCATCATGACCCCTAAAGAGATAAGGATTTTCATAACAAGGAAAACCAACCTATGAACACTAACTATGTACTATAATCTATTTGTCATTAAATTTCTCATAAAGCAGGAATCACGCTTGTGTCATTGTCCTTTCTTTTCTTTATTATTTGTGCATCTATTCAGATGGATTTATCTTTCTACTGCTTTGGCCGAAGACTTATGAAGGTAGCACCATCCTGATCAACCATGCCTAAAATATACAACTTCCTTAACCCAGAAGAGACAAATCCTTTCTTGATTATTCAAACAAAGTCATACCACCAAAGACACATCCAACACAAGCTACCTCTCCACGATTTCAAAAACATGGTTTTTGCCTTGCATAAAAGTACTTAATCAAATGGTATACATTGGTAATGATCTCAAGTTAGGAGGCCAATGCAAATGTTCGTAGATAGAAACAACCAATGACATCAAAAACATGTGGTGTTCCTTTTGGCAGGTCATTCCTCATGATCTCACTTCTAGAGATCACCAAGCACGAACTTCCTGAGAAGAAATCTCAATGTTTTGAGCCCCCATCACCTAATAGTCAAACATCTACTGTTTAAAATTAGTAATATGTATCTAGACCGTATAATATATATTTAAGATTAATGTCAAAGTATCTAAATATTCTCATTATAGCCTAGGATATACTATAACCTCTAGACATGACACTTAATCTATGGACATTACCATTATATAGTGGATGCAGAAATATCAACACTATAATGGTAATAATACAACATGTATAACTAACTTTACAGATGACATGGTAATCAAAAGTACTACATAGTTGGGTCTAGGGCACCCACTATTTCAACAAAAAAATCATATCGATTAAGAATAACTCAAAAAATGTTGAAAAATATATATAATCATTCCTTGATTATACTAGACTAAATAATAGTGTAAGAAAGATATCAAAGTATAAGTGTTCACATGTAGGGTTAATTTTTAACGAAATATACTAATTATTATCTCGAAACATTCATCCTAAGAATATCAATGACACTATGTAATACATTCCACACGATATACATAGTGGGTTGATTTAGAACACAAGCTACACTTATATCTCATGAGTGAACTCTATATCTCTATACATGCCGCCACTTACAAAGATCTTAACATTTTATCATAATATATATCATTCCATGATGATCATTATGAAGAAATAACATAGAGTTTTATCACTATGGTTAATTATCATTCAACTCTCATGACATATAAATCATATATGGATGAATGATAAAGTTGAAATGTATTTTTTATAACATGATATATTTTTATATTATTTTTTTTAAGAAAATACTAAGAAAATTATATTAATAATTTTCAGTCCTACCACATCCTAATATGTTGGAAAATTAAAGGGTCTTATATTTTGTTTTATTCTATGGTTTTATTAACAATATAATACATCTCTATTTAACACGTTCTAAATCACTATGTATCTATTTAATAAATCATACCTCCCACTAAACTCTTTAGTAAAATTAAATATTTGAAGAGTGATTATTTCGATAAAGATGAGATGAATATTTTTTATTAGCATGATTAACACTTTGATTTTCTATCTAAATAAAATTAACACTAAATATATTATATTAAGATGTATTTATCTTTTGTCATCTAAAATGTACATCATTTAATATTTTAAACATTCTTTGAGGTCATTGGTAATTAGAAAAAAAATATAAATATTACGTAATGTAATTATCCTTCCAATAAATATTCTAGATACTTCTTCATGTATTTATAATATTTTCTTAGTGAATTTCACTTTAAATTAAACTAATAACTATTAAATCAATAATTTATATATATATATATATTTAAAAATTTATCTTCTCTAAGAATAATATTAATTCCCAACAATTCTCTTAGAAATATATTAATCTATGAAAATTAAACATATTTACCAAAATCACATCATATATTACTTTATAGGATTTCAAATAAATTTAAAATCATTACTTATATGTCTCTATTACAACACATACAATTTTTACACAAATTAATAATGTTAAAATAAGACTAAATATGAACAAAAGTTTTCATTCCATGACTAGGGTGATAATAAAACCATTATAATTACTATGGTGACCATAAAAACATAAGAATTTCTATTCTAAGATAAAATGAGAAACTAAGCCCATCTGTAAATCAACAGAACCTAGTAAAACCAATGAGGAAAATAGTAAATAAAGTGAAACTCATCTATATAATAATGGAGAATTATGATTTTTGATTTAATATTTCATGAGTAACATTAAATGAAAGTAAAAATACTCATAAAATTATTCTATTGAGATATGTAATGGTGATATGAATAATGAACTATCCACATAACAGTTTTTGGATGCTATAAAAATATGTGAGAATAATTATGATGGTTTCAAAAGAGTTGGGTGAATTATTTAAATATGAATGAAAGATATAAAATAATAGATTAGTCTATATAACAATAATAGATGATGTTGCAGTTAGAAAAAATAGATCTAATCACCCATGGAACTCCCCTTTTGAGGAGAAATAATGTTCCATTGGTTAAAACTAGGCATATATTAAAATAAAAATTTATGTCATGAATGAAGCTTATAGTATTTTGATTTTACAATCTACTTAAAATATGATGTTTACTCTATAATATCAAAGAAAATGTAATTTAATTTTTTTATGGAAAGAGTGGTACACATAAAAGACATGTAATTAGAGATTATATTTTGTTTGAGGACCATCTTACCTAATTTAGAAATGTCTTAACAAACTAGTCATATGTTTCCTCAATAAGGAGATATAGAATAATAAAATCATGGGACAAGTGTCACACCATTATTTCATGCATGGGATTTTATAAAATTCCAATAGAACATGGGATAGGACTACAACCCATTTGATTGAAATAAATAACAACTTTATAATCCACATGGATTTATCCTAAATATATAAAATAATTATGGAAGACTCAAATGATGATGTATAAGCTTATATAATGAAAAGAAAAATATTTAAAAGAAAAATGGAATTTTTAATTTTTTATCTTTGTTTCTTAATGTGTTAATTGTTTGATCACCAATTAATAGATCCTTACACTTAATCAATAAACTGATGGGTGAATTTCTTCTAGACCACTGAAAATGAAGATACCATAATATGAGGGATGATCATTATTGAGGATCATGATGGTGATATTAAATCATATATTAAAATATCTAACTGTATCTCTTGAGGAATACCTATAACCGTATAGGGATTCTTAGTGTCAAGAATAAGTTCTCAATCGACTTAATGAAGTAACCATGGGATAAAATGATTTCATAAATACATTTCATGAAATTAATTTATTATGTTTCATTAGATCATTGATACTAATTGAGACTACCAAAAATCATAATTGGATTTTAAAACTCTCCATTCATATCATCTTGTACTCAATACATTAAAACAATTTTCAAAATAGATTTGAATATGAAAAAAATAACATTTATGAATCATAAGACATAAAACCCTAGTTTTTAATTCTAATTAATTATTATATAAGATAATTATAGAATTAATCAAGACTATCCTACCATGAAAAAATGACATCTAACTCACCAGTTAATGTGATACAAATATACTTTTACACTAATTTATATAAATTATTTACCAAAATCATATTTGGAACCATTGAAAATGATGTGATGTGATCCCTATGCCCCTCCCTTATTTGATTGTTCTAGGGTTTTCCTACTACTTACCCTAACTTCTCCCCCCTCCATTATCTCTTATAGGCATGTTTTCACCTCATTGATTCCCATTCAATATTCCTTTCTTTGCTTCCCATTTTTCTTGGCATTCAATTTGGATGTTCTTTATTTATTAAAATTATATAACTTCTCATTTTACTTAATTTTATTTCATTGGAATCCATATTCCCCATTGTATATTACCTATGGTTTCATGGGGGAGTTAAAAGTTTTCAGATATCCTCCCTCTCTTTTGTCTTGGTGGACCTCTAGTTAGTGGTTCCTTTTCCTTAGTTTTGGTTTGCATTGGTTGTCTATTGTTTTTGGTATCTCCATTTATGTGTTCCCCCAATGTCATTTTATTTAGCCTCATTTATTCCTTGAGTTTTCTAGTGAGTTCCTGAACCCCCATTGTTGGTTGTTTCTCGATGTTTCATCTTATAAATATCTTATCCCTAACTGTCATTTCCAATTTATATTGACTTTGGAAAGGAAGCAGCTTCTCATCTTCCTCAAGTTGTATCGATCTTATCCTTCCATGGTGGAGCTTCTTGTGGGTGTTTTGGTGTTGGTTTCCCTTTGGTTTTTTCCTTAACATATTCTTTCCCAACACCACTATAGATTCACATTTAGTAAGTGCTAACCATTATCACCACTAAACAAAAAATTCTGATAAAGGGTGGAGTTTTTTGAATTCTAACTAAAAGAACTGATAAAGGTGACCATTATCAACACTAAAAAATTGCTAATAAAATTCGACCTTTTATCATTATTTTTAGTGCTAATAAAGGTACCACTTTACCAGTTCTTTTCTTAGAAGTGATAAAATCTATCACTTTAATAACATGAAAAAACACCAATAAAGGGAACAATGAATAATTTAATTTATATATGCATATTTATGTATTTTTAAATATGATATATATGAAAGTAAGTGTATATATGTAAATATAATACATAAATATGATTTATATAAATATATTATAATAAAAAAATTATTATTAATCTTATTTTCATAAATTTTATTTTAAAAAAATATCAAATTTATATTAATCAATAAAAATGTTTAATAAAATATTTATATATATTCATTACAAAATTTATATATAAATATAATATATTAATATTTTATTTAAACAATTATATAAATGTATAGATGAATATATATTTATTTAAATAGTTCAAATTTAAATTTATATAATTATATTCATATTAAATAATTTAAAAAAACATATATTTGTATGTATGTGTATGCATGTGTATGTATGTGGATATATGTGTTAGTCTGTATGTGTATGTATGTATATGTATATATATGCATTTGTTTGTGATGTATGTGTATATATGTGTTGTGTGTGTATATTTGTTTGTATATATGTATGTTGGTGTATGTATATGTTTATGTTTATGTGTATGTGTATGTATGAATGTATGGGTGCATATGTATGTGCATTTATTCATGTAAGCGGGTATGTGTATGCATGTGGATGTACGTTCATGTATGTGTATGTATGTGTTCATGTGTATGTGTATGTGTATATGTATGTGTATGTGTATGTATGTATCTATGTGTATGTTTATGTAATATGTGTATGTTTACGTAGTATGTGTATGTTTACATATGTATGTGTATGTAATTGTATGTATGTGTATGTGTATACATGTGTGTACATGTATGTATATGTATGCGTATGAATGTGTAAGTATATGTGTATGTGTATGTGTATGTGTATGTGTATGTGTAGGTGTATGTGTATGTGTAATTGTATGTCTATGCTTATGTATGTGTGTATGTGTAAGTATGTAATGTGTTTGTCTCGGTGGTGACAAAGGCAGGCGGTGACGCAGACAATAACGTTGAACAATGATGATAAAAGCTAATGTAAACACACTTATGTAGACATGGAGGCAGATGTTGTTTAGTGTTGACGCAACACATGTCCTTTGGTCCATGTAATGGGATTTCAAGTCCACTAGTCCTTCCAACCACTCTGTAATAAAAGTGGCTTTTTTGATGGGTTATCCCTAGACCGAGGGGGGGGGAGGCTATGACCTATCCTTTCAGTCTTTGTGTGTGTGTGTTCGTTTCTTTGTATTGTACCCCAAATAAAAAAATTATGATTATTATTTTTATTTCATTCATTTTTATGTGTCTAAAATTCATGTAATTAATCTTATAAATTCACTTTTTTAAATATTTTTTGTTATTCATTCAATTTTATTTATTCATTTTAATATTATTTCATTTTATATTATTTATTAATTTTAAATATTTTTGGAATTTATTCTTTTTTAAGATTTATGTATATATATTTATTTACTATGATTTAATATTTTTAATATTTTTTAATTTACATGATTAATATTTATTCATTTTAAATTATTATCTTCTAATATTTTTAAAGAATTTAAAATTTTTATAATTAATTTATTTAAATTCATATTTTGCGATTTTTTTTAATTTTAATAGTTAATATAACTCATTTTTAGTAATTTTTTGTTTATATAATTCATATAGTTTATTTATTCAAATGTCTTCATTTTATATTTTCTTACCATTCATGCAATTAATTTTATGAATGCACTTTTTTAAATATTTTTAAAATTTATTAAAATTTATTTATTTATTTTTAACATTATGTCATTTAATAGTATGTATTCATTTTTAATATTTATTAATATTTATATTTTTTATAATTTATTCATTTTTTAATATTTATTTATACATATTTATCTACTGTGTTTTAATATTGTCAATATGTTTTTAATTTGTGTGATTAATATTTATTTAATTTTCTTTATTAAGTATTAATATTTTTAATATGGTTGAAATTTATATAATTAATTTATTTAAATATATTTTTAATATTTTTTGTAATTTAAATAGTTAATATTATTCATTATTAATAGATTTGTTATTTATATAATTAATATTATTTATTGAATCAATTTTATTCAATTATATTTGTTTGTAATTTATGTAATTAATGTTATGAATTCAATTTTTTAATATTTGTTTTAATTTATTCATTTTTAATATTCATTCATTCAATATTATTTATTACTTTTTAATATTTTTGTAATTTAATCATTTTTTAATATTTATTAATACATATTTGTTTATTCAGTTTTAATATTTTCAACATGTTTGTAATTTATATAATTAATTTATTTAAATGAATTTATTTAATATTTTTTGTAATTTAAATAGTTAGCATAATTCATTTTTAAAATTTTTGTTATTTATACAACATTCGAAGTGTTAATTTTTCAATGCAAGTGGACTGATAATATGAGTGCAGTTTAATTTTATTAATTGAGATTCGTGAAAGTGGTTTTCAATAAGGAAGGGTACAAGGATGAATAATTCATAATGGAATCATAAGTAGTATAAGTATTTTATGTCAGAAAGTGGTCAAATGTTCTGTTATCAATCAAAACCAATGTAGGGTTAGATGTCAATTCAAGAGAGGATGTCCCTTTCATTAGGACATCATAATCATTTCTCTATGGTCCCAATATAGACAAGGTCACACTTGTCCAAGAAGACCACAATGAGGGGATTTAGATACTTGATAAAGGGGTCAAATACCTTTAACTTTTAAAGAAAACAAAAAAGTGTTCAATAATCTAGTTAATGTTTTTTAATATAAATTGTATTACCATGTAGTATTATTTTTTCTCCACTACATTTACATAATATTAATTATATGTTAAACCATTTCTATATATAATGGATTCTCCACATGTTGATGCTCCCAATCTTGAGGAAAAAATAGATTTATCAATGTACTAATGCTCCCAATCCAAAGGAACAATATGTTTCTCCACATACTGATGCTACTAGTCGTAAGGAATGACATATTGAAAATGACGAAACTGAGGAAATGGTAGAAGGTGAAAAACCTATGTCTCAGAAAAAATAGGGGCATCGTAGTGAGATGGTCTTAAAAAAATTATTAAGGTGAGAAGTATAGGAATAAAATTTGAGGTTGGATGGAATCCAATCAGCCAATCTATCAACCCTAACATGTTCATTTTGATTAGTGACAATGGGGACACCACTCTCATACACATGCCAATTAATATAGATACATTGGATGATGTTATACCCATGATGACAGAACTAATTTGGGCAGAGATTAGGGTTACATTATGATATAATTTCTCTATTTTTTCTAAAAAATAAAATAATGAAGTATTGATTTACTCTGCATTATACCTTGTAGGTTTCATTTATACTATATGCCCGTCAAATGAAATTTTTATTAATGGTAACTGGAAAGGGTCATAGATCCTTTCAGAAAATTCTTACAAAGCATCTTTTTAGGGATAATGAAGGGAAAGTAGACGTTCCCCCACTAAAAATATATGAACATATAGTAAACTAAGATACATGGAATGCGTTTATTATCCATTAAGAGGAGACATCATTTCAGATACATTGTGATTCGTAATACTTTACTTGGTAATACATATATTAATCATTTTGATTAAAAAATTTAATTTATGAAACAATAATTGAGTTCTGAAAATAAGAAGCGTGCATCAAAACCAATGTACCCCTACCATAAAGAAAGGATATGATACACTTCACTTGAAAAAAATGGTATCAATTTAAAATATATAGTAATAATTTTATGTGGCATGAAATAAAAACTTAATTATGTTCTATTATTTAAATGTAAACTAATGAATCAAAATCCAAATCCACTTCCACCCCACATCATGTTCTAGGGAAGAAGGCTTGCATAAATAAAGAGAAAATACTAGTAGATAAAAACAAAAAAAGAGTATGGAAATAATGTGTAAGTAGACTTACTAAGAATTTGTTCTACTTTAAATTGGAATTATATAATAATGACCCCTTATTTTTCAATATTTTTATATGAATTATCCACAAGAATCATTATTAGCTATACCCAATGAACGAATAATTTTAGTGGCCTTGAAACATCCAAAACAATATTTCTACATCAGAGGTTAAGGTTTTAGAATGTTTCCTTGAGCATATTTTGATAAAATAAATGCACAGGGGGTAAATATAAGAATATATATGAGATGTGATCATAAATAAATGTTAAAAAAGAAAACATTATTTGGCTGCCAAATTTGTTAGATAAGTTTATTGAAATGAATAAAATATAGGAAATAATATAATTAAAACCACTACATAAAGACCCCCCAGTTTTGAGGCTATCCATCCCTCACAATGACCTTTCTTACCAGAGGTAATTGATTTTTTTCATAAATATTTCTACTAAATTTTCCTATACTAATATTATAATGGGTGAAATTGATTGAAAGTTATATCTATTATCACCTACCCATCACCTTATTGCAGGGGGTATAATGTAAAATATAAAAGGAGATATTATATACAACAAAAAATTCCAAAAGATCATGTGAGAGTAGGAATTCATGTTGCTCATGAGCTGAGCACCATGATAGAATTCCCCCTTGATGATTAGGATGTTCACACAACCAAACTTTATATTCCAAATTTTTTATCATGGATGTTTTACCTTGTAAAAATACAGTTTGAAAATGAGTTATTTACTTTCCAATATATTTCTTATAAAAAACCCTTTAAAATTAATGAAAAAGTCTTGAACTGAGGAATATTATTACAGATAGGGATCAAATTATCAATCAAAAAGTCCTTTAGAGAGTACCTTTACCCCACTGATTAAATTTCCCTTTTTACTAATATTACATGTTCATGAGGATACAACATTCAAATATGGTAATACATCCACCATTGATTTTCATAATAGAATTTATTGGTCTTGATAATTTAGATGAAATCCTTAAGAAATGATGGTTGGGAGTCTCATTTGTAAATGTATACATGAGGAGCGTCTTTATAAATTGTTTTTACAATAGATGATCTACTATATTAATTATAGTTAAATTCAATTTATATTTTTTACAAGTGTATATATCAGTAAAATTTTAAGATAAAACCCTTCAAAAAAATTAGACTCATTAGTCCTCACATAACTTCTACATAAGAAAGGTCATAAGAATAAAAGGAATATTTAAAATTAATGGACCATCTGACCATGATGTTTCAAAATAAGTATATATATGACACACTCTTCTTAATACCCATGATTCAGGGGTAAAACTCTGTAATCGAATCATATAAAATATATTTTCATTTATTTCATCACATATTCCTTTTTATTTTTAGGGGTCTTGGTTGCTCGTTGCAATGAATTTGGATACTCCAAAGATTTATATATTTTTTGTTTTAAATGAATAGATTACCAACAAATCAACCATACATGATTATGTTTATTAATTTATAACATACTAAATTCATCATTTTACAAATAAACTTCAAGTTATCTATTTTATATTATGTGTTATTTTTTTATGATAGATCGTTGTTTAAATATCATCAAAACCATGGTATAAAGATATTCCATGACCACAAAAAGTCTATTAAATTCCAAAACTGGATAATTATTATGATATATATAATAATATTTCACTATAAAAACTTATATGAAAACACATTACCTGTTTTTCTTAATTTTTCTATAGTGCAAGAAACAAACTAATGGAAAATATTGTGGTTATTACGTTTGTAAATTTATGAAAGATATTATATTACATAAAAAAATAGCATCCCCAAATATGTATTTCCGATGATAATTATAATTTATTATAATTTTTTTATTCATTAGTTTAGTTATATTTTTTCTAGTACTACGAGAACTATCGACAATCCATGTATTCAAAAGAGGAAAGAGATTTTTTTAGAAACCAGTGGGAATAATTCATTGGTGTCAAAATGTATGCAGACATATTGAAGAAGTGACTTCATAATATTTATTTAGTTAATTTTATCATCATTTTAACTAATTATTTTTTAGTAAATTCTATAATCATTTTTATCTAATAATTATTTAGTTAATATTTATAGATATCATGAAGAGGCTATTTTTTTCGAAATTTATTTTTATCCAACTATTTTTGTGTGACAACCTGAACTGTTATAAATAGAATTACACTTATAATTTTATTAAATGAATTATTATATATTATAGATATAGAAAAAATATTCAATTATTTAGTTTTATTATATCCTATCAAATTTAAAATTTCACTAAGAATCATTTCCATTTATAATACAACCATTGAACACTGATCACATGATTAGTATAAATATAGGGTTTTAACAAATCCAATTGATCCAGAAAAAGGAAGTGATGACCTCAACCAATAGGATCATACCCTATGAAGCCCATTTTTTAGAGATTCCAAGGGAGGAATCATCAATGTGATTTTACCTTGACCAAGACCAAGATGAGATCCAGAAACTTAAGCATGAGAGAAACCGTTTACGGGAGAAGTTCAAAATTATCGAGATCACGACCCAAACCATGTACACCAAACCACCACATAAATGTATCACCATCACACACCACACCCTTAGGTCATTTTCTGGTGAACTAAAGAGATATATATCAAGAAAATAATAATTTGAATAATTATATTTTATTTTCAATAGAATAGTGTTCATATTCTCTTTTTATCATTACTTTATAAATGATTTTTATTTTTATACAATAAAACAAAAATTGTATTTTTAATGAAAATTAAATTTCAATTAAGACATTTATTTCAATGAATTAATGATTTTTTGAAATAAATATTATTTTAATAAAATATTACTATTAAATAATTTTTATTAAATAGGAATTATCATATAATTTTTTTGAAGTCAAATGAAAATTTTATAAGGGTTCGAAAACCATTATTGTCAAAAAACCCAAAATTTCTCAATAAATACCAATTATTATTTTCAAGGTCTAAATTAACATATTTATAAATTTATTTTTATAAAATTAATATTATTTTTGAAATCATAATGTCAAAATTATCCAATGATGATTGATTCATAATTTTTAGAGACAATAAAATTTTTGGGTAAAAATTAAATACCCTTTAAATATACGGTGTGTATTATGACATCATAAAGACCCAAAAGTGAAGTAATAATTACTATCAAGGTTATACATGACCAAATATATATTTTACCTTTTAAATAATATGATTTTATGTTTATTTTATTAATTTTATAATTCTTTTATAAATCCTCTAAAACCATTAATATATTTTTAGGTATTAAAATTATTTCTTTAAGAGTATGGATCATTTACACATCATAAAGGATAATATTTTATTACGTTATTCCCTTGTAAATATAAAATAATGATTTTTTTTTTATTTTTTTGAAAACATGGAGAAAAACCATGGTAAAATCTATGGTTTTGGTTATTTTATTATATAGAGTCCAAAAACTCTGTTTGATAAATGATAAAGAATTCCACTCCCTTTCCTATATAAAAAAACCAAATCTCCCATTTATCTTTACTAAAAATAATTTTTTCATGTATTTAATCTTCCATACCCAATATAGAGTCCTTAAATGGTTCCTTCAAGCTCTCAATAAGCCCATCTCAATCATTTGGAGTCACACTCTCAAGGTAAGGGATCTTTTCATTCTCCTATTTATTCACGTTTCTTCATTATCATATGCCTTATATTTCCAATTACTATTGTTTGAATATGTTTTTAAATATACCTATTACTTTAAATTCTATCTCCAAATGATGAAATATCCCTTTCACTCTCATCAAACCCTTATGAATTTTTAAGTGACGTTGTTATGCTGCTGAAATTCCACTGTGATTTTCCATGCCAAATAATTGTATAGTGAATACCAATGATTATTTCTTATCAAGGGTGTTCAAATTTATACACTTATACTTATTTATTAGGTACTTACATGTATATTTTCCTTACTCCATGATTGTGTAATAAAATGATATGATAAAGAATTCCATATTTTATGATCTATGTGGCACACTTAAGCATGAGAATGAAATGAATGTGAGGGGTGCACCTGAAATTATATAGTTCTCTAATGAATTGGGTAATGTTTTGTCTCATCAGATGTCATGTTGGGATAGGGTGTAATCAAAATTACTTAGATACTATCCTTAACCTATGTTTATTATGCAGTATTTTAAGTTCTTGCAATATTTTCCATGTTTCTTTTATGTTATCATGCTATACCATGCACTATTGTTCATGTTTAAGATTATCACCCCATTTTGTACCATTTATAATCCTATTGTCTAACATGTATTAATTTCTTCATGTTATTCCATGTTTATTCCCTTACTAGGATTTATAGGTCACCCATTTCTTATGTATATCCCTAGGTTATCCCATGCGGTGTTATGTATGAAGGAATAGTATGATCATGTTAAGGAATTTTTAAATAGATATTATGTATTACCTATTTTAAGTTGTTATGTAATGTATTTAATTCCCAAAGACACTATAATTATCTATCTTTTGGGTTGTATTTTTGTGTAATATTATGTAATAAATCATAAAATAATGTGAAATAAAGAAAATTTTTGTCATATTTTGTGCTCTATAAAGGACACAAAATGTTTGGAGAAAAATAATTTCAAGATAATTACTTTAACAACGATGATAAATTATGTTCATTGGTGTGTGTTTTTAGTTTATAAATGACTCAAAGTGCATGTTTTCAATTTAAAAATCACATTTTAGTTAAAAATTTGCATCAATCATTAAAACCAAATCAAACATTTCAGATTATACTAATATTTTAAAATAATTATAAATAAATAATTTGTGACATGTAGGAATTGGTCAGATGTTAACCCAATACATGGTGTTCCCATTATAAATCAAAGTGCCTATTTTCAGTTTAAATGTAACATTTTAGATCAAAATGTATGTGACTCACTAAAAACTAAGAAAGAAACACATGGATTATCTTAATATATTAGGAAAATGATCCATAAATCATTTTTATAGGTATGAATGAGCTTTACATCAATTCGATACATGATGTGACTATTACGAATCAAAGTTCATGTTTTGATTTTAGAAATAAAATTTTAGTTCAAAATATGTTTTAATATCTGGAAACTAATAAAACACAATAATATTGTCTTGATAATTTAGGAAAATCTTCCATAATTTATTTTTGATGTTTAGAAATCAACCACACATCAATCGAAGACATGGTGTGACCTGTATGACTCAAATTTTATTTTTCATATTTAAAATTGATAATTTAATTCAAAACACAGGTCACATACTCAAAACCAAGAAAACACATTCATATTTTTTGATATTTTAGTACAATATACCAATGTCATTTTGACATATAGGAATCATTCACTCATCAATATGATACATGGTGTGATCAGTGTAACACAAAGTGCATGATTTTATTTTAAAGATGATTTTTTTTGAAGAATGAACCACTCACTGAAAACCAATAATACACTCATGTATTTTCTTGATATTTTAGTCAAGTGATTCATAAATAATTTGTAATTAGTAGGCATAAACCACACACTTATAGTTAGAAAATGACATTTTATTTCAAAATGTGGACTATTAACTAAAAAAATAAAACACATTCATATTGTCTTGATACTTTATTAAAATGTTACATAAGTTATATTTTATGCATAAGAATCATCCAAACAACAATCAGACACAAAATGTAACCGATATAAATCAAAATGTGCGTTTTTATTTAAAAGTTACATTATAGTTCAAAACACATGTCACATACTCCAAATCAAGAAAAAAAATTAGAATGTTTTTATACTTTAGGAATATGATCGATATGTCATTTGTGATGTGTAATAACCAACCACACATCAATCAGATACACAGTGTGTCTAATATTTCTCAAAATTTGTGTTTTCAGTTTTGAAGTTACATTTTAGTAAAAAAAGTGTCAATCACTAAAAATTGAGGAAACACACTCTTATGGTCTTGATACTTTAGGAAAATTATCCATAAGTCATTTTTTACCTACAAGAATCAACAACACATCAATTTAATGAATGGTGTGACTGGTATGAATCATAGTGCGTATTTTTAGTTTTGAAATTAAAATTTATTAAAAAACATGATACTCAGTAAAAACTAAGAAATAACACTCATATTGTCGAGATATTCTAGGAAAATAGTATATAAATTATTTTTTACTAGTAGTAATTATCCTTATTTTAATTTGATACATGGTGTTACTTGTTTGTCTCTAAGTGCATTCTTTCAGTTTTAAAATTGAAATTTTGTTCTAAATGTGTTTCACTCACTAAAAACTAATAAAAAACACTCATAATATCTTTATACTTTAGGAAACTAATCCATAAGTCATTTATGATGTGTACGAATTGACCACACATCAATCAAACACATGGTGTGACTGGTACAACTCAAAGTGAATGTTTTTATTTAAAATTTTAATTTTAGTTAAAAATAATCTTCACATACTCAAAACCAATAAAACACATTCATATTTATATTATAATTTAGGAAAAAAATCCATAAGTTACCTTTGATATATAGGATTTATTCACACATCAATCCAATACACGATGTGACTAGTATAACTCAAAGTGCATGTTTTCAGATTTAAAAATCCATTTTAGTAAAGATTTAACACTCACTAAAAACCAATAAAACACACTCATATTGTAGTTATATTTTAGGTAAATTATTAATAAATCTTTTTTATAATTAGGAATTATCCACATAATAATCCAATTCATGATATGACCAATATGACTTAAAGTGTGTGTTTTCTTTTTGAAAATGATGTTTTAGGTAAAAACATGCGCTAATCACTAAAAACCAAAGAAAATATAAAATCTTGAGTATTTAAAAGGAAATACTATGTTCGATAGTATAGAAGATACAAAACACTGATCTTAAATGAATAACTAAATATTGTTATTATGTGACTGTTATAATATAACTATTAAATTTGTTGGAATGAATAATATTAAATTAATTATGAAATATAAAACTATCCTACTACTTAATAATGTATTAATTAATGTTTATAAAATTAAGGACTTAATTTTAGTAAAGTCATTTTTCCTTCAAATACACTTTCTTCAAGAATTATTTTTATTTATTTTATGAGTAACTGATATAATTTATTTATCAAAATATTAGAAATTTTAAATGAATATTTTTTTAATAAACATATCGAAACTATCATATGGGGAAATTTAGTGAATTTTCATAAAATTTTTATTTTTTAATGAATTGTGAAAAATACTGATTTTAATTGAAAATTTTATTTTCTTTTCAATTATTTACAAATTTAAATTATATTTTAGATTAGTTTTAAAATTTAATTTTTTATTTTTCATTTAATATAATCTATTTCTAATTTTTGAAGTGGATTTTATACTTAAATTTAGTATAAAACAATTTTATGTTTAAAAAGGGATTGCTTTTTCTGAAATAGCTTTTTTCATTGTGTTTTCAGATTTAATGTCAAATTAAATGATTAAATTTATGTGTTTTGAATTTTGAAAAATGGATTAAATATTTGAAATCATGAGTTAAAAATTTATTAAATATGTAACTTTTATTTTTGTACAATATGAATATCAACCGTAGTATTTTTTATTACCATGGTAAAGGGTAAATCAAATAATTAAGGGTAAAAATAATATGACAATGATAATAAAAATAACCTTACACATGGTCTAATTTTATCGGTTGAGTAATATTTGTCTATAATCATTCAAGGTTCAAATATATGACATTTGGTTTCAATTTTTTGGTGATTATAGGATTTGAAAATATTTATTTAAAGAAAAGTAAAAAATGTCACACTCATATTTTTAATAACTATAACATTTTTAATATTTGGTTATCCAGAGGTTATATTCAACTATAAATAGTAATTTTAAATCTAAAATATTTATCATTATCATGGTATTTATTTTAATTTTTATTGAATAAATAATTACCTTAAATGCTGACACAATGCTGATGTAGTAATTATTTTATTAATGGGAATATCAAAGAAATGTTATTAAAAATATTAAAGGAAATATAATTTGAGATAAATAATGTAATAAAAAAATTTATATATTACCTTGAAATTTTAGGTATGTAATAAAATATTTGGTTTGAATAATAAGAGTTATCTTTATATTATTAATGTCGAAGTAATGAATAGTACTTAAAATTGACATTCTAGATATTTTATAGTAAATAATATTTTATTAAATGATATAAAATACATAAAAATTATAAATTCAGAAAAATTATTTTTATAAGGTTTAAAATTTTATCCATGATCCATTTATGAGTCTTTTGGAATTTTATAGAAACTATATTAAACCTCAAATAGTAAAAAACTATGTTGTCACGTTAAGAGTTAAAGGTGTTAATTAAGGTTTAAAACTAAAAGATAGGGGTAGATATATAAAAAAACATATCAAATTTTTATTTAATAATTGTATTTATACCCATAATAATATTATATTCTAAATTAATATGTTTTGATCCATTTTTAATTGAAAATTAATTTATATTAATTTAATATTTTGTAAAATTCCAAGAGTTACCATGCCCTCTCCTATAAAAGGAGACCGATTTTTATCATTTATTCACACTTAAAAAATGATTTTTGTTCATCCAATATCTACCGAAATACCTTCTTATAATTCCTCCCCTTAATCTAGAGGCCTTATATTAAGAAGAACACTGACCTTAGTTGTCTTAAAGAAGGAAACTAACCTTATTTTCAGAGTTTTGACTCATGGACTGGAAAAGAATGAGATTTGAGTATGCATGAATCATTCTAGGCACTAAGTATTATTTTTTTACATGCATCATTTTAGGAATGCATGAGAAAATGGGTTTTGGGTAAGTTGTTGAACTTGAACAGTGTTTCCTTGCCTGTGAAATTAAATTGAAAATGTGCCTAATGTGAAATTGATAATGGTAAAATGATGTAAGATGTGAAAAAATGGGTGTCTAATGGAATGGGAATAGTGAGAATTTGTTTACCCTTGTTAACTAGGACCTAGGTGTAGGGTAGTTTAGGGTAGTGATAGTGCCTTAGTTTTGACTTTGTGGTGAGGTTTGGTGAAAAGACTTGTTGTGAACTATTGTGATTTTCCTCTTATGTAAATGTGATGATGCTATGGTATGTGTCCTGAGACAGGTGTTTGGAATTATAGAGATATTTTAGCACTATGACACTTATGGAGAGGATGATAGGAGGATATTTTTTGAGATTCTCCAGTAGTAGTGGATCCTGATGCACCAATAGTGCGGATTAAGGAAGTATGGGACCATTTTCAAGAGAAATTCAGTCACTTAATGCAATTGATGAATAGAGACTCAGTGTGGGTTATGAAAATCTTGATTGATCTAATGAGGGAGTTTTATTTGAAGAAACGTCCAAATTTTTCTGGAGATGGTGGACCTGAGGGAGATGAGTTTTGGATTGAGTTTATCCAGACTATACCTGATCATATAGATACTCTTACTAAGAAGAGAGTCAAACTGGCTGCCTATATGTTACGTGCTCATGAGAAACATTAGGGGGACATCCAAACTCTGGATGTAAAGTTGGAATCTATGGAATTGAAGGACTTTCAAGATAATTTCTTGGTCAATTTTATCGAGACACATTGATATAAAAGAGAGAAACTAAGTTCATGAGGTTTACTTAGGGGAGTATGTCAGTAATGGACTATACTGGATAGTTTAAAGATTTGAAGTGCATTGTTCCAATGTTGGTAAGAGATGTGTCTATTGTAGAAAATTTGTTTCAAGAAAAAATTAAGTGTGAATTTAAGTCCTAGATAAAAATTTTAAAACTGAAGAAGTTTCCAGAGATGGTGAATCAGGCTCTCAAATTTGAGGGGATCCTGAAGGAGCCTTCCCATGGTGGAAATGTGGTTATTTTGAATTATTTGGTGGTACATCCCCAAGAGAAAGAAGTGTCATTATGAGAACTTTATCCAAATTAGTGGGAATCAGAGTGACCATACATGCGAATTAGTTACATGATATTTTACCCAAGTGCATTTTCACCAGTGTGGTAGGTTAGGAAACTTATGAAAACATTGTCCTCGACCACCAGTGAAGTTACAAGGATAGAGAAAGAAGGGGAATCTGTAGAAGTTTTATAGGAACCTGCAAAAAACAGTTAGTAATAGAGGAGGTAGACAAAACTAGAGTGTTGGGGGGGGGTAGTATTTTTCACCATATCTGTCTGGCATTTAGAGTTATATTGGATGAGGTGGCAGAGGTAGTGGACATGGTACTACTGGGAAAGAGTTCCCATATCAGCAAGGCAGTGCATCTCCAGGGAGCCAGACTACATCATAGGGAAGATGGGAAGGACTGTTACATGTGGTGTGACCTACACTTGTGGATAGCGATGGTGGACCATTTATAGGTAGAGGTAATAGTCGTGTAGCTTCTATATTACCTAGTGACTTATTTGTTACTATTTCCTTTCATTTCTTCATCTCTACAAAATATTTCCATGGTTTGTGCCTAGAAGTGGAGTTCATGAGCGGGGTGTTGATGAAAGATACACCATTGGGAGTAAGGTCAATACATATATATTTATGCAAGGGGTGTTATCTCAAAGGTGAGGAGTATCATTTTCTTTGGGATATTTACATTCTTAATAAGACAAGATTTGACCTGATTTTTTTTATGGAATCCCAAGTAGCACACTAATCCCACACAAACTGTTATTATATGAGATTGAATTTTACATCTATTAATGGTTACAACTATATTCATCATGGATAGTGGAGTATCTAGGTGGGACAAGCAAGGGAAATTAATCAACAACCAGGAGAGATCAAATCCCATGTTTATAGTCTATTACTAGATGATGGAGGTATAAATCAGGATGTATTTCCACCCATAGTGGACATGTTTCAAGATGTGTTTCCTAAATAATTCTCTGGGCTTCCAATTGAAAGATATGTGGAATTTACTATTGAAATCATGGAGTATGTTGATCTAGTTTCTATTCCACCTTATATAATGACATCGATAGAGCTTCAAGAGCTCAAGACTCAGGTGTAAGATTTCGAGGATAAGGGATTTATCCAAACGAGTATGTTGCCTTGGGTTTTACCTATGTTATTTGTAAAGAAAGATTATGGGACCCTACACTTATGTGTTGGTTACCTGAATTTGAACTAGATGAGCATGAAGAACTGGTATCATCTTCTACATATCGATAATATTTTTGGTCTGTTGAGACCATATTGTGTTTTCTCTAAGATGGAATTGAGATTCGGGTATCATCAGCTGAGAGTTTGAACATATGATATACCTAATTATTGTTTCAGAAGTCAGCATGAACTTTATGAGTTCTTTGTAATGTTGTTTGGGTTGAATAAAACACCAATAGTGTTTATGGACTTCATGAATAGAACCTTCCATCCCTACCTAGATCAGTTTGTGTTAGTGTTTGTTGATGAAATCTTGGTGTACTGAAAGAATAATCACGATCATTCCCAACACCTTAACATCGCCATAATCACATTGAGAGATCATCGACTATATGCCAAGCTATTTATGCTCTAGTTTTGGATTGATTAAGTACACTTATTGGGTTACATCGTCTCGGAGGAAGGTGTGTATGTGGACCCATAGAAAGTATAGGTTGTGGTTTTTTGAGAGCAGCCCAAGAACGTTTTTAATAACTGAACCTTTATGGGTATAGCCATATATTATCAAAGGTTCATCTAGAAATTTTTACAAATGGAAGTATCTCTTCTGGGATTGACCAAAATGGGGATAATGTTTAAATGGCCAGAAGAATGCGAGAAGGTCTTCTAGGAGTTGAATAACTATTTTACATTAGCACTGATTTTGATATTACCCAAGAAAGGTGAGGAGTATAAAATGTATTGTGATGCTTCTAAGATCATAATCAGGGCTGTTTTGATGTAGGGAGATCAAGTTGTGGAATATTGATTTAAATAGTTGAGGCCCCATGAATGGAATTACCCTATGCACTACCTCAAGTGGGATTCAATGGTTTATCATCATCATCAATTGAATTTTTATTAAAAAGCGGAAAGAACACCCACACAAAAAGCCGTGGGAAAGGCTAAAGATACAAACTTAGGGAGGTCTAAATTAGTGAAGACCAAGATGGGCTCCCCTAATCAAATTCACTCTCTATGGTTCAAGTAGATTGGAATTCAGGAAATAATTAATGTAAGTACCTTGTTCTTCTGCTGTCAAGGAAGAAAAATAGTCGGCCACTTTATTACCTTCGCGCCACATGTGCACCACCTGGATGTTGCTGCTACTGAGGCTGGAACGAAACCTATTGACGATATAGGCTATCGACCAAGGAGGAGAGATTAATCCCTACATGCAATCATGTATTACCATAGAGGCTGTTTCAATATGATTCAAAGAAATCTCCTTTTGAGCACACGGTCTAAGACCCAAATAAATCGCATTTGCCTCTGCTTGGATGGAGCTTCCCCTCCCATATTAATCAGAAAAAACCAACAGGAAACTTTCCCTATAGTCCCTAACCACTCCACCACCACGAATAATACCTTAAATACATGAACGATCAAAGTTAAGTTTGAAACCCATAATAGGCGGTAACCAGCGCACCCACTTACCTCTTATCCCAGGAAAATACTGTTGAATACCCACTGCATTCACCTACATAGCTCTCAAAGAAGGAGAATTACACCAGTTTTTAATGCTACTAACAAGATCAATTAAAAGGGATTTTGTTCTCATGATAACAGAATCCCGTGTGGAAGAAATTACTTCAAATCTGGCCTTATTTCTGGCCTGCCAGATGCACCAACATCCAGAATTTAAAATCACCGATCTTGGCACTTTTTACGGACCCTTGCAGATTGAACCATTAAACAATTTTTCATGAAAATAAGCACCAATAAGTTCAGAAGATAAAAAATAGTGAACTCACCAAAGAACCTCTAAACTGCCATAGCCCATTCACCTTCAAAAAACAAATAATTTGAAATCTCCTCATTATATACCCTGCAACAATGGCATCTGGATACAATATTGATACCCATCTTCCTCACATTGTCATTAGTGGGTACAACCTGATTTCTTATCCTCCATAAGAGGAAGTTTAACTTAGTTGGAATACTGTCACACCATATTAGATTATTCCAGGAGTCCTGCTGTCCCTGAGGAAAAGAAATCCCACGAAAGTACTTTGTAGAAAAGTTACCAGAACTAGAAGCAGTAAAAACACATTTATCAGGGTCGGAATTTAAATCAATGAGATCAAAAACCGCCCGTTTTTCCTTATTCAGGATAGCATTAATGAATCTTGAATACATTCTAGCCTCCCCAAAATAAATCAACATGGCAGGACATCCTAGGAAACCCATTGTCGAACCAGCCCAGTTTTGATGCCAGAAAGATATATCCCCTCTTCCTATAATCCATCGAGAATGTTGTCTGATTTTTGGTATCATATCATGTATTAATAACCATAAATGAGATCCATGATTTCTAACCTTATCTGCAAACCTGTCGTCTTTGTAAGACATAATTTTCCCCCAAAGAGTACGTTCCTCCACAACTTCCCACTCGAGCCTTCCAAGCATGCAGTGAACACTATCTGCCAGACTTCGAACATTGATTCCGCCCTCATAAACAGGTCTCACCAGTCTATCCCAAGAAGTCCAATGGAGCTTCCCCTCTATTTTCACATCCCAAATAAAGTTTTCTAGTACTTCTTCAATAAAAGAGAGAACCCCTTTTGGTACCTTGCATGCCGAGAACGCATGGATAGGGATGGTCGATAAAACACTGTTAATTAGAGTTATCTGACCTCTGAAAGATAAGAATCGATTCTTCCAATTGAGTACACAAATTATAATCCTATTAACAATACTGTCAAAATCCTGGATCTATATTCATCCAGGAGTAATAGGAGATCCAAGATAAACCATTGGAAAAGTTCCCCTTTCCATATTCAAACTGCTACACAAGGAAGAAGCATGTCTTTCTCCACATTTGTTTAAAATATATATATTACTCTTGGATCTGTTGATCAACTACCCACTCCATAAATAGTATTAATCTAGTATGTTAGATAACACACCAATAGATCTCCCACTTTCATTCATAAAAATAAGTGTGTCATCCGCAAACATTAGATGAGATATCGAAGGCTGTATTCAATGGTTTATTATTTGATGTTTTGGAAACAATATCTATTGGGAGAGAAGTTTAACGTGTATATAGATCATAAGATCTTCAAGTATATATTTTTTCAGTGAGAATTGAATATTTGGTAGAATATATGGGTTGAGTATATGCAGTTATTTTATTCAAACTAGCATATATACCCGGGGAAATAAATAGTATGGCTGACAATTTGAGTATGAAAACTTTGTCTCAAGAAATTCAGGACTCTAGTGCTGAGTAAAAAATGATGACTCTACTAGTGGACATGTATGTGGTGGTTTGGGAGAATCAAGAGTATATGTATCTCATATCAGTTTCTGCAGAGTCTATACTTTTGATCCAGATTAGAGACAAGTGGTATGAGGATCCAGAGTGCTTGACCTTGAGGGAAAACCTTGAAGGCGGGGAGTCACCTTAAGAATAGAGCATATATAAGGATGACTTAATCAATGTAAAGAATAAGGTCTTTGTGCCTAAAATCATACGTGGGGAGTTGATATGAGAATTTTATACCTTGAAGTGGGAAGTACATCAAGGTGTGACCAGAATGTACTATGAGATACGATGATAGTTTTGGTGTCTAGAAATGAAAAAGTAGATAACAGGGTTTGTGACATGATGCAACACCTATCATCAGGTGAAGGTGGAGTATCAATGAACTTGAGGGTTATTATAGTTGTTTCCCAAATTAGATTGGAAGTGGGATGACATGACTATAGAATTTTTGGCGGGTCTCATGAGGATACCTTAGAAGAATGAAACTATTTAGGTTGTTTTGGATAGATTGAAGAAATTAGTGTTTTTATTTCCTATATGGTAAACTTTCTCAGTGGATCATTTGGGAGATTTTTTTGTTTGGGAGATATTCCATCTACATGGGGTATTGTGAACTATAGTTTCAGACCACAACTCATGCATTATTTCATGCTTCTGGGAGGGATTACATAAGGTTCTTGGTATGTAGTTTTTATTGAGTATGACTTTCCACCTATATAAGTGTTTGAGGATATGGTCAAGGCATGTGTCTTATACCTTAGAGGATTTGGGAAGAAGCACCTAGCATTGGTAGAGTTTTCTTATAACAATAATTATCAGAAAATGATATAGATGGAATGATATGAGGCACATTACATTAGTCCATGTAGATCTCATCTATGCTGGATGGAGGTAGGTGAGTCAGCATTGTTGGGATAGAGTCTCGTATAGGAGAAGTTAGAACAAGTTTAACTGATTCAGATACAGATGAATACAACTCAAAGTAGATAGAATTCAAATAATGATAGATTCCGATGACCCATAGAGTTTAGAGATGATGATTATGTATTCCTTAAGGTTTCTACTAGATTGGGTCACCATAGTATACAGAGATAGGGAAATTTGGTCCCCAAGTTCATTGGACCATTTCAGGTTGTTGAGAGAATTGGGCTAGTAGTGTTCCAATTGACTCTTCCATAGAAATACAGTGCTATTCATGACATTTTATTTGTGTCAAAACTTCGACAGTATCACCCAGACACTAATCATGTGATAAAGGTGGATTATGTTGAGCTTGAGATAGATTCTTTCTTTGAGGAGAATCTGATATGCTTGTTGGACCACAATGAGAAAGTGTTGTGGGGAAAGACACTACAGATAGTTCATGTATTGTGGAAACATGGGCATGTGTAGGCAGAAAAATGGGAAAAGAAAGAAATATGCGGGCCTAGTAGCTTGATATTTTTGACTTGGAATCATAGAGACTCTTGGGAGTGTAGTTGGAAGAAGATATTTTATAAGGTGGGGAGATTGTAAGATCCTGAACTTTTCTAGAGTTGTCTCGAGATCATTAACAGGTAATATTTTGTCTAATTTTGAGTATGTTTAATTTGAGGTTTACCTTGGGGTGTGTTTGGGTGGAAATTTGAGAAAAATGGAAGAAATAGGGTAGTGTATGATTGGCACCTGATTTTCCTTAACCGTGCAGCCTAACCTAGCAAACCATGAAACCCTTGATAGAGGGGAATTACATGGTTGGTTTATAGTTTGTCAAACCATGTGACCTATTAGGAGTAAGCAATAAACCCTATAAAAGTGTCACACAATTTAGGCTCGTTGTTAGGTGAAACCATGCTCCCCTTCCCAGTATACTGTGCATAGGAATTAAATTAACCATAAAATTAGTTTTAAATTTAATCCATCCCCAAAACTCACCCAAATTGAACACAATTCAACCTCTAATGTTATTTCATGATTTAAGATCCTTTATGACGAATTCCAAGCCCTCATAACTTTATTTATTGGTGGCTCAAAGCCCAAGTCGAAGATCTTCACCCCTCCTGGTAAGAGGATCTCATCCCAGTTATATTCCCATTCCTCCTCCTTTCATATCTATTTCTTTAAGGAAATTTATTCTCTATTTTGGTTAGATATATACCTAGTTTTTTATATCTAGATCTAGAATTTGAGATCTAGATCTTGATTTAAGAGATCTTGAATTTTTCATTCTTGATTTAGGTTATAGATCCGGATATCATTGTATGCCGTAAGTCCACTAAATTTTGGGAATTTACATTGGGTGATTGTTCATTGAAAAATCAAGGTTAGTGGTATATTATTTAAATCCCATAGTCTTGATATCCATTACATGTATGTGATTGTAGAATTTATATGGTTCATTTACAAATTGAAATTCATAAATGAAATAAATAATGTTGTCAATTAATTAATTGAGGAACTGCAGATTTTATTGAACAATCAAATTGTTGAATTGGGGATAATTAATTGTTTGGATAATTATAAGAATGTTGATTGTTAATTAAGAATTTATTAATTGTTGAATTAATTATAGAATGTTGAATTGTGAATTGGAATAATTAATTGTTGAATTAATTATGGGATATTGAGATTGTTGGATTATATTAATTAATTATTTAGTTAATTAAGGGGATTGATGTGATTAATTAATCATTGGGTTGCTTAATAGAATTAGGGTGATTAATTAAATATTTAATTAATTAATGAAATTGATGTGATCAATTTATCATTGTATTAATTAGTGGAACACTACTACAAACACGGCCTTTATCAGCGCTAAAAATGGCCTTTATCAGCGCTAGAAAAGCGCTGATAAAGCCAGCGTAGATAAGGGGGGGTCCCCTTTATCAGCGCTCCGAAAAGCGCTGATATAGGAACTCTTTATCACCGCTAAAAAAGTGCTGATAAAAGGGGTCGTTTATCAGCGCTAAAAAAAGCGCTGATAAAAGTACCCCTTTATCAATGCTTTTTTAGCGCTGATAAAGGGGTCCTATATCAGCGCTTCCTTTATCAGCGCTTTTGTTTTAGCACTGATAAAGGACCCTTTTATCAGCACTTTTAAAAAAGCGCTGATAAAAGTTAAAAAAATTAAAAAAAATTAAAAAAATTTAAATTTTTTTTAAAAAATTAAAAAATACTGCCAATCGGGGGGGGGGGGGGGCTTTTATAGCGCTTGAACCCTCCCTTTTACAGCGCTTTTCGGCCCCTATACAACACCCCACACACCCCCCTCCACCCTTTAACAGCGCTTGCTCCAATATTCCCCATGCGCGCGCACCCCTACCTCCACCAGGATTTGAACTCGAGACCTCCCCCCTACGCGCCTAAGCCCTTACCACTACTCTATTTTGATTTGCTTTCCAATTCATGATATCTCTATATATATATATTTATATATTTAGTTATATTAATTCGTATAGTAATATATATTTATATTAATATATATATAGTTATATTATAATATATATATATATAGTTATATTATAATATATATAGTAATATTAATATATATATAGTGGTATTAATATATATCTATATCTATATAGATATATATTTAGTTATAATTATTCGTATAGTAATATATATTTATATTAATATATATATAGTTATATTAACATATATATAGTTATATTAACATATATATAGTTATATTAACATATATATAGTTATATGAATATATATTTATATAGTTATATGAATATATATTTATATAGTTATATTAATATATATATAGTGATATTAATATATATATTTATGGTGATATTAATATATATATTTATAGTAATACTAATATATATATATATGTAGTTATATTAATATATATATAGTTAGATTAATATATATATATATATAGTTAGATTAATATATATATATAGTTAGATTAATATATAGGTATATAAATATTCATATATTGGTATTCTAAATAAAAGGGATATTAGTTATTATTTAGATAAAACTAATATATTTTATATGTAAATATGTTTAATTATTTATTTAAAAAATTTAATTTTTAGGTGCGAATATATAAAAAATATATACATATAGTTATATATTTGATTATAAATAGCAGTTTATTATAAAAAAGGATGAAATTTAAAAGACATAATATCAACATGAATGTAATAACTTGGAATAAATTCAGTCCCTGCCAAGAAAAGCCAATAATACCCCCTTAAACGAGTTTGAAAATCCACAAAATGTTAAAAAATCTGGGTACCCCGACAAAAAACTCAGTTTTAGAGGCCTTTTGGGCCTCTTTTGGCCTTGTAAAACGCTTGACCGGGGTTCCCCTAAGTCATAGAGACGTAGACCTCGTCACAGGCTTCGATTTGATATGTGGTAGAGCTCAAACGGACACCCGGATCAAAAGTTATGGCCATTTGAAGTTTGAGTTGCGTTTTCAACATATTTTGGATCTTTTTTTAATTTTTTTAATTTTTTTAGTCCTCAAATTGTTATTAAATGACTATTACTCCATAATGATTATCAAAATATTAATTAAAAATATTTTTTTAATTTTTTAAGAAGTCATTTTCACTAAATATCTTATATATTAAGTATAATAAGTGTAAATGTACATTTATACTTATCTAAAATATATTTAAAAATTATATATTATATTTATATAACAATATAACTATATTTATATATTAATATATAAATATATTTTTAATTTTTTTTTGAAGCTGACCCTTTATCAGCGCTAAAAAAAGCACTGATAAAGGCCCCCCTTTATCAGCGCTACTTAACAAGCACTGATAAAGGGGGGCGCTGCGAAAAACTGTTTTTGTGGTAGTGGAAATGAGTATGATTAATTAATTGTTGAAATAATTAATAGAATGATTTGTGTAATGGATATTTTTTGTATTTCACTTGGTTTTTATTATGTTGGAATGGATTAGTATTTGGGTTAACTAGGATGTGAATGAGGGATTATCGGAGGAAGACCGTGAGAGCTTCTATTTTATTTTTCAAAGGACCGTGAGAGCCTTCAGGGTGGATGATCATGAGGGACTCTATTTTATGTTATGAAGAACTATGAGATACTTCAGGGAGGAATACCATGGGAGATTCCATTTTGATTTCCAAGGGACTATCAAAGATCTTGGAGTTGGGTCTGGAAAAATACTGTGAGAGTTTTCCCCTTTTCCTTGAAAGCTATTTTTATTCATTTAGTATCTCTCAGATTATACCCTTGAGGTTTGAGACCTATATTTACACTACTCATGCTAGACTGATTTACATGTTTTAAGTATTTTATCAGATATAAATTGTGATAATTAATGGTAATGATGGTTTAGGATCTAGTATGGCATGAAGCAATTATTGAGGTTTAAGTGTCCTCAAGAACCTGAGGGTTTATGTGGTCAAATAAAGAATAATTAATAATGTGATAACTGATTACTTATTCATTGTACTAATTTATTTATACAACTACATACAATTTTACTGACTGTATATTTTTTTAGACACTGTTGGTGGTGGAATACTATGTTGTACTCACACCCTACTCAGGCTGCCTGATCGGTACCCAAATAGACTACTTTATTTTCTATATATAAAAAGGGAAAATGCCCTATGTTAGATGGTTGATTGGGAAAGAGGAAAGATGATGGGACCATAAATGATTTAGGAACCTATTGGGGGAGTCATCAGTTTCTTTATTTTTGGTTTCATTTTAGACACTTGGCATGTACATTGTCATGGAATATTTTCTTCTTTATTTTTGATGTTATATTTCTAGTTTGGACATCTTGAGATACTGGTTATTTCAGGTAATCATTATATTTTATTTAGTTATTCTTTGTTATTTTTCATTGGTGTATTAATATGATAAAATAGGGTAATTTATCCCCATGATCTATATATCATACCCTCACGGCTAGTTGGAAGCCTCTAGCATACGAGGAGGTGCGTTTGAGACCATGTGACTGTTCGACTTGAGGCACTGGGGCATGGAACCTAGGATGGGATATTACAACATACAAGTCTAAATGACTATAAAAATAATGTACAATAAATTGATGAGGGTGATTACACAACTTGCACAGGGTTTTCCTAGCCATGCACCAAGTCGTTTGAGGGGGTGTCACTTTGGACAGTGGCACCACATGGTTGGTGAATGGTTAGCCAAACCACGTGTCCAAACTATAGGGATCATTAAATGGGATGTAAATGAATTTTTCTCTAACCTCATTTATTTTACCCTTCTCTATATACACTCTCTATTCCCAGACACAATTGCCTCCTGGGAGCTCCTCCTCCTTCCCACCTATGATTTGGGAGGTCTTATTCATCCAAAATCAGAATTTAATGTCAAATGTCTCGTTGAATTGATACTAGTTAGTATATGATTAATGTTTCTTCATTTAATTACTTTATTCTCCATTTGAATTTATTTCTAGGAAAAATTATATGCCCTATTTTTAGGGTGATTGTCTATTTATTTTTTCTATCTCAGTCCTGCTCGAATCAAATCCCAATAACGGATGAGTGAAGCTCTTGTAGTATAAGGAAGGTGGTATACAAATTTTAACTTAATGTATCATCATTTTTATAGTTGTACCACTATGTTTCAAGATTAAAATTCCAAACATTTCCCTTAAAATGCGAATTTCTTTAAATTAAATGAATATATGATAACCATTATTCCCCATACACCCCTTGACATGTTTGGATATTGAAAAAACCATTCAGAACCCCTAGTTAATATGGGTTCTCTTAAATTTAAATATTAATTAAACTTTCATTAAAAACAATTACACCCAATGGTTGTGTAAGGGTTTTCAATTATATAATGATAGATGTAAATGGATACATGAATTGATTAAATTGAATGGATTATATTCCTTTATTATTGTCTTACTATTTAAAATTGTGTTGGATATGTTATTAGAATGATGGATAGATGAATATAATAAATTTTTAAATGGTTAATACCATCCTATAGTCCCTATTGATTTCTAAATGAACTATAATAAATTGTAAATGGAATTTATACTTACATGGAATTTTTATCACTTGTATATGAGTTTATTAATAGAATGAAATTGTAAATTGAGTGCTGAATTGAATTGTGATGATTTTAATTTAGAATGAATGTTTTCTTATAGACTATGCTAATAATGAAATTTAAGGTTCCTATTTAATATCTCTTTCTTGAGAGATAAATGGATTTAGTTATGAAATAAGATAGATAATCTCATAAGGGACATTGATTAAATGGATTATAAATGGTTAATAAATACTGGGGATGATTCTTAAATCATTTAATTAAAATTATTGGACTTGATGTTTCTTATTAGTGGTAATGGAATTCCACTTTTTATTAATTCAGATTATTAGACACGATGTTCCCTAATATTGGGAATGACATTCCATGTTAATTATTGAAATTATTGGACAATATATTCCTTGTTAGTGGGTAGGATGTTCCTATTTAATTAATAAGATTACTGGACTTATTGGTCCTCAATATTGTAAATGGAATTTTACATTAATTATTGAAACTATTGGAAAAGTCATTCCACATTAATTATTGAAATTGAAGGTATATTAATTCCATACCATTAATTTAGAAATTTTTGTCTTTATGTCCATATTATTATTTATATGACATCATTATACATGACTCTCAAAATTCCATTGTTATAGATGTTTATATTGATTCTTCTTCTCTAAATCTGAAACCCTTAATATTATCACTATAGATATGAATTCCTTTGGTCATTAAACTTAGTTCCTCATCAGATCTCATATATATATATGTATATATATATATATTGTGTGTATGTATATTGGGTGGAACATGGTCAGATATGTAGTCTTAGGCAAAAAAAGGTAGAGTTATATAGGAATCCCATGAGGAACCAAATATTAACATGGGATATTATTACATTATAGTCTTAATTTGGATATACATTCACACTAATCCATTTTATATTCACAGTCAGGCTACATTAGACACCATTTGTGGTGGCCTACTGAATTTTACTCATCCCTATCTAGGCCACAGATTGGTACCCAGAGAGATCTACTGATTTTAGGTTAGGATCGGGATAATTCTTCCTTAATGTAGTATCTTCCATGGCAGGTCAGGGAATGTGGGTAAAAAGTGAGCATGTATATATGCTACTTTTAGAGTTGGTTTATTTTATTTATTTATTCCTTTTTCAGTCTAGACTAGTTGGATGTATTACTAGCTTTATGTTGACAACTTTTATTATGTCTCAACATGTTCATTCATGGTTGAATTTATTAAAATTTCCCATATTTCTTTCCTGATTCACTATTATTATTTTCTTATACTTCCTTTAATTTATTAATATTTTTCTGTATTTACTTTGGATCTATAGGGTATATCCTCCCCAATGTACAACCTTTACTCCATCACTACTAGTCATCAACCTATGGAGTATAGGGAGGTGTGTTTGAGGCCACATGAACCACTGGGTCATGTTATTACTAAATGAACTAATATTAGGATGTTAGATGTAGTATCGATGATTCTTTTTCCATAATATTTTTTCCTGGTATATTGGAGAGTAGGAATGTGTCATCACTTAGTATATAACTTTTTACTAGGTCAAGAAAACCCATGAATGAGGGAAAGATCCAGTTTCCAGGGATGAGACTATTATTCATACTATTTTTGTTATGATTTTATATTATTACACCATGATTAATTTTTGTAATTGAACTAGTTATTGATTTATATATTTATCAGATTTACCTCATTTCCCAGTTTGGAAAGAGAATGTGTGAATTAATGCATCATTTCATGCCCAAAATATTCACATGTCATTAGAATTATTATCTTTATAATATTTTTTCATGATTATGTTTCATTCTTATCTATATACCATGTGTAAGTAACTATTTAGAATTCTTATCATTATAATTTTCTTGGGTGATAATTAGAATAATCATCCAAATTCAATGATTATTTGTTTTCCTTCATACATAAATGATTCTCTATTGATGTGATAACCATCCTTGTTAAATTTTGATGTATGTTTGGTTAAATAATGTTTCTACATCATTATAACGGCCTTTTCCAAGGGATCTTGATGATAATTCTCTATATAAGTAACTTTTGATTAGTTAAATAAATGCTTGATAATGAAATTAAATTTGAGAAATACTAAGGAATTAGTAAGATTTTAATAAATAGACACCATTTATTATGGATGTTAGTAAAATAGAATGATAATTATAACTTATAAAGGATGGTAGCTTTATAAAATGGGAATTAAGACCCATATAACTAAGTCCTCTTATGCTTGACTAGACCCTTATAGGTGAGTCCATGTTTCTTTTTCTTATAAGATAAACCAAAATAAGGGTGTAATTAATCTTTAATAAAGAATAAACTTATTTAGTTTCACTAAAGTTTAATTCTAATTGTAATTTATAGAGTAGTGACTCAATAAATTGGGAATGGATACCCATATTACTAGAACTAGTTGAAAATGATGGGATTATCATAGGTTGTATTTATTTCATTATTTTTCTTAGTAATTAACCCCATGGGTATATATTTATGATATTATGTATGTTTATTTACCTACCCACAACCAATTATACTATATTTGATACAAGTGTATGAGGGATTCTGAGTCAACAAACCCCCTTTAAATTATTCTGGTTTTGGTTGTTTTAAAAACCCTTTTTATGATTGGTGTCAATTAATTAATATACAAGTTACGACCAAAATGGGGTTTCCTTTATATCTAGGAACTGAAATTTTCTTTAACTTATCCAGTTGTGAGAAATATTTTATAAAAAAATTATTCAGAAGGAAACTTTGAGATAATTTTCAATAAATTTATTGTGGCCTTAATTAAATAAAATTTTATTTATAGGGTGAGAAACATTTACCTTTATAATTAAAACTCAATATTTCATATATCTGAGACTTTTTAATGGTCATAATAAACATGAATTTATGTATGGGGTAAAATAAAAAATTTTAGATGGTTTGATCAGAAATGACTCCCATGTAAGGGTTAGTTTTAAATTTTACATGGAAAAGTTACTTTGAACGGGAACATGAATGTTTCTTGTGAGTATCATTTGGATTCTTTTACCATTTATTTAACCTAAATGTTAGGCATTAGGTCCTAGTGAAATTTTAGGTGTGAATTTAGTTTATAAAATTGATTCTTTATCCTCTTGTGAGGGTTTAACCTATTTTTGAATCACCACTAGAAAATTAAAAACCTTTAGGGTTTTGAGTGGATTTTCCAAGCATGATGAGTGTTTTCTGTTTGTCCAGTTTATTTAGGAAGGACTCTAAGATAGTGAAAAGACACCATGAGGAGGTGGGTGGTTGTTTGGTAAGAAGATCATTGTGGGGGTATTACTATATTAGGATACCTAGTGAGTGTTAACTTTTTATCATTTCTACATTCATATCATGTCTATCAGGGGATTGGTTTCTTATGAGAATTATTGGAGAGGATAAGGTCCTAGTAGCCAGATGCTTGGAAGTATATTTCTCTACAATGAAGTTAACATTCCTTAACCCTCTTCGGTCAATTATATATTTACATACTTACATTTTCACCTATTTAAATAGATTTTATATGCACATGTACTCTTTTGTAGTAGTGTAACCTAAGTGGGACATGGTTCCCAAGATACAGACCATAGGGATAGGTGGTTTGAACTAGTGGCTCTGTTTTGAGACTGAATTAGTATGGATCTTATGGGATACCTAAAAGACCTTAATTTTTTACTTGAACAATGGTAGGTTACTGATGATTCATTTAATATAGTTACATACGTGATATAACTTATCCCAATGTTTACAAATGTCTTTTTAGGGGGTGATCCTGGTTGTATGATTATTTTGAAACTTACACATGAAAGGTTCTCAAGTTTAGAAATATAGGATTGGGGATGCCAATGGTTAGAGAAATCACTGAGGGAACTTGTCTATCGAAACAAGCTTCAATAGGAAGGACTATTTAGGTTTCTATCCTAGTAGACTTGTGGTTTTGTGGTTGAAATTTTAATTCCTAAAATGGATTCATGAGGTGATTGATCATTTTATTAATATTTTCATAGGTGCGGTTCCCTATTTTGAAGAGTATTTCCAATGTATCTTCTGGTATGTTAAGAACTTATATACCATGTTGTACGGTCAAATTTTTCTTATTGGTGGGAAACATGTAGGAGTGCGATTCAAGTCTCAGAAAAAGTGATACGATATGTAAATCTACTATTTATATTAAGTTTAGTTCATGATTGTTTACACATGGTAATTGGTTGGTTTCAATAATTAGTGAGCTTTCAGGTACAGGCTGAGCATCAATAGTTCCAAATATAATACTTTTTGGAATTATTACTCTGAGCATTGAGTAAATTAAAAGAAGTTCCCATGATGAATGATATATTTTAAATGAATCAGGTTTCATGAGATAACTGATCGTGGTTCTACCAGGACACCCATTTTTAGGTGATGTGGTTTCAAGAGTTTTTTAAAGGCATGTATAGACTTGTTTTTTTGTGAGGATGTCTTGGAAGCATGATACATTCCTACCAATGGAATCTTATTGTACTCTGGTTTAGAGGTGATCATTACTGATATCTTTCCATCATTCATAGTACATTAAGAGAGTGTTGTCTATATGCCATGATACTAAAATATCATTCTATTGTCTGATAAAGGGATAACTTGGGTGTTACACTTGGGGGGGGGGGGGGTTATAAGGTAATCCATAAGGTGGGGAGTAAACCTTTTTCTGTTTGAATGTGGTGATCCTCATTGTGAATTAAACTTGGAGAACATGATGGAAATAATTTTTGGGAAGTGAGAAATGGTGATGGATGGATTTTTTTAGCACTTGGGAGTGAGTAGGTCATTGTCCATTAAAGTCATTATGTCCAAGTATGGAAGGATCATGATTTTTGGTAATCCGAAAACTATTTTGATGGTGTGAGGACATGGATGATCCTATGTTAGGGAGTGTGAAATCGGTCACTAGTGGGATTGTGGGGATTAATCTTGGAGTAAATTGTGATGATATAAGGATGATGGATATGGATTTCACTGGTGTTCTTTTTATTCCATAGTAATTAAAATGATCACGATACAGTCTGGCTAGGATACATCATCAGAAGTTTGTTATCAGCTTCAGTGATCATGCTCAATGTGATCTTGAGGTGATTTGGATAAAAGGTATCAATATTAGATTTTGGACATGTCAACTATGGAATTCAATAATTTTTTTAATTATTCGACTAGAGGTGGTTTAATTGAGTTCTCTCATTATGGTATATGTGTTTTATAAGGAAAAACATTTAGAAAACCACCGGGTGAGGAAAGTAGAGTGTAAGAGTCAACCATAGCTTTCATAGAGAATTGGTCATGAACATATAAAATATGGCCTATTAGAGATCAACCATTCTGATCAAATTAATAATTATACTTAGAGTTTCTATAGGATTATAAGGACATGATTCTATCGTAAATACCAATGGTGGGAGTACCTTTTCTAGGAATTTTCTATTTAAATATAAAATATATTGTGGAGAGTTCCATGGGTTAGTTAATGAATGTGATGAAGTTGTGATGATGTATCAAATGGAACAAGTTTAATAAATTATTGTCTTAATGTTTCATCTTCAGTTACATGAATTTTATTGAATTATAGAAGCTTAAGTAAAATATTATTAAATTACCTCTTGAAGTAGTGTTGGGAACTGCAAACAAATCATGGATATTTGAATGGGATTTATTAACCTAAGAAGGTTAGGTTATGTTTTTTTATTCCCTACAGATTATTGGGGATGCTATATTCTATGGTGGGGAGTTTGTAATATACCACATTATTAATGGGATAATAATTATCATGTAATTTGAAATTTTCATTTGGTGGATGGGATAAATGTTAAAACGAGATTTAGATTGTGTTTCCAAGATTTAAAAAACATAAAAGTACTATTTTTGGATGTGTTGTAAGTAGAAATAGTGTCTTGGAATCCCAGATGATTTTTTAGATCATCCATCTTCAAGAGATCAATTATATGAGAGTCAACCTTAGACACATGGTTGACACATGGTTATTACTAATTGAGTGGCCAAACCATGTAGCCTGTTTGGTTATGGCACATGATTTTTCTAAACTATGAGACATATATTAGAAAACCATTAGACATTTAGAGGGAGGTGAAAGGATTTTCAAACCAAGAACTTAGTGATACACAACCATGAGAAGCCTCTATAATAAATTTCATAGAATCATCACAAAAATTTATCATAGTTTTCCTAACTATGTGCCTATCCCTGTGAGGGGGTTTCCCTTCGGACACTGTCCCCACATGGTTGGCCCATGGTTAGGTAAACCATGCATCCGAACCTTATGACTCATTAAAGTGGATAGAAATGACAATTTTTACCTTCCCTCTATTATCTTTTCCTCATCCTTTTTCTCACTCCATTCCCACACACAACAAAAGACTAAGAGCTCCTCCTTCCCCCCCACAGGCTTTAAGGAGTCTTCTTTATATTTCATTGGAATAGAATTTTGATTGTATCATTATATATCTATCAGTTAGTCTACAAATCCACTTAATTAATTTATTCATTTGTTTTTCTAGTTGTAATACTATTTATATATGATCTTATGTTCTACATTGTCAGGTCGTTTCACTGTTTCATCCATTTATCTCATTCAAAATCGAATCGAAGCCCAAAACTAGATTAGTGAGGCTTCCTTGGTATAAGGTAGGTGGTTTATCAAATTTACCTCAAATTATCATCATTTTTAATGATGTTACATTGTTCCACATGAATAAATTTTCACACATTTCTCATGTAATGTGAAATGAATTTAATCGAATTCTTATATCACAACCATGATGCCCCATAGACCCCTTTACATGGTTGGATTTTGATGAACCTAACCTAAACTACCATTTATGTGGGTTTTCATTCATATGAATATTAATTTTTGTTTATTTTAAAACCAATTCACCCAATTCATGTGTTTAGATTGTCAATTATATAATGATAAAACTAAATGAATATATGAATTGATGAAATTTAAAGGAACATAGTTTTTGGTCCCTTGTATTCCTATTTTAATTTGTGTTGGATATTTCATTAGAATGATAGATAGAAGAATTAAAGGAATTTTAAATGGTTAATACAATATTATGGACCTTATTCATTTTTAATGGAATTATGAAAATTTTTAAATGATATTTATACTTACATGGCCTTTTTATCAATTGATTTTGAGTTTTTTAATAGAGTGAAATTATAAATGGAGTGGTGGATTGAATTGGGATTAATATAATTTGGAATGAATATTTTCCCATGGACTATGTTTAGTTATTAATGGTTCCTACTTAATATATATTATTTGATAGATACAAAGATTCTATTACAGAATTCCTTGGATGAGATCATAGAGAACATTGATTGAAAGGATTATAAATGGTTAAGTGATACTAGGAATGTCACTCAAACCAAATACTTAAAGTTAGTATACAAGATGTCCCCTATTAGTGTAAATGGAACTCAACTTTAATTTATTGATATTATTGGAATTAATGTTCCTCGATATTGGAAATGACATTCCACATTAATTACTAAAACTATTGTACATGATGTTTGTTATTTTTTGGGAAAGTAATTCCTCTTTAATTAATTTTAATTATTATAGATGATGTTCTTCAAAATTGGACATGATGTTCCACAGTAATTATGGAAAATATTGGAAATTTCGGTCCACATTAAATATTTAAATTAAAGTACCTAGAACTTCTTAAATTTTTATTGAGATGTTTTTTGTCATGATTTTCCTATTAGTATTTATTTTATATCATTAGGAATGATGCTCTATGTTTCCTTATTATAGATGTTTAGACTGATGATTCTTATCTAATTATGAACTCCATATGATTATCACTATATACATTGACCCCTTTGGTCATATGCCTTGGGTCATCACTCAAACAAATATAAATATATGTTATATATATATATATTATGGAACATGTTCATATATTCTGTCTTAGGCCTAGGAAGGTAGATTCGGTCTGGTGTCCCATGAGGAACCAATGATCGACATGGGTTTCTATTACTTTACAATATTATATTGGATATACTCGTACACTAATTCATTTTATATCCATATACTAGATTTAAATTTTCACCGTTTTTGGTGGATTAGCGTGTTTTACTCACACCTAATTTGGGCTGCCGATTAGTACCCAGACGGATCTCCTAACTGTAGGTTAGGTCCTAGCTTGTGCTTATTTATTTTTGTTTTCCATTGGATAGAACTTGGCATAGGTGTTGCAGCTAGGAATGTACTCATGATACCTTCTAGAGTTGGATTATATAATTTATTTATTCATTTATTAGTCAAGACCTATTGGATCTATTACTTATTGTATTTTTACTGCTTGTATTATGACTCAATAAGTTCTTGCATGGTTGGATTTATCTATAATTTCCTGGTTATCAGTTTATTCCATATTGACTATCATTATTATATAATATTTACTTTCACTTATTATTCTCCATCTATATTTATTAATAATATAGTGGGTATAGTGTCCCTAATATACCACCCTTAGACCCTCACTGATAGTCAACATACTTTAGGGTATAAGGAGGTATTCTTGAGGCCACATGATCCACCAAGTCATGTTAATTATGAGTGAATTGAGAACATGATGTTACACACAGTGGAAATGATTTTAATTTATCAATAATTTTTTTTAATCCTTTGAAACAACTACTTTCTTGTTTTTCATTATTCCAATTAAAAAACTATACAAAGATTTTTTTTCAAGAATATTTTCATTATCATTTTCAACAAATAATTATCTATATTAATTTACTAAAAGTTCATATAAGTATTATGATTGTCATTTGATTTAACTTATTCATAAAATATTGTAAAAAAATTTATATAGTTTATTTTAAATTTGTATATAATCAATATTATATCATAACATCATAAATTTATAATGAGGATGTTTAAATAACATATCTCATTTCTTATATTATTTTATCCTAATTATATCTAATGTGTTTAGAAATCCATAGATACCTTATTTCAACTAATATTATTTCAAAAATAGTAAATCAAAAATTCAAAATATTGATATGATTTTAGAAACTAATAAGTTTTTTCCAGCATTATCAAATCATTTAATCTCCCAAATCATGAATTGTTTATCACAAATCAATGATATGATTCTAGGAATCATAAATGACTCTTTATGTACAATTTTCGCATATAAGGTATTTTTCTAGGCTTGAATTCATAGTTACATGTTATAAATTCTTGGTTTGTGTGAGTTTTCCAAGAAGAAATATTTCAAATATCAAGAAAATTACTAACAAACCACATTAGATAAACATGAATTTGGACTTTTTTAGATATTGATACAGTATATATAGCTTTATTATTGTTTTATTAATATTTTGATTCATATATAAAATTGTGATTCTATAAATTATTATCATTTCAAGTAATTTTTCATTAAATGATCATAAAAATAATAAAATAATTTTTTGAGTACACATATATAAAGGCATATTGTAAGTGATAAAAATAACATTTTATATGATATAATCTATAAATAGTATATTTATATAGTTAAATACATTAGTATCTAATCCTAAATGCATATTCCTAGGATATGAAGAATGTTTGGATGAAAATAAAAAAATGATAATATGATTTCACATCACTAAGATAGCATATAAAGCCAACATTAAAATATTTTATAGCATGAAAAATCATTTGAATCACCATTTTAGATGATGTGAATAATATTTTTGTAATGGTTTTAATAGAATATGAAACAAATACTTTATCTTATTCATATTCATTATATAACATTAATTTATTCTTTCATTACAATTCGTCAAATTAATATCTCAATGTTTACAACCAATTATTATTTTTTGTGTCTCAATTTTCCCCTAAATACAATATACAATCCTTTAGACATGTATGCATCTTTTTACAATTATTTTTGAGTTCCCCCAAAAAATAATCCACATATATTATCTTTAACAAGTTAAAAATTAATTGAATTTAATACCATAAATATTAAATTATATTTAATTACATTTATTCACATAATATTATACATAATCACTTGAAAGATTAATTCGATGTATTTACTACATCCTTTATATAGTAGTGAAATGAGTTTCTTTCAACAAATACATAACTCAATTATGACAATTTCGATTCCTAGGACATCTTATGGGGTAAAAATATACATTTACACTTTCATATGGTATCAAAAAAATTTCCTAATTGTTTCTTTTCTCTTTGGGATCAATTTTTACCCTATGTTGAGTTTTGTTGAATTTTTGATCATTATGAATCTTAAAGGGTTTATAATATTTATAAATTTTATATAAAATTATATTATTATCATTGGTTGTGATATGTTAAAGAAACTATATTTTCTAATTTATGCTTACTGAAATAATCCAATAATATTCTTGACTTTGGCTATTGAGATATTTTGGTATTTTAAGGACCAAAAATTCTCAAAAATAACATATAGAAGATAATATTTTATTTTTTGTCTCTGTATCTCAATTTGTGAAAAGTTTCTTATATATCATTAATGGAGTGTCCTATTGGAAAACCATTGCCACATTTTCATTTATAATAATAGTTTTACCCTAGGAATGGTGTAATTTTAGTGAAAGTCTGGGTCCCACTACATAGGCTATCATTGGTAGAATTTATCAAAAAAATTATTTTATTCAATTATTAATGTATGAAAACTAAAAAGACGCCGTTAAATACCCCATTATAATTTATTCTTTTGTTAGCCACATAATTGATGAACATAACCCATGGAATGAGAGAGAACGTGATACCACTCATTAAGAAGATCTCCAAGGAGGAGAAGAACTATTGAAGCAACTGAAATTCTAGGGCGAGGATTTTTTTTAATTAAGTGTTTTTTTATTTTTTATGATTTATGAGCATGAAATTATTTTCATTATTCTCTTTAACCTCATCTAAAAGACTAGTTATTTTTATCTAGTTTTATTTTTCATCAAATTCATGGATCTTCATTTTTTTTATCAACCCTTTTTGTCATTTTCAATATTATGCACAAGATAAGATGCCGGGATGATTATAAATGGCCTAACTACATTTCTTTACCACTATTTGTTTCCATATAATTCATTATATAATCAATCTTATTCACCATGGATAGTAGTTTTATGAATATTCTCTTAGATTTATGGATATTTAATATCCGGGCCTAAAATCATTTGATTTGGTTGTGGCCTTAGAGATCACAATATTAAAGATCGATGATAGAAAATGGTGGATCACTCGAATGTGTACGAATAAATATTAAAAAAGTGGAGTAATGTCTTGGGAATCAAGGGTATATAAAATTAAATTAATAATCACTTTTCTGGTGGGAGATGATAGAAAAACAACCAATTTATGCATGATATAGAAAAACAAGATATTTTATAGTGTTTTGAGTTCGAGTGAAGGTGAGAATAATTATGGAAGAGTGATTATAGAGTATTTTTGCTTTTTGTGACAAGATTGAATAGTCACATAGTTTTTCGTATTAGAATAGAAATTGTGTACCTCCCTCCATGGGACTTGGAGTAACATTAAAATAATATGAACATATTATGTGACCTAGGGTTAAATTTTATATATCTCACATCAAGATAACATGGTGTATGTTCAACACATGTATAATTGAGAATGGGTTATGGTATTTACACACCTTGTACCCCTAGTACATGTTTTATAAGTTGAGATAACCCATCACTACAAAATTAGAATACATTCTGAGTGTTTCTGTTGAGTCTACACACCACGTACCCCTAAACACACTATGTATATAACCCCCACATGACTATAATTGTTATGTTAAAAATTGAGTAACCTATTGATAAAACATTCTATCTACCCTCATGCACATGATATATAATTATACCCATTCAAAAAATATATAATCTAATTGATGATTAGACTGCCCCTGAGGGGTTATACCATGTGTACCTTATATTATATTTCATGACCTTTTATATCCTTTATAGATTTTCATTTATACTTTTTAGGACATATATTTTGGAACATGAGATATCCATCGTAATCATTTCCCATGAAGAATAAAATAATGATATTTTGTTTGGAATCAATGTTGAGAAAAAAAGTGATATAAATATTTTAATCATCCAAACATGGTATGTCTAATGATAGGGTTCATGATAGAAAAATATAGAATACATGAGTATAGAAACACCCTTGGTAGCATGGATTTTATAGGGTATGGGTATCTTTAATTACTAATAAATTTTTATGCTCACAAACTATTATGGTATGAGTGTTCCATCCATGGAGTTGGGTACTCCATTGTTTAACAAGCTCCAATGTTTTGTCATCCTATACAAATGTTTGGTAACACAATTGACCATTATATTTACTCTATCAGGGTGAGATCCCTGAACTACAAATTTTGTTAGGTTATATGGGTTTTCTCAAATATGGATAGTTATAATAGTTTGAGTTAGTAGTCTAATGAATGATATCTATTATTGGATATTATATAAGTAACTCTTCGTATTTATGGAAGTTTGAAAAGATAATGGTAGATAGTAATGTGTTTCACTTCAATAACATATTTTTATACATTAGTAAGAATATAATTACACATTATAGAGTCTAGTGGGGATGTCGAATCTTGAATGGATAAAAAATATGATACTTAGAGTTGCATGACTCCATAGAAACCACTTGGTTTCATTTGAGATGCCACATATAGTTGTGTTATCAACATTAGACATTTTAAAATTTTTATCAATATAATATTCTCTATTTCCTTATTTGATATGACCTTCATGTATTCAAGTTGAGAAGACTATGCATTCTCTATGTCCTTGAGGCTTTTAGCTATAGATTATATCTGAAATTTCTTATATATTTAGCAACCATACTATTATGGGGTTTGGGTTGATATGTTATTTTTTATATATTTTTATTTTGGAGGCGTCTTGTTAAGTATGTTTATACTCACATGTTCATGGGTATTATGAACACAATAATTTTTTTGATATTAAAAATACACTCTTTAGAGGTGGTCTAGGTGGAGATGGATTTAGTGTGTCTTCTTAAGATCTGAAAATTTATGGTTCTTAGAAGAGCATGGTGGTTAATAATGGTGATGGTGATCATTTTAGTTATGTCCCATTCTAAGAGTCTCTACATCATACAGGATCTATCAATTATTCAATGATCTCCAGGTTCCAAATAATGGAAAAAATGTAAGAAACTTTTAGTGTTTTTCCTATGTGGATATATTATCAATAATTTATGTCTCAAGGATATATGTATACAATTAAGTTATATATATATATATATATAATGTCAGATTTTATTGATAAATTTTTCATTTAAGATGTGATTCTATTTAAAAAATGATATAGGAAATGGACCCCTATATTGTGTGATATGCCTACTTAGTGAAAGTCAATATCTCTTATACTATTAAAGGTGGACATGGGTTGGAACACTCATCTTGATACTAGACCATTCATGACACATATATTTTTGAATAATGTCAGAGTGGTATTAGATTAGTCAATTCCTATAGACAGAGTATGGATGAAGTATTATCATGAGGACTTTTTTTAGAATTTAGGGTAGTGATGTAATGGGGGTCATCAGTTTGGTTATCTGACTAGGAATATAGAATTTTGTATGAAAATCCATGTATACTAATTAAAATAATATACTAACTTGTTATCCAAACTTGATTACTAAGAAATTGATTTTAATATAATATAATTCTGGTAGATGCATCATATAATATAAAGTTATGAATTTTCACTTCTTTAGAATGTTATCTCATCTAGAAATTTTTTAATCCCAATGGGTTTATCATATAAAATGAATATTTATAACCATATGTATCCATGATGTGTGTACATGTAGGGTCATGAAGATACCATTACTATTTTTAGTTTTCTCATAACTGATTAATGAGCAGTGGAGATTTCATTTTGAGACCTAGTAAAGGGTTATTACTTCCCCATGGTCTTATTTAATTTATCTCAAATTCATTCTTAATATATATTTTCTATTAGAGAAAATGGTAATTTAATCTAAGAAGGATGATCCAGACCATTGGGAATATATTTTATGTTTTTCATATGGTATAGTTCACATGGTTCACTAGGAAATTTAGATTTTCGATTAATAAATGATTATACAGAGTTTGAGAAACGTGTGTCCATCTAGATTATACTCCCATTGATCAAATAAATTTTCCTATATTGATCCCACTATATAAAAATGTTATTCATTGGTGGATAATGTTTTTATCAAGAAATATCTACCAGAGTTGGAGTTTGAGCCCTTATTTATGGTATAATTTTATCACATATTGTTTAACTATCTTTAGGGAAGAATAACTAAGATTGAGTATATAACAACTCAAATTTATATATATATATATATATATATATTTGATAGAATATTTTTCATAAATCACAAAACTAAAATTGAACGGGATATTATTTACTGAGATAAAATATTATAATTCAATATATACATTAATACATTATGAGACTTGAATAAAAATTATATAGTAAGAAAAATAAAAAGTGAACAAATTTAAAAGTATATAAAAATAACTTTAGCATATAATATTTATCCCTATGGTCTTAAATGAATTACATAATCCTTATATGAACTATGTATAAAATTCTTATAAGTATAACTATTTTTTGAATGATTAGATGGAATTAACGATCTTAGGGAATTAAGAGAGTTTATATAGGAAAATAATATAGATGTTGGGATTATATAGAAATTGGGATTATATATCCATTCGACTCATATGGTCATTAGAAATATATAGGTATTGGTCCTACAAAACCATTGGTATTATATAGTCTTTGGTTATTATTTTAGTAAAATTATAATAAAAATAAATGATTAGATATGATAAAATTCATATTTTTCAATGAAATGTTTTTAAGGAGTTGTGTATTTTTTCATAATAAAGTAAACATTTAAAAATGATAATTATGAAAATATGTGATATTTCAATACATGAAACAATATATTATGATTCATATAATGGTGGTTACAATATAACTTATGATTATACATTTATTTTATCCTTCAATTTTTTTATATTTAAAAATTGGTTTTTGTTGAATTTTGTGCACAGATACTATAATTAATCTATTAAACACTTACAAATTTTAATTTATAAAAATGAATTCAATGATTCTATTAAAAACAATAACCTTATTGAAATCACTCTCACTAGTGCCAAATATACATGGTATAGAAGTCACTATAATAGAGTAGTCACTAGAAAATTGGACAGAGCTCTTGTCAATAATAAAGATTTGGACAAATGGGACACCATTTCTAGCACTACTCTACCCAAAATACAATCTGACCATCATCCTATTATGGTCAATATATCTTAAAAAACTATGAAACTCCCTCTCCGATTCAGATTTAACAAATCTGGGTCTTTGGACTTGGAATGTTACAATCTTATCAAAGGATTTTGGTCCTCCATGGCTCACTCCAATGATGATTTTTCTTGTACTCTTAAACTTAAACTCCTCAAGAAAAATCTTAAAAGCTGGTGTAGTGTAAAATCTAAATAAATTTACCATGAAATCTCACTTATTGGGAATGAACTTCACCAAATTCAAAATAACAATACCAAATCTGACTTTGCTTCTAATCAGACCCATGAGATTAATATCTCGATGAAACTCAACTCTCTCATTTCTTTTAAAGATAACATTCGTAAACACGCCTTCAAAATCAAATGGATAACTTATGGTGATAGGAATACTAAATTTTTTAACTCTCTCCAAATAGTTATTAAATATTGAAAACCTTTAACCTCTCTTAAGGATGGATACAACCTCATGGATAAGGACAATGACATTTCTAATCATGCTGTTTCCTATTTTTAATCCTTATTTAATGGAACTAGAATTAATAAGGATCTTCTTAATGACATTATTCCAACATTTATTACTGAGGAAGACAACACATTCCTCCTTGAAACTCCTCTTAATCATGAAATTAATGATACCGTCTTCTCCTTGAATCCTGATAGTGCTCCAGGACCCGATGGATTTAACAATGGATTTTTCCAAGAATACTGGGACATCATTCAAAATGATATCTGCAAAATAGTGAGATCTTTCTTTTCTAGTGGTTTTCTTCCACATGTGTTAAATGTAAAATTCCTCACTTTGATTCCCAAAGTTGAAAATGACTCTGAGATTCATCTTTTTCGTCCCATATCCCTTATCAATACTCTTTATAAAATCATTACCAAATTTCTAGCCAACATAATTTCCAATTTTACTAAAAAAATAATTTCTTGGAACCAAATTGGTTTTTTCAAGGGAAGATCCATCCAAGATTGCATTTGTCTTGTCTTAGAATCCACTAATACCTTAAACAATAATAATAGAGGTGGTAATATAGCCATTAAAATTGACATTAGAAAAGCTTTTTATACTATGGATTAGAATTTTATCTTTAAAGTTCTTCATGGTTTTGTCTTTAATAACTCCTTCATAACCAAAATTAAAACATTATTTCACTAAGAATCCATTTCATTCTTAATCAAAGGCTCTCCCATAGGCTATTTCAAATGCTCTAAAGGTTCCAGACAGGGCGATCCCCTCTCTTCCATTCTTTTTCTACTGTGGAAGATAATTTAAGTCGCATGCTCACTCTCCTAGTGGAGAAAAATAAAATTACTTAATTACATGATTTAAGAAATGTCAATGCCCCCACACATCTTTTATATGCAGATGAAATCATTCGTTTCTTACAAGGAGATAAAAGAAATATCAAAACTATCCAAAATGATCTCTCACACTATGAGGAGGTCACGGGCCACGTCATCGGCTGGAATGAGTCTTGTGTCTTCTTTGTAAGAAACATTCCAACTAATAGGAAAAATAATATTATTAATGATTTAGGTATTAAATAAGGAACACTTCCTTTCACTTATCTTGGTGTTTCGATTTTTTGGGTAGGAACAAATCAATCTATTTTACTAGTACTATAGACCAAATAAAAAATCAAATTTCCTCTTAGAATGGAAAAACTCTCTCTATGGAGGGGATAATCTGCCTTTTGAAGTCGGTAATTGTTTCCAAAATGGTATATTTCATGATGGTTTATAAATGGCATGTTAGGCTTTTAAAAAAAAATAAATATTTACATTAAAAAATTTGTCTGGTCTAGTAGTACTTTAGAAAGGTAGCTTGTGACTGTTCCTTGGTCTACTTGTTGAAAAACTCTTGTCAAGTGGGGTCTTGGCATCAAGAATTTGACTCTTTTTTAATGAGGCACATTAATCCAGACTTACTTGGAACCTGATCCATAGCGAATCTCCTATTTTTTCTTTCATAAAAAATAGGTTCCCCGATAAACTGAAAAAAGAAACATGTGTTTTCTTAACTCCTCCATCTGGCCTTCCATCAAAAAAACTTATTCCAACATTATTATCAATTCTAGATGGATGGTCTCCAGGGACTCATCCATGGGATTCTGGTTAGACAATTGGACTGGTTCCCCTCTTTCCACTTTATTCTCTGATCAAACCCCTGAAAAAATCAATATGACCATCCGTGATGTCATTGACTCCCAAATTGATAGTCTCCTAACAAATTTCACTCAAGTGATTGAAAATTATACTCTCTCAAACACGAATGATTTACTAATATGGGAACCTTTTCTTAATGGCATGCTTGATTAAAAGAATTTTTTCAAATATCGCTTCCATAACGATGACAATGAACTTAGTTAGATCAATAATTTAGACAACCCTTGGATAAAACCCTCACGTATTACCCTTATTTGGCATGTTTCCTATAACAGGATCCCAACTGATGCTTGTTTACAATATTTTGGGATTCAAATTTTTTCTAAATTTCGACTTTTTAATCAGCATAGAGAGGATACCTATCACTTTTTTCTTTCATGTTCCACCACCACTGCACTTTGGAATTATATTTTTGACATATATGATTGTAGATGGATGATTCTTGACTCTGTCAATGATCAACTAAAGCATTGTGTGGATATATATAGCTCTCATAAAATAAAAAATCTTTTCCATGCCTTCATAGTCGATCTTTTTCATATAATCTGATATGATAGAAATTTAGTTTTTTAAAATAATTACTCACTCAACATCAATGAAGGCCGGATTCAGATTCTCATTGCCATTTGTGAAGCTTCCTTGATTCAAAAAGGGAATTGATACAACATAGTGAGGGATTTCATGATTCTAATAAAGATTCAAGTTGATGGCATTTTTTATCAACCACAATGCACTTTTGAAGTTTTTGGGAAACCCCCACCTCCTGGTTGGATCAAAGTCAATGTTTACGGTGCTTCTAAAGGAAATCTGGGACCTGCAGGTTATGGGGACATCTCTAGTAATCATCTTGGTCATGTCCTCAAATGTATTATTGGAGGATTTGGGATCGCCTCCTCTCTCGAAGATGAAATGATGAGTGTCATACATGATATCAACTATTTCAAACACAAAGGTTGGAACAAGATATGGATTGAGAGTGACTCGACTACCATTGTCCAATCACTTTAGAATGGGGTGGTTCATCTGGCCTGGTCGATCACTACTAGATGGATGGAGTGTCTTCATTCAATTCATGATATCAATAATATTACCACTCATACCTACCGTGGAGAAAATGATGTTGCGGACAGGCTTACAAATAAAGGATTAAGTCAGAACATCACATGGCTGGAGGATCTCCCTGATGACTTACTTCCCCTGTATGTGAAAGATTGTAATCTAATCCCATCTTTTCAGCTCATGTAATTTCAAATTTTAATTTCAACAATGCTTTGGTTATTTAACCAAAGTAACACCTTAGACAAAAAATATATATCAAATATTATAAAAATTACATATTTTATTTTTCCATCATTTATAAAAGGGAACAACCTATACCCTATTCATCATGTATTTTGAGGGCACTATCTCATCCAAGCCCTACCAAAATGTCAATGAAAATTCCTAAAAAAGTATTATAGGTCCTAATCACACTAAATTTATAAACTAAGAAGGATTAAGAATTAATCCAATTGCGCTTTTCTAATGAAGAGGTATAATTCTCAATAGAGTGTTTTATGTTTATTTCATCATCTACCTCCTTAAAATATTCATTATAATTTATGAAAAAATTACATTAGTGTCATTAAAATACATAAATATTGTTATTAATGTGTTATAAAAAAAATTTAATCTTCTTTTCTGTCTTATGGAAAATTAAATCATTTCTTTAGCATACGCACTGACTACCGTCTCCATGTAGGGATGAATTTCATTATTTATCATGAGATTATTTGGATGTTTAAAATTATGGGTACAATTAATGTAGGTTTCGGGCACAGTGGAAGCACATTGGTGGGTTATCCCAACTTTAATTTTAGCGTTAAACGATGTTCAATCCGAAATTCGTCACGATATAAAACACAGGATCTTCGTAATAGAACGAAGAACGAAAAAAGAAAAGAAGAGTCCCGGAACCATTGAAATAGGATCGTCATATGTTGGTTATAATTAATTTAATTAATTCATAAGAATTACCTCGGTGGAATTATTTCTTCGTTGGAGTTTCTGATCACGATCCTGTGATCCGTCGTTGCATCATAGAATCCAAGTATAGGATTCCTCTAGCAGTGATCCACATGTGCTCCACGTATCTCTGGACGTCGTCGAAGGGATCTCCGGGTGCTAGCACCGAAGAACCTTCGCTTGCGATGTCCGCCTTCGACCACCTTGATCCGGTGGAGGATCTCGCTCTCATAACTTAAAAGCATTCTTGGTGGAAAGGGAATTCTCTCTTGGCTTGAGAGTATTTCCAAAAACCGTTGTGCACAACAATGGCTCGATCTCTTGAGAATAATGTAATAGAGATTTATAATACTTAGAATAATAAAATGAATTAATTATCCAAAAGTATTTAATCATTTCATTTAATTCTTAACAATACCCCATTCCATAATAATGATAGTTGACTATCATTATTACTTGAAATGCGCCCAATGTATTACATTTAATATCATTTAATTAAATAAACAATATTTTATCCTCAAAAATCCCGACTGGAAAATTAAACGGCATGTAATAATTAATACACGGTGTGTACTTGTCTTCCATAAAACTACACGACTTGTAAATTTAATATACACGGCATGTACTTTTATTTTTCCATTTTTCTCCACCACATTTATTAGACCTTGAGTAATGTCTATTTATTTCTTAAATAAATGTAACTGCATTACTCGCTAACAAATATATTATTTCGCCCACAATATATTCTCTCGAATAACTAGTGTCGAAATAAATGAAATCAGGCATCCTTAAATATTTATTAAACCACAGTCGGGAATAATATTTATTTAACTTGTTAAATTAATATTTAACTGAGATACATGGACACACTTAGTGTGTGACCCTCTAGGCCTCTTTCTCAGTGGCATTAGGCGGATCCTGCCTAAAGTCCAAGGTTAGCGTCTAGAAACACGCCAAGGAACCCATAGAGAAATAAGTTAACGCCGTAATGACGTGTCACCTCCTACGAACGCTTACTGTGTAATATAATACCTTTGTCTTGATATCTCTAATCAAGCGGGTTGCATGCTAGTGCCATCAACCCATGTGCTCGATTATTCTTTCTTTGACTTCCTAGTATTGAACTCGCCTATTCCTTACCATGGCCATGGATTTATTTAGGCTATATCAATTCCATCAAAGGGCCTGAGATATCTACTTCCGTTATGGAACAAAAGGGACAAATCCTTTCTTGCATTATCTATTAATGCAGTATTACTCATGATGCACCCAACGTATCCTACCTCGCTGCGAACAATGTGTCATCACAGTTTTCGTCAATATATCTAAGTGCATGAGTTGTAATACCCATTAATAATAATCTTAAAGTCTAAGGACCAATACACACGTCCGCAGATAGGAACATCCAATGACACTATAAAATGTGGATTTCCTACTGGCGGGTCTCGTTCTCATAATATCCTCCTAGATATTACCAAGGGCGCACACCAGGAGAAGGTGCCTCAAAGTTTCATGAGTACTCACCCCGAATGACCTGTATTATTTGGGTCCCTCAAATAATATCATCCGGCCATAGAACATACATTCAAGAACAGTGTTATGGAACTTCCGAGTTCTCATTATAGCAGGGATCCTCTATGACCCTTTAATGAAACAACTGTCCTTAGGACATTATCACATGACATGTCATGCAAAAGAACAATCAAGATGTGATAAGGCTTTTATTTAATTAATAAAATACAAAGTAGTTGGTTCTAGCCACCAACTCCAAAAATTAATATATATGATATTAATAAAATAAATATTTTTAATTAATTATAATATATTACTTAATTTTTTAATCTTTCTATCTATTAGAGATTGGAATTTTTTATCGTTCTTATATGTGGAATACAACCTCCATATAGAAATGTGATTGATTTTTCATTTCCACTTTACAAGGATGGGCATAAGTATAGAACTAATGAATAAATATTTCATTTAAAACATATTTATGATTTTTTTAAAAGTAAAATATTATCTAATTTATATAATTTCCACTTAGTTAAAGAATAAAAAATTCCCTCATAAACACATATGAACTAACATATCCATGAAAAAACATTAGTAGTTTTTTATGACTACCTTACATGGATAGTTTTGAAAGTATATTTAATAAATAAATTTAATAATAATAATATTTTCAAGATAATTGAGGTAATGGAACAATAATTAGTTTTTCTAAAGTGAAACATTCTGATCATATTTTGATGTTATAATCTGAATGACCCCAAAACATCCCATATGAACTTAACTGTTTTCATAAGTAAATAAAAAATGGTAATAAATGAAATAAAATAAATAATAATAAAGAAATGAAAGTGGGAGTCTTTATTAAATAAGTATAAAAAGATAAATTTTAATCATTTAATAGTTATAGATTGTACAAATATAGATGGTACTTTAGGTAAGGTAATTTTCTTAGAAAATGTGTTTTAAACTATTCATTTTGAATATTTATTATCTATTTTTAAATTAATTTTAATATTTCAGGAAAATTATAATTAATAATTTAATTTCTATTAATGTTTTGTTTTTATTATTTTTTAATTTTTCTATAATGTTTTAAAAAGGGAATGTTCTTAATATTTATAGTATGTCATTTTTTATATTCTTAACCAATGTGACAAAAAGATGGGTTTTTAACATAAATGACATGAGAAAAATATACCATAATCATATTCAATATTTTTTTATAAATATTAAACATTAAATTTTTATTTTTTAAAAATTAAATACAAATCCATTTATTTTTAATATTTTCTTTAATAATTTTGAAAAGGGATATTTTTCCCTATTTATTGTGAAAATGGAAAATTCATTTCTTCTAGGTTTAAATGGATTTTTCAAGGGGTTTATGATAATTTATTGAAACATTACAAATTATTTTTCATTATATAGTGATTTAGAATAATATATGATGATGGATGAGCCCGATATATCTCATGATAATGGGTTTGCTTAATATAGATCTTTAATGCATTAGGTAAAAATTTAGTCTTCAAAAGAGAAGACAAATGTGATTAAATGGGTTGGTGAATCCTATAGAGTTAAATGAGATTTCATAATTCTAAAATGGATTAAAAATGATTGTAATATACTAATGAATATGATTCTCCATGATATATATATTATGTTTTCACAATGTGTTTTTATAGAAATATTTTGATTTCATGAGGTAACAAATGTTTAAAGGTGAAATGATAGTTTTTCCAAGGAAACCCTTCATGAGTTACAACATGACTAAAGATACCGTCATGATTTTCTATATTTTTTCTAATGAGTTTCCAAGGTTTTCTTTAATAAATGAACATTATCACTTGTTTAAATGTTTTATTTCTATTCCAAAATATTTATTTTAAAAATGGTAAAAATACTTATGAGTTTTTATATTTTTCATTAGACAAATGAGATTCCATTATTTTTATTTCCATTTATGAGATTTTTAATTTCCATCCCATGCTTAAAAATTATTTTCATTGTAATTTATCATGAGTAGAAGTTGTATCAAGTTCATGATTTCCACTATGACGACCCATCTTAAAAAAAGAAAAAGTGTCTTGAATGAAACACGAGTCTAAATATAAGAACCCTATATTTTGGATAGATGGAAATTGGGTGTCATAATTCCCTATGTAATTTAATAGATTTTCTTAATTATATAAAATTATAAAACTATAATATAATGGGAATGTAATAAGGTTGAACCATTTTCATAAATAAAATAATTATTGGTTGATTATAATAAAAAAAATTATAAATTGTATCAGGGAAAGGGTTTAGATAACTTTATAAGATATGATGTTTTCTTATGTGAAACAATTATGGGTTAATATAATTTTTATGGATATACTAGTATTTATTCTCTTCATGAGATATTTCATTCTGATTTTATTTTATATAATAAAACTAACATGTGTGGTTTTAGTGAATGAATTTAACTAACATGAAGAAAGTTAACAATAAATGTTCGAATGAGTAACCAAAAAAGATATAAGTTGGAGTTAATTATAATGTGGTTATTACTAAATATATATCTTATTATATTATTAATAAAATGAACCAAGGTGTGTTTTATAACACATTAAATAAGATAAAAATGATTTTTCAAGGAATATCTATAGTTGATGATTTTTATAAGATGTAACCCATAAATTGCCTAAAAAAAGGAAGTTGTTTCAAATGTTGAGAGTATTTTAATTATAAAAAGAGACATTCTATGGGGAAATCTCAATAAGGGGTTTGAAAAAACCATATAAATAATTTAATAACAACATTTCATGCGATTATAGTTAAAGATAAAGAAATTCTCAATGGAAAATAAAATTTATGATTTGTAGTTTTTTATTTTGTTTTTATATTGATAAATATTATGATATTATTAATATTTATTATTTTATAAATGAATTATTAATTATTATAATGGTAATTCCTAGTTAAGGTATTAAATAGAAGTTTCAATAACTAAAGTCTCTACATATAGGTTTTTTGTAGTTAGGATATAGTGATATTTTATTTAATTTATGATAAATTTTTGTATGATCATATGTTTAATAGTATTAATATAATTTTAATGATTTATGTGGTATGATTACTTTGGGAGACATTTATTATGTTTTAATAGAAAATTATGATATATGTAACCCTCATGTTAACATGGGATGAGGTTATTCGAGGAAGAAATATTTTTTATTTTGTGAAAATAAGTTAAAAGGTGTTGATAACATTTTGGGTTATTATGATCTATAATGTTGAGGTAATATTCGTTAATTGTTATAAAAGGTTGTTACATTTTTGGATCATAATATTTATCATAAATATAACATTGGGATTGAAAAGTTATTTGGTGACTATGTAAATAATTTTATCTTTTTAAAGAATTTCAAAATTTTGTTAACAATACATGTTTAAGGTAAATGAAAATTTTCATCTAAAATGGGATTTTATAGGAATATTGGTATAGTTATCTTTTGGATGAATATATGATTCAAGTTATTTATTTAAATATTAACATAATTTAGATATTATTTAATATATGTATATACTTATTTGGCATATGAGTGAATGAGTGATTAATATTGTTTGTAAATTAATTCTATATTATATTAGAAGAACATGTGGTCAAGTCATTATAATATTTGAGTTTTAAATATGGAATTACATGTTTTATATAGTTTTAAAGATAATAATTTATCAAATGTTTTATGTTTAAAATTGGGTATTATTTTTTTTCTTTGTAGAATAACTTATTATTTCATCATTGAAGGATTATTCATTTAGGAATTATGTTAACTTGTGATAATTTTTTGGGTTTTGATTGATTGATAAAAGTAAGATAAATAAATTTCATCAATTTGATAGTAATTTTATTTGTTGGATAATGATTTTATTACATTAGGAATGAAAAACTCACCTTTAATATTCATTTATTAGAGTAATAGCTGGTACATAAGTGAATAAACTTTTATATACACAAGAAAATATTAAAATTATTCTTAATCAAAATCAAATAGGAATATTTTCTCATATTCTATATATTTATTATCCGGTTTGCATTGAACTCTAGAAAAGAGTCATGAAATTGATTTTTTTTTTCCATTTATGATTATTTATGATGAATTTTAAATCTTTTTTTCTTATTATAAAATTATAACATTATCTCTTAAATGTCACTTCTTTCTTATACCAAATTTTCACTTCTATCCAATGTAAACCAAATTTGGAAACTTTTTTATGTGTTATTATAAGTGAAAATCATAATTCAATTTTCATATTGTCAAAAGGATGTTTTATAATAAATTTTTATTTTGTGGGTTTATATAATGGTATTATTAAATATTAAAAAGGTTTTCCATTTTGTGATCATATGTTTTATCTCATACTCTACATTTCATCGAGATAAATCATATGTCATTTTCAAGGCTCACTTCTTGGAGTTTCTTTTTAAAAATAAGATTTGTAATGTCACCATTCACCATTTAAATTGGATTTGTAACTTTTTTAATTTATATACTTCTTAATCCCTTGCTTATTGAAGTCAATATACCATTATTAGGACAATATTTACAAAAGGGTGTAGAATGTAACACCCTAGGATTTCAAAATTTATATTAAATAAATAAATTTTTTTGATAGATTATAGCTCAGAGAAAGATGAACTAAGTTCACCGGTGAAATTTTTTATTTATATTAAAACTTATAATTCTAGATATTTATCAATAAAAATTTAGGCTTCTATAATAATCAATAGTATGAAAAATACAATTGGAATAAATTAAGGAATATATAAAAATTATATGATCATATAATCATTATTATCATCATCATCTATAAAGATAATAATCCTGCGAATAACTATAGAAAAAAGGATAATAAGTATAAATATTTTTGCATTATGAGAGATATATAATGATTTTATAGATTTAAGAGAGATTATATAGGAAAGCAATATAGTCACTGAGCTTATATAAAAACTGGGATTATATTTCCATTATAATAATAAGATCACTGTTTTATATAACAATTTGAACTATATGACTCATTTTATTTTATATTCATTGGGTATAATATCATTAATTATTTTATAAAAATAAATGATTATATATGATTAAAATCATGCCTATCAAAGAAACGATTTTAAGGTGTTGTGTATTTTATGACAACAAAATTTTCACATTAAAAAGGTGATTATGAAAATATGTGATATTTCAATATATAAAATCATATAGTGTCATTAATTTAATGGTGGTTACTTTATAAGTAATGAGTATAAATTGATTTTATTTTTTAAAGATATATTTTCTTAAAAAATGGTTTTTTATTAATTTTTTAACTAATATTATATTTAAATTCACTCACTATTAGAAATTTTATTTTAAAAAAATTGAAATTATTTTTTAAATAATCTTTTCATAATATGTCAATTATTATTTTATAGGTTTTTTGGCTGAAATTATTGATTTCTGAGTCAATAGTGAAAACCTGTTTTTTCCAATAATGGAGTTTCATTTGTTTTAATAAATTAATTTAAAAGATGTGTTATATTTTTCAATTTGTTTTAAAGTAACATAATATATATTTCATTGAAAATAATTTAATTAATCCATATAAATAAACATTATATATTATTTTCTATATGTTCTTTTTTATGCTTAAAATAAAATTGTCAAAAAATTATCTTTTAGTTACTTTTGTGCACTAATACTAAAATTAATTTTTACCCATTATACAAAATAAATATTTAAAAGTTGATTCAATATTATTAATAATTAATATCATATTTATTAATGAATTGAATTTTATTTTTGTTCACTATGAATAATACCCCTGTTAAAACTGTGTCACCATAGTAAAGGGTTAATCATGTTAATTAAGGTAGAAATAAAGTGATAAGACCAAAAAATCACAAAGGAATTAATATTTTATGATATTATTTAGAACCTTATCCCTTTATACTCTAATTTTTATAGATTTTTATCCACTTTACCATGAGTAAGACATTAATAATATTTTATTGTTTTGAAAAATTACAAGTGTTCCACTTACCTAACATTAAAAGGTAACCTCTTGTCCTCTCATCCCCAAACATTTTGATCACTATAACTCATCCAAGATCTACCTAAATCACTCAAAAAAATATCTCCCTACATATTAGTGGTCTTGCTCTCACTAAAAGACCAATATATGAAGTGTTAATTTGTAAGCTAGGGGAGGATTTCCAAATAATATGTATGATCATTATCAAAGTGTTTCATTTTTACTTCATCTTCTACCTCATTAAAATATTATTGAAAAATAAGGAAGTAATGAAATAAGTAAATTAAATATCCAATTTTTTATTTTTTTAAACCTGTTATAATTGAAATCATCTCTCTTGATTACGTATAAACTACTGTCTCCAAAAAGGGATGTGTTTTATTTTTCAGCAGTGAACTATATGCATATTTAAAATTATGTATAAATTGAATATATATTTTATTTATGAAAAATTTATAATTAATTAAATATAATATATTACATACCTTATTACCCTTTCCATCCATTGGAAAATGATAACGTCTATCATGCAAATGTGTGTAATACAACCTCATCAAAGTGATGAAATATTTATTTTTAAATTACACCATAAAAGTATGATAATAAATTTGTAAATAATTAATAATATTAATTTTATAAAAAAATTATGATTATTTAAAGTTGAAATAATTTTTTTTAACTTTTCTAGTAAGTAGAAAAATTAAAACGCCATTCATGTGTATGTATAGACTATTATCTCAATCAATGAATGTGATTAAATTTTAATGACTAATGTACATGGTTTGTTATAAATTTTTATTTAATTTTTAAATATGATAATTTTAAAATGTTTATAATTGCGGAGTTAGTGTAACCATAACACCTATTACTATGGTCAATAAATTTATTAGGTTTTGAGGTTATAAACTGAACATACCTAAAACATCAAACATGAAATTAATCATTACAGTAACCACATAAAACATGGTAATAGATGAAAATAAAGGAATAATAATTGAATTAATAGTAAAATGGTTGGTAGTCATGAATAAAACTAATATAATTTTATTATTCATGATTTAGAGAATGTAACAAGATTGATGAGACTTAAGGTAAAAGATCTTTCATTAAAACTATGTTTTAGAGTTTTTTTTGAATCATTATTATCATTAATTATGTTATTTTAAATGTTTCAAGAGTGTTCTTATTTATATATCAAAGTATATAAAATTATATTTTATTTTAATTTTGAGTTTCCTTATAATGTTTTACAAATGATTTTTTTTATCGTTTATAATATTGGTCAATTTGATGTTTTTACCAATTTAAAAAATAATGATTTTTAAAACATAAAAAATGACTATAATTTACATATGTCATGAAACTTATGTTTTATAAAAATTACTCTCTTTTTTATTATTTTATAAAGAATATTAAATACTCATTATTTTGATGAATCTATTATGATAAATCATTTTCCAAACAAAGTGACATTTCCCCTATTTTTTTGTAAATGGAAAGTGCATTACATATGGGTATAAATGGGATTTTCAAGGGATTTATGGTGAAAAATTTCAAGATTAAAATTTTTTATATGATATGTTACTTGAGAATTTTAGATTATAACTATTTATCCTGATATAGTTTATGATTATGGGTGAGCCCGATATAACTATCCAATGAATTGCATAATAGTTTAGTCTTCAAAGGTGAAAATAATGGAGATAATAATGTTGGTTACTACTATTTAATTAACTAGGATTAAATTATTTTGATATGAGTTAAAAATAAGTGATAATGGGTTATGAATAAAAATCTTTGAGACACATATATTATGCATTCTAAATGGGGTTTTAAGGAAATATTTTGATTTAATGAGGTAAAGAATGTTTAAATGTCAAAGATTTTTTAAAAGGAATTTTTTCTTACATTCCCAAATGACTTAGTATGAATTCAAGGTTTTTAATGTTATTTGAAAAGGGGTATAAAGGATTTATTTAAGAAAATATTTATTTTCACTTATGGAAATATTTTATTTATGTTCTCAATGATTCATTACGAATGTGGTAAAATTCCTCAAGGGTGTTAATGTTTTCTATTGGAATAATGATATTCCTTTATTTTTATATATCTTAATGGTATTTTTTATGTTCATACTATGTTTTCAATTTTTTTATCAAATCTAATGATATGTAAATTTTTTATCAATGTCAACATTTCCACTATGGTGACTTGTCTTAAATGATGAAAAAATAATTTGAAAGAAAAAAGTGTAAACATACGAAACTATTTTTTTGGAAATATTGAACACTGTTTTCTAGTCATCCCCTTTTAATGTATTTTTTCAAAATTATATAAAACTATAAAATTAATGAAACATGGGAATGTAATAATGTGTCACTCTTATCATCAATCTTTTAATCATTGGTCATTTATGTTATAGGTGTTATAGAGTAAGTGTTAAGGAACATGGCCCTCACCTAGTGTATCCTTCACAAATTTCATGGTAGAATATTTATCATCAAGGACTTTGTTAGATATTCTAGATAAAAGTATTCCTATAAGGGGTTGTGCATTTACAAAAAACATCATATGCATAATTTTCCCAATAGGTCTTTGATAATTGATTATTCTCATTAGAGATACACCATTCATATGTGAGTAGGTTATCATATCACCTATATATAAAATGATTTGCGTCATTTATAGACTTCTATATTGGAGATAACATTGAGAATAATGACAATTAGGATCTTGGTCTAATTTCATACAAAGCACTCTTTAATTATAATTACTAGTGTTGTGAGAGGAGTTAGATATTGGCAGTTTATTTTACCACTCCCATGATGTCTAAATTTGGTTTACCCCTACAACACATGAGGTGAAGATAGATAGAGTGGAAGGAATATCCAAGAAATGAATGATTATTTCATAGTAACTAGTCTTTATTTCTACACCATATATTGTGGATTTGGATATTCTTCTGTATCTCCTAGAAAAACACTTTTTAGATAGAGAGTTTCCAAAGTTGGTGAGTATCTTTCAGTAAACTATTCTAACAATTTATGTTTAACCATAATATCCCCTACCTTGGTATAGATTTTATATCCATTCCATTTATTCTAAGTGATGTCCAATTGAGTAAATGAGGGAAGGTCTAATATTAACAACGAGTGAGATCCCCTTAGGTGTGGTGAGAAGGACCCATCATCATATGGTTTTAGTTAGTTACTATTAAAGTGGTAGTAATATCATTATATACTAAGTGCATTAATAAGAAATAACTACCCTTTAATGTGGAGGAATGAATGAATGTGTCTAATGGGAGAAATATAGTTTTCTCATGATGTGATGATGATGTATACATCACCTTATATTCCATTGATGGAATTAAAATATTTTTGAGTGTAATAATACATAACGTTATTGATCCTTAAGAAAATATAGAACAACATTCATCTATATCAATTCATGGGAGAGTTTGTTAAGAATGAAAAGAAATTACCTAGTCTTATAGTAAGAGAACTAAATGTATAATAACATATTGTACCGCGATTTTCACATTTATAGGTAGTTTTCTGATCATTTTGAGGATGGAATAAAAGTTATTATTGAGATGAGAGTATCATAGTAGTTGTAAGGTAGCAGATTATCTTTATATATGAACCTATGTTCAATCAAAAGGTGATTCACTAGAGTTGGAATCTTTTAAGCACACGATTCATATTTAGAGAGGGAGATGTCTCCAAATTTCAATTATTGATTTTTCCCTATAAAATTCATTATTTTGTGAGAGGTTAATTATGTTAATGTTTATTTAGTAGTATGTAATGAAATTATGATCTCAGGTGATGGACAAAAATTTATTTTTTGAATACAAGAAAGACACCATCTTCCCCTAGACAGATAATGGTTTCATATTTGTGATCATACTATATTTGGAGATGGAAACCGTGAGAAAGGGATAATCTAGTGGACCATGGTCCTTATTGTGGTATGCCAAACTAATATTTTTTGTAATTTTATTCACATGGAAATTTTTTTATATATAGTTCAGGGGGAGGGTTTTCTCAAGTGTTTGTGGATTTGGATCAATCTAGTTTTACAGGTGTTATCATGACATCCTATAAAAACAAGGCATGGTCATATGAATAATTAGGACCATTTTTATTAGATTATGGTATATTGGGTAACAAGATGGGTAGTGGTATAATGTTACAAATTTTGAGGAGGTGGGTTCTATTTCTTGCGGTATTGGATAATAGATTTCAAATAATAGTGATGATGTCATGAAAAATTTGGGTTTCTAATTAGGGGAAAAACTATTGGTGATTGAGATAAATATTAAATGTTCCCAAATTTTCTTTGGAATTAGGTTATAAAATAAGTCCCATTCTATATTTTTGATAATATCCAGTTACACTAGAGTATGTGTGTAATAACCCAAGCACTTAAAAAATAATTTATTTTCATTTTGGAATTAAATAGTTAAAGTCATTATATATGTATAATGAAATAAATTATATTTATATAAATTAAGGAATATATATTAATATAATAGTAACCTAACCTATGATAGTATAAATAAAATTTATGTATCTTATTAGTGAAAATTTTATATATTTATATTATGGAAGAAGTAAATAAATGATTTGAAAATGATAAATTAAGTGTTGGTATTTTTGAGAAAGATAAATGTTTATCTACAGTTTTATAATTAATATAATGATTTAAAAGAAAATTTATCTTCATAAAATAGATTCATAAGTTAATATTTTTTTTCTATAATTATGAAATAATTTTACGGGACCTTAATTAATTTGTCAAAGTGTCATAAAACCTGTTATAATTTTAAAAGTGATATTTTTTGATTAAATGATGATTTTAATTAAATATTAAACTTATCATATTTATAAAATTATTTTTATAAAGTCAAATTAATTTTTTAATTCTAAACTTTAAAAAATTATTAAGTTGAATTTTGGCATTTTTCTAAAATAGTTGACTTTTGGTGAATAGTTAAATACAATAATTTATGATATATAACATTATAATTTAAATACACTATTTCTTGAGTCATTTATATTTTAATTATCATAATATATAAATATTCTTATCTATTTAATATATTTAGTCTTGGGAATCAAAACTATTCATAGTCTTCAGCCAAAATAATTAAATAATGAATAAAATAATAAAAAACACCCCTCTCCTTCACTATAAATACCATCCCTCACCACCTCTTCTCCTCAAAAATCCAAATCCTTGAAGCTTGTCAAAATTATACCCGATAATCTCCCTAATACTGTTGCCCACATCTAGTATCCTTTGGTCACAAAAAAAGACAAAATCTAATTTCTCTAACGAGGTTCTCAAGGTGAATAATTGAAGAGGTAAAATCCTCTTCCATTTTCTTTTATTTTAATTTAAATTACTTTTATTTTCTTTTTATATGCTGACCTTCCTCATCCAAGTGACATTATAACTTCAGTATATTACATGTACTATAATTTTATTGTATTAATGGATTATCCATCATCAAACCTATCCTCTCCTCTTCTTATTCTAGAAAATGTAGAAATTATCATTGATATGTTGATTCCCCACCTTCATGGATGATGAGTTTTCATTATACTTTAAAACATTTAAGGATTATCATAAAACCATTATTATGGTCAAAAATATTTTAATATGAATATTATATCTTTTTTAATGTTCTGAAACTAAGTTATAGATATAAAATCAAATAAAACAAAACTTGTTTGTGATGGTTGGAAAAACCCACCCAAAGTAAACCAACCTTTTATCATTAATGTTTTAATCATTCTCATATCATAAAAAAACAATTTATGGTATAATTTAAAATTATAAAATTATATTAATATAATTTATTTCCACTTTTGGATTTTTTCTTTCATTTTACATGAAAACCCATAATGAACCAACTAAGGAAACAATGAAATAAATAAAGCTGAAACTTTGAAAATATCAAACTTTTATTAATAAATGGGTGGAAATATATTATAAAATAATTATATAAGGTATCATAAATAAGAATATATTTCTTAAATAAATTAGTAACATTCTTTAAACCATTATCTCGAAGGTTTGAACATGTTTAAAGTAAGTCAATACTAAGGTAATGGGATTTCCTTTAAAAATCATCTTTAATGTCTATTTTTAAAAAAATTTAAAAAGATTTTTTTTAACTTATAAGAAATAAGTAGATTTTCCCTATTTTATGATACCTTATTGTTTTTATGTCTTATTTACAATATTTAATGGTCATTTTCAATTATTTTTTTCCTTTGCATGTGTTTATTATTCTTTTTCAAAAAATTTCCTTTCCTCAAGGATTTTTTTATGATGCAAGTATTCATGTTTTATGAATATATTCTGGTTATTGGTCATTGTTTATGATGAAGGGTGGTTCCATTATAAACCATATATGAGTGGGTTTTTGATATCCATTCAATGAACTGGGTATGTTGGAAGTTGACCATAATAGTGATTCTAAGTGTAACCGTGATAGTTACATCATAAGGTATCCATGAGTGTTACACTATAAGGTTTCCGTGGGGGTTACAAATCATATGGTATCTATATGGGTTGAAATAATAAGTAAGTATGGTAATAAAAAGATTCCCCAAGTCATATAAATGGGTTATATATTATTTCTATGTTTTATGGAAACCTCATGTTTTCATAAAGTATGTATATGATACTTTTAAGGGTGAGAAGTTTATCTTTCATGTGTTTGTATGTATTCATGGACTAATGGTTATCCTTCCTCATTTTTATGTACCTTACTGAGTTTTTTATGTTCATAACAAGTTTAATTTTTTTAATAGTGTTTATGTATGGGTAATGGAATATAATAATTCACATTTAATGTCATGAAGTTTTTTACGAAAAGAAAGCATGTTTTAGAATTTTCATAATGTGAAAAATGGATATTGAGTAGAAGTATCTTTTTTTGTAATATACAAGATACTATTTTTATATTATGAAATAATTCTCTAAAACTCTGAACCAAAATGATATTTGGGAATGTAAAAAGTTTTTTTTCTAGTTGATGACTGAGAGTACCTCCCGGGCATGGAATTATTCAGTGAGGCTGACCCATCCCAACACTTGAACCCAACCAAAGAAGGAAGATTGGTATGGTGGAATCCACCGATCAGTGGTTTCAAGATCAATGTGGATTAATCTTTTATATCAAGTGTGATGGGGGGGGGGGGGTTCAGAACTCTAAAAGGGTGATTATTCTATATTTTTTTCATCAGCTTTGGTTTGGGGATACCGATATGGTGGAGGCCAAGTTTATGTGGAAGGGTATTGAAAATTTTCAGGATCATAACATCTCACTAGAATTTGTGGATACAGACTCGATGATGTTACATAGAGTGTGAAAAGAGAATATTTATTTTCCCCGGTCCATCATTTATCTTGCTCAAAAATGAAAAAACCTCCTTCTTATTCTGGTGGGAATCTCATATACCTAGTGTGAAGGGAATAGAGTGGTAGAATTTATGGATTCTTGGGTGAATAACAAGGATCAATGTTTAATTTTTTATATCTTTGGTTATTTTCATTCATTATGTAATAGTATTGTTAGGTCTGATTCACTTGGTCTTCACTACATTAGACCTATTTGAACTTTTTCTTTTAGGGAAATGCCTGAACTTGAAGAAAATTGTGACATTGTAGTATGTAATGTTTAAGGAAAAGAACTGATACTTGGTATTATATCATGTTTTAGATAACTTTAAGGGTTAATATGATGTTAATTGGAAACCATACATGATTTTTATGATATTTTTATGTTCAAATGATATTTCATTTGAATATTACCATGTATCTTCATCTAAATTATATCTTTTTGAAATGGTTTTCCATAGGAAAAATAGAGAAGCTGAAGCAGGAAGGCACTGAGAGGATGAAATCTTTCAAAATCCACAACCTAGAATGGCGAGAATTAGATCCAAGAAGTTTTTTATTGTAATGTATCAGTTGATGTAGGGTATAAATGTAGGTGGAATCCATTCAAGATAACATCAAGAGATACCACAAAGAAACATGATGGTAATGGGACATTCTATAAGGCAACACATTCCTTCTTTTAGTGAATATTCAGAACCCATGATGGATGATAGGTGGATTCAGCCCCTTGAAAGGATATTCAATGTCATTGGATGATTATATAATGAAAATGTTAGTCTTACTATTTTTTTGAAGGTTAAGACGACTAGTGGTGGAAAATGGTTAAGAATAATAGGGAAAGAGAAGAGATTGATGTATTATAATGAGATGAATTTAAGAATATTTTCCTTGAAAAATCTATTCCAAATGAGGTTTGACTGAGAATGGAAAATCAATTCCCTGAATTTAAACAAATAAAGGAAGATTTAGTGGCCTTTTTTGAAGAAAACATCACTTTATTACTTAGGTATTCTCCAAATATTACTCTGGATCTTGATAGTAAAATCAATAGATTTTAATCAGGATTGAATCCAAGATATTAGAGGGAATTGGATTCCTGTGAATTCAAAATTTATGATAAACGTGTTTGATGTGATGATAGAGTATAAATGGAGTTTTATGGAGGTCAAGTTTACTTTGAAAAGAAGCATATGAAATGGTCCAGATAGAAAGGAATTGGTAATATTCAATCAAATAAATTCAAAGGTAATAAAATCTATTTTCTAGTTTTTGTAAAGTATGGTAAAAAGCACTTGGGAGAATTATTTAACAAATTTGGAAATTATTTCGGATGTGGAAAGTTTTGAATATGTCTTGAGATTGAAATGAAAATGATCTTAGTGTTGGTATATTTAATTCTGATAATAAACCTGTAAAGTGTTTTAAATGTGGTGAGATGGAGAATTATGGACATACCTGCGTAAAGAAGGATCTGAATGATGGGAATTAGTTTGAATATAATAATAAAGGTGTGGTGAAATAATTTGTGACTACTTCAGTTGATGTGAGGCCTTCCAATGAAGTGGTATTAGGTAAATTGTTTTTTACTCAGATTTTTCTAATGCCGTGTTTAATATGGGGTCTACGCATTCCTTTATTTCTGTGAAAATTTATGGTAAATTGAAAATTTCACCTCAAGAAATAAAACCATAGATTATGGTAAAAACACCAGGGGAAATATTAAGGAGAAATGTAATTATAAGAATCTTCCTATTGTTGTCTGTGGAAATAAATTACCTTAAAACCCTATTGTTTTTTCCTTAGTATAATTTGATGTTATTTTTGGTATGGATAAGATTTATAATTATATTTCTAAGATTGATTGTATATATAATGGAGTTTTTTTTCAAAAATAGTTTTAATCTGAATAAAATAATTAATCCATAACATTGATAATATATTTGAAATCTTAGAAACTATTATAATATGGAAATGAAGGTAATCTGGCACATATTGTTGAAAATAAAAGAACTATTTAGATTAATGATGTTCTAGTGGTAAATGAATTCTTGGATATTTTTATATGAGTTTTCTAGTGTTATACCTGATTGGGAAGATGAATTTACTATTGACTTAGTTATTGATTCTAATACAATTTCAAAATCCTCTTATCAAATGGATCAAGTAGAACTTCTAGAATTGAAAAATTAGTTGCAGGAGTTTTTTGATAAAGGGTTCATTCTTCCTAGAACTTCACCATGGGGTACTAATATTTTCATAGTAAGAAATGAAGATGGTTTCATGAGACTTTACGTTGATTATATATATTTTAATAACATTACTATTAATTATAAGTATCCATTTACTCATATCGATGACTTGTTTGATCAACTCTAGGGAGATCGATTTTTTTCCATGATTGACTTCAGATCTAGGTACCATCACCTAAAGGTGAAGGAGTATGACATTTCAAAAAAAGAATTTCAAAATGGATATGAGAATTATGATTTTGTTATTATTCCCTTTGGTAAGAAAAATTCCCCTACTTTATTGATGGATATTATGAATAGAATATTACTTGAAACTTTGGATAAGTTTGTTATTCTTTTTATTGATGATATTTTGTTTTATACAAAAAGTTATGAGGGTCATTAAAAATATATAAGGATTGTTCTATAAACCCTTAATGAAAATAGGTTATATGTAAAATTTATAAAATGTGTTTTTTGGTTGCAATAGATTTATTTTATTTGAAAAATTGTAAATAAGGATGACATAATGGTTTATCACATAGAAAAAAGTGGTTAATGAATGGACAAGACCTAAAAATGTTACCAACATTTTTAGTTTTATTATATTAGTTGTCTATTACCTACAATTGTTTAAACATTTTCCATGGTTATCCAGATCGATAACTATGTTAACATGAATATGGGTTAAATTTATTTTTACATAAAACTATGATGTTTGTTTTAAATAACTGAAAATAATATGGGTTAATGCCCTAGTTTTGGATCTACCTTTTAGAAATGGAGAGTTTTCCATCTATAATGATGCTTAATTGAAGGGACTTGGTTGGGTTCTGATGCATTATGATCATGTAATTTCTTATGATTCAAGAAAACTAAAACCTATTGAGTTAAGTTATCCTACACATGATTTGGAATTAGTAGCTATAGGTTTCTCTTTAAAAATTTGTAGAAATCATTATTTTTGATCCAAATGTGAAATATATACTGACCATAAAAGTTTAAAGTATATATTCACTTAGATGGAATTGAACAATAGGTAGAGAATATGGCTTGAACTGATAGAGGATTATGATTGAAAATTCAATTACCATACGAGAAGAGAAAGCAAAGAGGTGGATTCCTTGATTCAAAAAAATAATGAGACATTAATCATGTTACTTTTGGAACAAGACCCCTTGGTTGATGGTCAGATGAATTTTGTATTGGAAGTTGTTTGTGTATGAAATTCCTATATTTTTTTTCAGGTGTCAATGCAATCGTCTTTGTCAGATCGAATCAAGAAAGTACAGAAGGAAAACTGTGAGTTATTGGAAAATGTAGAATTTGTTAAAAATGTTAAGTTTCTAGAATTTAACATTAATAGTGATCGTGTTTTGAGATTTGGGATGAGATTATGTGTACCTTGTGATTCATAGTTGAAAAAATATTTATTAAGTGAATCTCATAGATATCCACTTTCAGTTCATCCTGGAAGAAATATGATGTAAAAAGACCTTAAGAATTATTACAGGTGGGATGGAATGAAAAGAGATATTGCCGATTTTACAATTAATTGTTTGACTTGTATGCAGGTTAAAGTAGAAAAATGACTACCAAAGGGGATAATTCATCATTTTCTCATGAAAGAGTGTAAATGGAAAAATATATCCATGGATTTCATTGTGTGACTACCAAAGACTTCTCAAGGTAACTATTCAATTTGGGTTATTCTTGATTGAATCACTAAATCTACACATTTTCATCCTATCAAGACACTATGAATTTGGATAATCCTTTTGACTATACCTCAAAGTGATGGTTAGGTTATATTGAGTTCCTCTCTCAATTTTATTTGATAATGGTCCTATGTTCATTTCTAACTTTTATAAAGGCCTTCAGAAATCATTAGGCACATAATTAAATTTCAGTATAGGTTTTTATCCCCAATATGATAGACATACCGAGTGAATAATTCATACCATAGAATACATGATACATACTTGTTCAATGGATTACTAGGGAATTTTATATCAATATATTTCTTTATTAAAGATTTATTATAATAATAATTTTCATTCCATTATAAAAATGGAACCTTTTGACCCATTATATTGAAAGCGATGTCGAACTCTAGAATTATAGGATGAAGTTGGGGAAAGGGTGATAATGGGACTAGGATTAGTCGAGAATGTGGCTAAGAAAGTAAATATGATACAACAATATATGAGAGTATCTCAGAGTAGACACAAAATTTATGTGGATAACCATAGGAGGGATCTTTATTTCAAGGTAGGTGATCAGGTATTTCTCAAAAATTATCCATAAAAAAGTTTGATACATTTTGGTAAGAAAGGGAAGCTGAGTCCATGGTTTATTGGACACTTCAAAATCCTAGAGAAAGCTAGATATGTTTCCTACTGAGTGGATTTTCCTTCGAGTTTGTCCAAGATACATAATGTTTGTCATGTTTTGATGTTATGAAAGTATGTTCCATATCATCTTATGTTCTGAGCCCCAAAATTGTTCAGTTAGAAGATAACCTATCATATGAGGAAAATACTATCTAGATTCTAGACTATAGAGAGGAAGTATTGAAAAATAAGGTAATTCACTATGTTAAAGTTTTATGGAGAAACAACATAGTTGAAGAAGAAACATGGGAATCTAAGAATGTTTTGTGGGAAAAGTATCCTCACTTGTTTAAAAAGTAAATAAAAATTATGAGGATGAAATTTCTAGAAGGGAGAGAATGTAAATGTAAATACCCCAGCTTGACCTACATGGAAATTACATTACTTTTTTCAAAATATTTAATACATTACACAAACTAATGACCAAATACGATATTAGTTTATTGCCTTTGGAAACATGGAAATCCTTATTATAATTTCATGAAAGATCTTCAAAACCTCCCATAATATCTTACCATTTATTTTTCCTACCTAAAACCACTCTTTATATCTTTGGGAAAATAAAACTTAAGAAATGGTGATCTCAGATGATCAATAAGGGTAATCATGGAAGATATGTAAGCATAATAAAAACATAAGGGTACGAAAACATGAGAATGACATTTGAAGGTCCTACCCTATATATAAAAAGATCATATCGATGATTCATGGCATAAATATTGATATTTTATTAGATAAGAATCATAAAAAAATAATGAAAATGATCTATAAAATCACAATATAGGAATAAAACATAGAATTGTGGTAGACACATAAGCATATAAAAATGATTTCTATGGTTGTCAATATATTGTTTCCAAAGAAATATTAGAAGTATGAGTTCACTCCCCATAATATCATGGTAGTCATGGTTCACTCCCATAACCATATTAGTAGTCATGGTTCACTCCCATAACCATATTGGTAGTCATGGTTCACTCCCCCAACCATCTTAGTTGAGAAGTTCCTTCATGTATATCTCATGAGATATAAATCTTTACCCAATGCATTAGAGGGAGATATAGGTCCCACCCATATCATAATGAAATCATATATACATGTGCCACATGATTATAAAATATCATATTATAACCCATGAAATAAAATGGCAATTAAAAAAATTTAATCGTATAACCCATGGAAAATATAAAAGTTTCAAAATCATTTAATCAAAAGCATAAATCGTGAAAATAAGTGGTTTTCTTAAACATTATGTCATCAAAACATAAACCATTCAGAGAAAAAATATGAATATATTCCTGAACTATAAACAAGTATGCCATATTAGATAGGGAAGGATTTTAAAATATCACTTGGAACATGAAATATCCTTCAAAATCACATTTTAGTACATAAAAATATTTTTAAAACCCTTTTCTTTGAAACCAATGTGAAAACATATAAAATAGTCATGAAAACAAATTTAAAAAATTTATTGAGGAAAATATCATTTCTTTATTGATATTTTTTATTTTCTTCAAATGTCATGCAATTTTAAAAGAAAAAATTTTATTTGAAAAAAACTTTTAAGCATGTGATTTAATACTCAAGGAAATAATGTGTCATGATGGTGTAAAATTTAATTCATTCCGTATGAGTTAAAAAACATTCTTCTCTTACTTTTTCTAAAAAAGTAAAAAAGTACCTCATTTGGAAAACAAAAAATGATTCCTTTAAAACCATATATTAAAAGTAAAAATAGGGTAGAAATTAATTTAAACATCCATAGTAGAATAGTAAAACATTTTAGGAAACACTTTTTAGAAAACATAAACATGGATGATAAATATTCCCCAATAGAGACTTAAAATGAAACAATCCGAAATATTTAAGAGGTTGGGAAATAAATACTTATCACTTGAAATCAGAAGAATTTCACTCCCCTTATAAGAAGGAAGATTATAAGGATATGTAAATATAATAATCATCTTGATAATATTCATAAAATAAATTCATGAGTAACATATACACCACATAGAAGAAACAAGTAGTGTATAAAGAATGTGTCTCACAGAAATAAAGGTGAGACATAAATCTTTACCTTATGTATGGGTTCCTTCCTATATGTATGTTACTCTGATATAAGGTTTTAAATAATTTCATTAACTTATTATAGAATAATATTAATTTTTATGATATCATATGTGATCATATTAATACCAGTTTGTTAATAACATTATTACTCATATTTCTGCTGTTAACTCCTTCATGTTTTTATGCATGTTTTGTCATATAAGTTTTAGTTCGTGCACATAGGATATAGTTATTTAATTTAAAAAATTATATTAAGGTAGTAAATATAATATTTATTAATTCTATACATTTCTATAATCATTATGATGATGAATGAAGAAAATGAATCACATTGTGTTGTGGTGACGGTAGGTCGTACGTATGCACGAGCAATGATATCATTCAATTAATAGTAAAAATGTAAGTAAGTGTATGGTTTATATGTTGTTAGAAAACCAATATAATGTTATAATAATTATATATGTCTATTATTTCCATAATTATACCCATCCAAATAAAGTGCTGATGAAAAACAAATTACACTACGACATGGAGATGAAAAGCTGTACGTATGCACACGTGGTGATTTCATTTTTCATAGGACATATAGAAGTTAGAATATGGTTGTTTAATAATAATAATAACACCTAATAATATAATAGATACTGTATTTATTACTTTAGAATGTATAAAACTCATGAAGAGGATTTAGAATAAGAAATTAGATTGAATGAATCGGTAGAGGAGACTACCTCTTCTTCGAAGATCTCTCTCTAGATCTCCTCCCAAAGACAACAGAGTTAGTATTTTGAGAATAAAATGAAACCTATAATTTTACTATTTTTAGAATGTAAATGGGGATGGTATGGATGAGCTTAAAGGCTCAATGTAAAGTTAATAATTTAAGGATGAGGTTCACTTTTATAATAGAGGCGGGGGCACTTTTGGAATCTCTAAAAATATTAATTCATAGTAAAATCAAATAACATCCAAAAACATAAAAATTTCATATTTTATAAGATTAGATGATATAATGTTGAAATATAATCAACAAATAAATTTTAAAAAAGTTTTTTATCAGTTATAAACTTATCATTTTAATTAAATCTTAGTTATTATTTTTTAATTTTAACTACGGTAACAAATGTTTCAATAATAAAATAGTGTATTTTTTACAAATTTTATATCAATTAGACCATTAATGAAATATATATAACATTTTATACCATATAATAATTATTTTATACTTTGAAAAATTTATTATGATTTTTAAATAATTTAATAAAACATTATTTTGATACAATTTCAATAGTGTCAATTTTAAAAATATTAATTTCTTTTATTTTTAAACAATATCAAGATAAGATGTTATCCTAAAATATAATATTTTATTATATCACTAATGGGTAAAGGTAATATATAAAAATCATCGGATATATTAATTATCCCAAATTATATTTATTTTAATATTTTTAATAACATTAATTTGACATTTCCATTAATAAAATAATTAATTCATCATTATTGTGTAATTATTTAATATAATTTTTTTGAAAAATAATTTAATGTTAAATAATTTGATGATGAAAAATCATCTATATTTCATAAGAATAATTATGTTTGAATATATCTTTAGGAATATCCTACATTAAAAATTCAATATGTATTAAAACATAAATGTGACAACTTTAGAAACTCTTTAAATAAAATATTATAAAGGTCATAATCTTTTCCATATGGATCCAAATGGTCAATAACTCTAATATTAGATTATTATGGACTATATATACTAAAAAAATAATATTTTGTTAAGTTTTATTGTATTTTAGTGGTTATTATCATTTTAATTAAAATTTTTTTATATATTTTTTTCAATTAAATAATTTATGCATCATCATTGTATAAGAAATTAAGGTAATTATTTATATCCCAAAAATTAAAAATAAATTACCATGATAAAGAATAAAAATTTATATTTCAAATGAGTAATTATAGTTGAACTTATAGTTTTTTTAACCTTGTATTTTGAAAATACATATTTATTAAATTTGAGTGAGACATATTTAACTTTTCATTAAAAAAATATATTAAATGCCCTAATATCATCCAAGTGGATTTAAAATGAAAAACATTTCGACCCAAGGATGATTAAGGTCTAAAAAAACTCAACCAATTAAATTAGGAAACGTGTTAATGTAATTTTATAATATTATTTTTACCCTTAATTACCCGATTTACCTTTTCACCATATTAATACATATTACTAAAGTTATTATTCATAATTCCTAAAAATAAAATAAAACTATTTAAATAATTTGTTAAAACAAATTAAAAATATGGAATCCTTTTTTTAAATTCAAAATACATATATTTCAGTAATTAATTTAAAAATAATCCCATTGTCTGAATGAGAAAACGAGTTTTAGAAGTTAAGATTGAAACGTTTTTACATCAAAATTCAATGTAAAATTGTTGTCAATGACATAAATTATATTAAATGATAAAAATATACTATATTTATACATTCAATCCATTAATATATATAATTTAATGCTATACATAATTTTGATGAAAATGTAGTTTTCAATTAAAATGCATTAATTTTTTACTATTCAACAAAACGTGAAAATTATCAGAAAAATAAAAAACATTCAAAAAAAGTAAATTTTGATACCCCAATTTAAAATAATAATATATTTATTTCAAATAGAATATAATTTTTTTAATTTTTTTTATTTAAAACGGTTGTGCCATCAAATGGCAGCAAAAGTGCATTTTTTTAGAAAATACTTCTTTTATCCAAAAAATTGATGTTGTCCTTATATCATGTCTAAAAACATATAAGATGAATTTTAAACATTATATTAAATATATTACATATATATCTCTTTAATAAAATCTATTAATATTGATTTTATTATTTTATAAACTCACTTATTTTTATTTAAATAGTTTTTCAGAAAAACATATCCTTTTATTTAAGAAGGGTTTTATATTAATTTATAATTAATTTATTACTAATGGATTACTTATATATAAATTTTTAATGAATATTTTCAAAATTTATTTAATACTATTCATACCCGCCATTATAATGGCTAGGTTATAAGGTAACATAATAATATTTAGTTATTCACTTAAACTCGGTCTTATATGAAATGAAATTTATTTGAAGAACTTGAAATTTTTATACAGCACAATAGAAGCACAGGGTTTCATATAATACAAATTTTTCTCATGTTGCATGTAGTTCAAGCTTATCTTGGTGTAGTGTACAACATAATACATCAAATAAATTAAAAATATCAACCTTATAGAAATCTTGGGTTGTTACATTCTACGCCTCTTAAAATGAATTTATCCCTCAAAATTCTTCTAGGTTATGAAAGGATTAATACTTGAAAGTCTCTTTTATAAAAACTCACATCATAAAAACAATGTATAAAACTTTTTTTTAAAAGTAAATTTAGAAACATAATGGTTACCTAATGTATCTTATCATTGGGTTTCCACATGGAAGAACATAATAGGAAAGTGAAAACATGGATATGGACAAAAAATAAAACTATCAAGTTCTGATGGAGAGTGATATAAAACAAGGTTAGGAGAACATTAAAAATAAAAAAATCCATAAATCTGTGATGATTTAAGTGGCCATCTGATTAATCGGAAATGAAGGTACAAGGATATCTTTTTTGGTTTCAATATCTTTTCCCTAGAGTTGAATAATGAGAAGATATAATTAATTGATCAAGTATAATATCATCCTTTCCTTGTGCCTCGATCAATTTACACATAGTATCTTATTCCAAAAAATAAAGGTGAATTTGTCATTCCTTAAGCATTAGGAGATCACAAGTCCCATAAATAGAATGACAAGTCATTTCATGTTTCTTTATCACAACAAAAAGGTTAGTATAAGTTATCAAATATGTATAAGTCCACCTATAGTGAGATAATACTTTAATCTAAAAAACTTCATTCAAATTTTAACTTATACTTTCCATAAATGGAAAACCTTAAAATCTTTCTGAAAAATGAAAATCCAAAACATTAGAAAGAGGTTCACTAACTCAACTTAACAATTATCCCCCATATATCATAAGGTATATCT